>JAMXBD010000524.1:0-600000 GCA_024138025.1 Combretum micranthum
AAAATTTACCAAAAATTTTAAGATGAAATTAGCAAATAACTCAATTAAATTTGTATTGAACATCATCATCTTGCTTATGAGTTAGTTTAACTTGTTGAAATCACTATGTGATATCCATGTAGAGTAGTTTTTCTTATTATTTAACTTGAGAATTTAGAGTTGGAGTTGGCTTAAGGCCTCTAGTAAGGCTACTCAATTAATCATTAAAAGCTTAATTGATCTGTATGCTTTTCAATTAGTCATTTTGAGAGCCTTATAGTCTTTATTGAAGGTTCAAATGGTATAGGTAGGGTTAGCCCTTAGAAAAGCAATTAAATTAAAAGCTTAATTCCTTGTGCTACATTAAATTAAAAATTAAAATGTAAATAATCATGCGCTTATGATTGATATGGGTAGGGTTAGCCCCTTAGAAAAGCAATTTCTTGATCCCTTTATCAATTTTAAATAAGCCACACACAAACACACACATATATATGAGAGAGAGGGAGAGATAGGGGCAAAAACCCTTTCAGAGGTAAAAGAAAAGAAGGTAAAAACTTTCCCCTATGCAGCTTTGAGTATATAAATAATGAATGAAACTAAAATGAAAGCACAAATAGGGAAAGTAATTCATGGGATGAGTTGATATTTATGCCTTCATTCTTGAGTGTAATACTTGGAGAGATGATTAATGGACTATATATTTCAAATATAATGGGATAAAATTGATTGAGTCTCTCTTACTTTGTTTGGCTTCTTGAATTATTTTTGCATTAGATTCTAAGTTAAACAATGAGGGTAAAGGAATATCTACCTGGATAAATCTAGTGATTTCAACAAAAGTAACTTTAACTCATGATATAGCGGGACTATATGAAGTTAATTATGTAATGGAATCCTAAGTCTGCTAATGATTAAGTTGAAGTGAATGAGAACTTTAAGTTTTACTTAGTCAATTTCCATTCATGATCTGTTTCCCTATTCAGGAAGCTTTGCTTTGTGATTTTAAAAGATGATTTGCTTGAGGACAAGCAAAGGTTTAACTATGGGGGAATTTGATAATTTTTATACTCTATTCTTTTCATAAGAAATCATGCTTGATATGATTCACTTTTAGGAAAATTCCTATGATTATGTTTTTTCTATTGTTTAAATGTTGTTTTTCATCCCCTAGGATCAATTAAAAAGGAAAGAAAGTGTTTAATATCATATTTGGAGCAAAACAACATGAATGAGTAAAGACAGACTCAACCGCGACTGCTAAAGATCCCAACCAAGGGTAAGAAAACAAGGCAAAAGTGCAAATCGCTTCCTCAACCACGCCCTTAATTTACCCTGCGGTTTACATTAAGATAATCGCACCTTATGATTCAACCAATCGTGCCTAAGAATTGCACCCGTAGTTCCACCTAAAATTCAAACTAACCTTCAATCACGTCTCTAAAGTAAAGACACAACTTAAATCGCAATCAACCTTCAAGCCCGTGATCCAAGCCGTGAAAAGTGGACTTGTCTTCGTTGTCATAAATATGCTGCCCTACACATGCGCATGAGAATAAAGAGGAATTCCGTTGCAAAAAATCAGCTACATAAGCGAATAAAATCTTCATGATTTCTTTGTCTTATTGCCAATAAATAAATGTGCACAAATGTGTAATAAAAAGTATACCATATGCAACAAATTTGCTAACATATAATAGAATAGTGAGAGAATTCTTATAGAGAGAAATTATTCTTTTGCAAGAAATTCCAAGTTTTTTAGTTAAATTCTCAAAAGAAATTTGTGCTTAATCTGTAATATTAATATTTTATTTCATATTATTTCTCTTAAATATGTGCTTATTGTTTACATTTATGAAGAAATAATTATCTTAACTTAAGATTTGTGAATCCAAGACCCAATCATGTGATTTCAAATGTGTTTTAATTGAATATTGACTGAGTATTTGTCATTAGTAGCTCAAACATAATTTTGTGAGTCTAATTGTGTGGTAAACCTTCCAAATCTATGTTTGATTTCAACTTAATAGATTGAGAGATCATTGTTTTTAATAGATCTAGGCTACTAATGAAGTTGGCTATAATCACCTAGAGATGGGGATGGTGAAACTTTCTATCACTTGGTTTTAAATTCATTAAAATGGGTTTTAATCAAAGGATTCTTAACTTTTATATGGATCTAGGTTACTGATAACTTGTAAAGAGATTTTGGTGGTATAATCTAGATCTAAAGTTTCTGATCTTACTTTAGTTAGACATCGGCATGGTTCGGGAAGGTTCCGGACCAGAACAGGAACCGCCAGAGCCGGAGCGGTTCACGGTTCCAAGGAACCGCCGGTTCTGGCCGTTCCGGTTCCGATTCCACGAACCGGTTTTTTTTTTTTCTGGCGAAAAAAATGAAAAAAACCAAAACCTTACTGGAACACGTGATGCTAACTGGCTTGTTACGATATGACCACAAGTCTCTTAATGGTGGGCATCCTTAGCTTTATGATTTTGCATTAACTTTACAACTACCCATTGCATGCAATTGAGACATTAAAATTGCATCCTTTTTCATTCATTCAAGGAGACATCGTAGTTTGAAAGGAGAATCTCTATATGGGGCCTCAAAAAATGTGTACATTAATTATGGTTAGTGTAAAGGGATATGACATTGGACCTATGATATGGAAAATGTGAATGGGGTATCCAATTTCATGGATATGCGCGTTTCTTGTTGAGACATCATACAACGAAAATATGTTATTTATTTGTTTTTTAAAATGTGTAACCAATATCAATCGATGCGAAAGAATTTTGTTTTTTTTCTTTGGATTTTTAATGTGTTATTTAAATATTTATAAATCTCTTATGATATATGAACATCTAATCTAATACTAAAGAAAAGCTTGTAAAATTAAAAATTGATGAAGAAAATAAGTATGTAAGATGTGTAAATATCACTTTAAATTTATGATATAACATTGTCTAATTTTTTTTTTAAAAAAAAAAGGAAAAAGAAGAAGAAAGAACGAAGGAAACAAAGAAAGAAAAAAAAATGAAAGAAAGATACATGCTAATAGTTACTTAGCTTTCTTTTTTTTTTAATTAAAATATATGGCGGTTCCGGACCCGTTGGAACCGCCGGTTTCGCTACGCGAACCGCTTGGACCCGCCGGTTCCGGTGGGTCCTTAAACGGTTAGGAACCGTCACCGACGGGGCGGTTCCCGGGTCAGGAACCGTTGGTGACGGTTCCCGATTCAGATGCGCCCTGTGATGATGTCTAACTTTAGTGATCCGATAATGTAAATATACCTAATAAACAACTCTTTATGTTTGTTAAGAAATCACATGATAAGAAATTAGTGAAGCAAATCCTAAGCTCTGTTTTGTATCAACAAACTTATACTCTTAGTTTTCCTTGAAAACGTGTATGTAATTAGTATTGTTGCTATCTTAGCTTTTTGTTCTTTACCATGTTCTTCTAAATCTTTCTTTGGTTAGATAATAGATGAAGAGTGAGTAAGGTTGATGCTAACAATCTTGAAGGAATACAACCTAATACTTTCTATGCTACTTCTGTAGGTGCGCTTGCCTCTATTGGTGATTTTAACCAAAGTTGAATGGAACTTGTTATATTTTATAAATTTTTGAAATACTTTAGCTTCATGTTTGTTTGTTAGTTGGTCACTGGTTCATTGTTTTAAAACATTTAAAGAACACGAAGTTGAAGTTTTCGAAAATTTATAAAACTAATAAGTTATGTTCTACTTTGGTCGCAACTACCAACATCAGGCAAGTGCACCTACCGAAGTAGCGTAGAAAATATTAGGTCGTATTCCAAGAGGTCATTGGCAGCTACCGTATTCACATTGAATCTATTATCTAGCTAAAGACAATTTAGAAGATCATAATGAAAACAAAAGCTATACTACGGTTAATGAAGATACACATGTTTTCAAGGTAAGTTGTAAGATAAGCTTGCTAATGCAATAAAAAAGCCTTAGGAATTGCTTTACTAAGTCTTTATCATGTGATTTCTTAACAATTTCATAGAGTTGTTCATTGGTATATTTACACTTTAGGATTCACTAAGGTAAGTTAAAGCCTCCCTTAAGGTCAGTTACTCTAAATCCATACCAGACTACTAGACTCTCTTCACAAGTTAACGGTCTAGATCCGCATAAAGTTTAATAATCTTTTGTTTTAAAACTAAACCATTGAATTTAAAAACAAGCGATAGAAAGTTTCACCATCCCTCTCTCAAGGTGATTATGAGCAACTCCATTAGTAGCCCAGATCTGTTCACAAAAATTATTTCTTAATCTATGTAGTTGAAATTAGACATGAATCTAAAAGGTGCACCACGCATTTAGGCCCACAAAATTAAGTTTTAGCTACTAATTACATGCACAGACAGTGATAATCATTAAATAACTTTAAAATCACATGAATCAAGTCTTAGATTCACAAAACCTTAAGTTAAATGATTATTTTTCCATGAATGCATACATTAATCACAAATTCTTGAAGGAATAATATGGAATTAAAGATGAAATTACAAATTAAGCATAGAGTCTTACAGAAACAATCATTGGGTTTATAATGAATTTACCTAAAAAAACTTTGAGATTTCAAAAGTAAGAAGAAATGGTTCTTTTGCTCAAGAATTCTCTCTCTACATTACGTTATAATTTGTTACAAAATGATACATATGATATTGATCATTATGATACCCCTTGCCTCTGCACATTTATTTATAGGATCAGGCACAAAGATCATGATGATTTTATTCATTCACATGACAAATTCTTTATAACAGAAATAGTCCTCATCTTCACACATGCGTATTCGGATTGCTAACTCATAGGGTCACTTTTCATTGGGTAAGGTCGAGCACTCGATTGTTGCTTAGATGTTTGGGCTCGACCTAAGTTATGGCCTTCTGCTGAGAAGCTAGAGTTTTTGTTCAAATTTAATCGAGGAATAAATCGAGTTTGTCAAGGGCTCACGACTTTAGCTCAAGCCAAGCTGTGCTTTTCCCAAAGATGTGATTTTTGTCTAGCTTCAATCATGGGGTGAATCCAAGGCACAACATTGTGGCACGACACAAGCTATATCATGAAGTCCAAGGCTCGATTACGTCAATATAGAAGTTTAGGGTCATATAGAGGGCTCGATATAGGGCACGACGAACCATTTTACCTTATTTTGCCTTATTGTTTTGCCTTCAATGGATCCTTTGCAAGGCTTGGCCACGTTTTGCTTTGCATAGATGTTGTTATTTTGCTCTAAATCTAATCAAAACACTTTGTTTCTTCTTCTTTTGGTTTTAGGAGCTGAAAAACAACATTTAAATAATTAAGCACCAGACTCATAGGAATTTATCAAAAATGCATCAGATAAAGCCTAAATTCCTATGAATAGAATAGGATAAAATAGACTTATCACTTGTACTTTTAAAAATTGCATACAAAAGACACACTTAGCAAGTCAACTTAAATGTCTTATAATATTTTGACGAAAACAAAAGTCTTAAGGAACTATCATATATACTTTAAACTTAACAAATACATGCAAGCCTATGTTGATTTCAAGAGCACAGGTTGATTTCGGAAGCTAAATTAGAAGATGAACTTCCCTATTATGGAACTACAGCTTTTTTGAAGACCTAGCTCCATGATTTGAATATAGATTGGGAATTATATTCAAATGTTCCACTAAAAGTTGGTTTATGGTCAAATGGGGGATAGATTAATAATCATGGTTGATATAAACTTATAATCAATTGAATATTTATTTAAGATATATATGGAAGGCTTCTAGATGACAATTCAAATAAAAAACGTGAACCTCATTCAAGTAAGGAAGCAAGAAAATTACATTGAGCTTACGACATGTTGAAATTCAAAAAGAAAGAGAAAAAGATAGTGTCAGCTTAAAGAATCAAATATATATGGAAAGATATCTTGTCAACATGGAATGAGTTCAAACTTATATATCTTTATATCTTGCTAATATGTTAAGTATACAAGCCAAAATTTTCAAGATGCACTATGAATATATTCTATGTAATATCCAACTATCATTTGAAGCTTATATTGATGGAATTCAAACTAATATGTGTGAAAATAATCACGAAGATATATCAAGCATTGGACAAGAATTATTTCCTATTGTATTTACTTGAAGATTATTGTTTACTTGAAGACTATAAATTCATAAGGCTTCTCAATAACAAAACACGAAAAGAATTATTGAGAAAAGGATCAAGCTTCGATTTTAAGACATTCTAGCATTCAAAAGAATCCCACTACTCTAGATTTACTTTCAAAAGCTCTTTCTTTAGTTTACTTATTTCTTTGTGCTAAAATAATGAGAATTTTTCTTATTGTTTTCCTCTAGACTATAGACATCTTCTTATATACTTTGTTAAGATAGTGCGAGAAGTGACAAAAACTACTTATAGGACAATGATCTAGCTTAGGATGAAGCTAGATAGGCGGTGCGGGTTGTTAACATTGCGATACAATGCAAGACTTCTTTGTACTTCTTGATTTGATTAAATCTAATGGAAAAAATCGATAACGACAGTTGGGACCCCTGCATGGAGCTGGAAGAGTAGACTATCGTTTAAGGTGGAACCACTATACATAACTGAGTAATCCCTTCTCTCTCTCTCTTATTGGTTCATTTTGCTATTTCTGTTCATTACTTTGTTCTTGAATTCAAAATAATATAACTTAATGCATTTTGGCTTAACTGGTTGTTGAGAAAAAAGATCTATATCATATCAAAAGTTAAGATAGCAAGAGGAATTAATCAAATAATTTCTAAGTATACATTTTAAACAAGCTTTCAAAACCTATTTCAAAAGGTAGTTTAAATTAGTTTTTGCAAAAAAAATTTGAGATAACCAACTCACCCCAACCCCCCAACTTGGTTATTAACTTACGGGAGCAACAATTGGTATCTAAGAAAAGGCATGTTATTTAACAACTATTTGATCCTAAATATGGCCTAGTTTAATGGTTCAATTGCTATTAATATAGCTCTTAATTTTGTTGGTACTGATTTTTCTTTTTGGAAGGTTTATATGGAGTCGTACATCAAGGCAAATGATTATGCTTCATGGAAAGTGATCGAAACCAGAGATGTAAAGTAGAAATAAAAAGGTAGCTCGACCATGACAAATGATGATATGAAGAAAGTAGAAAGAAATAATAAGGCTAAGAGTTTGCTCTTAACTACTATTGCTCCTTCGAAAATTTATTTAACATCTTCATGTCAAACAGCAAAAGAAATTTTGGGATAAACTTTGGGAAACACGTGAAGAATTTGACACAATTAAAGATCTTAAAATAAACGCTTTGTTACAACAATATAAGTTTCTAAAATTTAAAACTAATGTAAATATAAGAGAAGCATTTAACAAATTTACCCTTGTTACTAATGAGTTAACTTCTTTAGACAAAAGGTTTGATTATGCAGATTTAGTAAGAACGATATGGAGAATACTTCCAAGAGCTAAGGATGCTGTCATGCCCTGGAGGGTACCCTAAACGTGGCAATCCACCGCATATAATATTAAAGCTAATGAATGACGACCTTAGTCATGCAGGAGCTTCAATATCACATGCAAGGCGTGCTTCCAAGATAGTAGGAGACTCACAGGAGTATTACATTTAAGTAGATAATAAAAGCATGCAAGAACTTATATAAACAAACATAATATTTCCATGATAATATCCTTACATCATCTTAGGGGCATTCCCCCGCTTTAATAGTCTTCTAAAATAATAACAACTATAATATAACCTACTATAGAGATTTTCCTAGAAGTCTATGTTCAAAACTTAAATACATAAAACTTCTCCCAAAAACTCCTAGTAGCTTATACTCGTACCTGGCATATGGGGTTCCTTGGGGCCAACCAAAGGTAATCATACTGTAACAAAAAGCTATAAGGGTATAAGCAAAACTAGCTTAGTGAGATAATTCCATCTATAAGACATTTCCATAGTTCATACAAGTATTTTAAATCAAAACATATGAAAATGCACCAATCATATGAATACACAAGATACACATGATTAACCAGAAATCAAGTGTAGCATGGATTTTACACCCTCCATGACAAGGGTTGGGAGGTTACAGGCCCATACGACCATCAATATTGCAGATTTACTGACTCCTGCTCGCCCTGTAGACTTTTTGGCTCCTACTAGCCACCATGTAGACTTTCCGGCTCTTACCAGCCACCACTACCATTTCCTTGTTTCCCCACACGAAGAATAGTAGCGAAACAAATGTGACTCATGTGTATGATATGCATGAATTGATTTCGATAAAAATTTAACCAACAATGTTTAGTTCAAGTTAAAGGCAATCAACACAATTTTCATCATATCAATACAAGAATCACAATTTATTTATCAAACCAATTTTTCCGATATTATTAACTTGTATTCAATCATTTATAATACCAAGTCACACAATAATTATCCATTTTTATCTTTTCCTTAATTGCTAGTGCTACTAATTACAAGCACAAAACATGGAAATGCAACTTAATAAAAGGAATAACTCACTCCATATCGGTAGATCTAATCGAAATAGTCTTCCGGATAGACGATCTCGGGTTCTTCGTTACCTAAACAAGATGAAATACCCAAAATGAGTCTTTTATAAAACTTCTATTCTTAAAGATTCTAAATTTTTCTTAAAATCACGGTAAAATCGTATAAGAGGAAATTCCAACTTAAAATGGCCATAACTTGCTCATTTTAACTAGGAATTTCGCAAATAATATATCATTTTCTACATACTCGGAAAGATCTACACATTTATAAACTTATTTTTATCAAATTAAGTCGTTTGGATCCTAAAAAGGCAGCGTCCAGATTTGCCACGAATTTGTAAAAACTTGTTTTCCTTCTTTTATCAAAAGCTCACTTGAAGAGATAGATTTCCCAATTATTTTTGTAAGCTTTTTGAAAGGTAAAAGCATATATGTGATGACTCATAACAAATGTATGAAGTAAATGAAGTTGTCTCAGTTTATGAAAAAGTAAAGTTTTAAAAGATTTTTGAACTTTAAGAATTTTGAAGTTTCCATTCTACTTTGAAAAGATTGTGAGTTATTTTGAAATGAGTATTTCTTTCTCTAAATCTAATTGCTTGTAATTGAATTATCTTAAGTTGTTTATGATGAGTATTTCTTTTCTTTTCTTAAATCTTATTTTCATAATCTTCTTAAATTCTTAAGGAATGATTTTTTTTTTTTTAAATTAGCTTCCAACACTTTTTGAAAGTATTTGTCACTTCTATATTTAGAAAAATGACTTCTTGACTTCTTGAGATCATCTTATTTTAATAAAAAGGAATTTCTATTATATGAAAAAAAGATGAAGTTGTTGAAAAATCCTTGTTTTCTTAAAAATCCTTTTTATGTATGTTTATAAAAATCTTATTAGGAACTCCTCTAAGTTTGTTTAAAAATGGCTTCTTAGTTCTAAAAAAAACATTAACTACTTGTTTTTGTTTCTAGCAAAGAATCTTTATCTTTAAGAAAATATTTCTTCATTTGTTTTGTTGAGACAAAATCATTATGTTCATGCATGAAGTCATAAGTTATGAAAACATAAAGGAACATAATAGTTTAGAAGAATAAGCTAATAAGAAAATAAATCAAATATTGGAACCTTAGCTTGTTCAAGGTATCCCGGGACTAAGAAATGACTAGTCCCAAAAGAAAAAGAAAATGTTTTGACTTGATGAGGACAAGTCTAAGACTAGAGAGATTAGTCTTAAAAACAACTTGAAATTAAATAAATTGCAAGGAAGTAAATAAATTGCAAGACAATGAGCTTGTTTGCTCTAAATAATATATATAGCTATATAGATATATTAGATAGTTATGAACATAAAAGAACATAAAGGAGTTGGGATTATGAACAAAAACAAAGTATGAACCTATTGTTGCTTTCTTAACCTTCATGGTTTTAGAAAACACACACAAGTTCATACTAAGTAGATTAACATAGGAATTTCTTGAAGAAAGTTTACCTAAAAGAAGAAACTAGAGAGAGCTTTCTTGTAAGAACTTCTTGGAGAGATTTTGGGAGAATTTGAAGTATAGTAACTTTAGTATGGAAGTGGTATGAAAGAAGTGAAAGTGTGAAGGGGTATTTATAAGAAAATGTGGGAGATAAATTGTGTTAGTTAAATAAATAAAAAACAAAACAAATGGGGCATAAATGGGGGATGTCTGGTGCAAATGAGAGGGGTGAGAGAGAGTGAAATTTATTTTTTTGTTATTTTATTAATTGAAAGTACGAAATGAAAGATGTGAAATTGTATTGGAAATGATAATGTGCAAGAAATAGGTGTATGGGTTGTAAGAGTAGGTTGTAAGAAAAAGTAGAGATAGATGAATAGTGTAGAATAGTAGAAAATAGTGTAATGTAAAGTAGACAGGACAATTAAATACCGATAGTAAGAAAATACATGTATAATTGCGATATCTCATATTTTTAGCTACCGAAAAATTATGAAATTGATATTTTTGGTAATCTTATATTTTTACAAGTTTAACGGTATATTCAGAATATTTTTCTTATTCCAAGCTCCGGGACACGTTTTTCGAGAACTGTGTCCGATCGGGTTCAAAGGACACTCGAATTTTGCAAAACTGATATTTTTACATAACCTATAGCTATTACGAACTATTATAGCTACTTATTCCAACTTCGTTTTCTAGGGCTAAAGAAAACGGCAATGCCGGACTTAAACGGTTACGGTAAACTAGGGTTTTGTTAATTCTAGAAAAATCCGGTTGACTTCTAATTAGGGTTTAAACTTTAATTCAAATCCAAAAATTTCAGGGATTTACAAATGCCAAAAGAATAGCTATCAAGGAAGCATAGAATCTCAAGAAACTACCCTTGAGTCCATTATGTGAAAACTTCTTACTCATGAGTCACACAAGAAAACTATCAATGAAGTAGATGCACAACCAGAGGCTAAACTAGAAGACAAAAAGACAATATCTTTCAAAGCAATTGAAATTGAATCAGACGTGGATTCTAAAGAAGATAATGAAGATGTTAATCTTCTTGTAAAGATAATCAGCAGAACGCTGACAAGACAAGGTAAGAAATCTAATAACTTCAAATTTAAGAAATATAACAATTGTTCAAATGCGGGAAAAGAAGACTAAAAAGATAACAAGGAAAATGACAAACAAAAAATTATATGCTATGAATGTAAGAAGCTCAGACACATTAAATATGAATGTCCAATACTTCTTAAGAAAAACAAGTAGCATGAGAAGCGAAATAAATTGCTTATTGCAGCCTTGAGCGACCTGGGCTTGTTTGGGTACATTAGTTTATTATCATTCTAGCATCATTTTCAAAATGAATCGATACAACTTAATACAAATATGATACTGATAAAAAACTAATAGTTTTACTCATAAACTAACCAAACCAAACTAATACTGAACTGATATCAATAAGTTACCGATACAGATAAAAATCCAACAATCCAAACAGGTCCTAAATGAATCAGAGGATGAAGTAGGAATATCATATGACGAGGAATAGGAAACAAATATATGCTTTACGGCACAGTCTGAGGCAAGTGATTCTGAAACTAAATATGAATCTAATGATGAAGCTGAAGAAATGCAAGAATTGCTTAAAGTAATAGCTAAAGCTAAAAATAAGATTTTCAAACTAGATAATCAAAATAGAAATATGATAATGAGTTGAATGTAGTGAAAAAATGATAAAAAGTCTCTTCAAAATGAACTAGATATGATGACACAATCTAAGGAAAATATCGAACAAGAAAATAAGACATTAGAAGGTGAAATCAAGGAACTTAAAACTAAAATAAATGATTTATCACAAACACTAAGTAATACCTATAATAAGTTTAATGAAAGTGACAAAAAAGTTAGCATGCAGTTACCATCTCAAAGAATGAGTAAATCTAAAACCGAATTAAACTATGAACATGGTGAAAGTTATAAAAAAAATAACAAAATCGTTTTTATCAAGGGTAAAGAGCCTGTAAAACAATATAAGGTAGAATCTAAGAACAGCATGAGTAATAATATATCTGTTAGACAATCTCATTGATGCAATTTCATAAATAATTATCATGAACAACCTAGAAGATATATGACTAATTATAGAAAACCTTTTAGACCATATCATAATTACAATCAAAAGTTTAAAAGGAACACAAGATATAATAAACAACATATACAATAACAAGTGCAATAATTACAACAAATCATATGATTGCTTTTTCTGTAATAAAATAGGACATATTGAGAAGTTTTGTTATTAGAAGAAAAACAAGCTCAGAACAATTAAGATAATAATGTCAGGTATGCGAGCTTGAATTTCAAAGGACCCAAGCTTGTCTTCATTCTTAAGAATAGGCAACATGATCTTTTTGGATGTAGGAACACAAAGCAAATATTAAAGGTACTTGGTGTCTTAATAGCGGATGCTTAAGACATATGACTAGAGATGCTTAGATGTTCACGAACCTAGTATGGAAAGATCAAGTTTACGTAAGATTTTATGACAATAATAAAGCTAAGATAATTTCTATCTGCACAACTGGTTCTCCTCCTTACTTTATGGATAATGTTTTTTAAGTTGAAGGTTTATTACATACTCTGTTAAGTATAAGTTAACTTTGTGATAAAGGACATAAAATAAATTTTGATCAAGATAAATGCATAGATTATAATAAGAATGGAGATGAGATGTTTGAAGGTTTAAAAAAAAAAAAAGGAACATGTATTTGATTCAACTGCCTGAAGTAGTCTCTAAAAATTGTTTTCTTACTCTTAATGATAACATTTTCACATGGCATAGAAAACTTGGACACGTTAATTTTCATCAACTTGAAAAACTATCTAAAGAGAGTCTGATGAATGGTTTACCAAAGAATTTTATAAATAAAGATGTGAAGTGTGACACATGTTTGAAAAATAAAATGGATGCAATTGGATATAAAAGCAAGAACATGATATCATCTTCTAAATGTTTAGAATTGCTACATATAGACTTAATAAGTCCAACTAGAATTAAAATTCTCCAAGGAAATAGATATGGCATGGTAATAGTAGATGATATTTTATGATACTATTGGGTTCTATTTTTACAAAATAAGAGGGAGGCCTTTTCTAATTTTGACAAATTTACGAAAAAGATTCAAAATGAAAAAAGACTATCCATAATTAGTCTTAAGACTAATCATGAAAAGGAATTTGAAAATTCATATTTTACAAACATTTGTAAAAATCATGGCATTACTCATAATTTTTCAACTCCCTACACTCCTTAACAAAATGACATTGTAGAGAGAAATAACAAAATAATTCAAGATATAAAAATAACTCTTCTAAATACAAATAATACACCTGAATCTTTTTAAGTTGCAGCTATTGCTATTGCTTGTTATATAATAAATTGTGTTTTTACTAGACCTTTTACAACTAAAACATCAAATGAGTTTTTTAAAGGAAGAAAACCTAATATTTCATATTTTCAAGAGTGTCATAGTAAATGCTTTGCTAAGAAAATGGGAAAAGACCTTAGAAAATTTGAAGAAAAAGCATGTGAAGCAATCTTTAGAAGATATTCTTTGTATAGCAAGGCTATTCGGATTTATAACAAGGAAAGTCAAACATTGAAGAATCCATCAATGTTAAATTTGTAAATAATTATGTGGATGATGATGATCTCCCGGTCATACTGAGAAATGGAGTAACCGCAGATCAAAATGAAAGAAATCAACAAAGATCTAAAGAGAACTCAGTTCCAGAAGTTGTGAACAGAAACATTGAAGAACCAATAAGTAATTCGGACACAAATCCAAAAGGTGTTCAAGTGCAAAACCAAACAACGAATGAACTATCCAGAGCCTAGAAATACTCATCTTCTTATCCTCTTGAATAGGTAATTAAAGGTATGAATCATGGAGTTTAAAAAAAAGAACAAGTTTAGTAAATCTAGAAAATCAATTTGCTATGATCTTTGAATATGAACCTAATAACACAGAGAAGCATTAAAAGATAATAATTGAATAATCACTGTGAAAGAAGAATTAGGATAATTTCAAAGAAACAACGTATGGAACCCAGTACCAAAACCTAAATAAAAAGTATAATAGGTACGAAATGGGTTTTCAAAATTAAAATGGATGAAAATAGAAAAATAGTAAGAAATAAACCTAGACTAGTAGCTGAAGGATATTCACAAGAAGAAGGAATGGACTATGATGAAATATATACACTTGTAGCTAGATTAGAAGCAATTAGACTTTTATTATCTTTTGCATGTTATAAAAATTTCAATCGTTATCAAATGGATGTAAAAAGTGTTTAAAATGGATATATTAAAGAAGAAATTTATGTAGATCAACCCACTGGTTTTGAAGATCTTTATAAAAGTGATTTTATTTACAAATTAAATAAAACTTTCTATGGTTTAAATCAAACACCAAGAGAATGGTATGAATATTTAAGTGAATTTCTAATAACAAATGAATTTCAAAGAGTTAAACTAGATACTACTCTATTTTTTTAATTTTATGAGAATGATATTTTAATTTTTCATATATATGTTGATGATATAGTTTTTGGTTCTATAAATGAAAAATATTGCAAAGAATTTATTAGTTTAATGCAGAATGAATTTGAAATGTCTATGATAGAATAATCAAATTTCTTCCTTGATCTACAAATAAAACAATGCAAAGATGATATAATTGTACATAAAGAGAAATATACTCATCAAATCCTCAAAAAGTTTGGATTTAAAAATAGCAAAATTTTTGCAACTGTAATGTGTACTTCTACCCATTTATACATGAACACAATAGGTAAGAAGGTAAGTGATAAACTCTATAGAAACATGATTAGATTTTTATTATATCCTATTGCTTCTAGACTAGATATTTTATTTAGTGTATGTGTATGTGCTCATGTTCAAACCAAATCAAATGAGACATACCTCACAAAAGTTAAAAGAATTTTCAAGCACATTAATGGTACAAAAAATTTAGGTATTTGGTATCTAAAGAATCAAAACTTTGATCTCATTGGATATTCACATGCGGATAATGCTCAATATAAAATTGATCAAAAAGGCACTTCTAGTACATGTCAATTCTTAGGCGACAAATTTGTTTCTTCATCAAGTCAGAAATAGAATTCAATTTCTCTTTCAACTGCTAAAGTAGAGTATGTTTCATTTAGAAATTATTGTGCTCAAATTATGTGGTTAAAATAACAACTATGTCATTATTGCGTTAATTTTGAAAGCATACCTATTATGTATGATAATATTAGTACAATTAGTTTGACTAA
Source organism: Combretum micranthum (assembly GCA_024138025.1). Classification (NCBI taxonomy): domain Eukaryota; kingdom Viridiplantae; phylum Streptophyta; class Magnoliopsida; order Myrtales; family Combretaceae; genus Combretum; species Combretum micranthum. Next base: position 15,363 of record JAMXBD010000524.1, read on the forward strand.
AAATCCAATTCAACATTCTATGACAAAATGTATAGAAATAAGACATCATTTTTATCTGTGATCATGTTAACAATGGTGATATTGAAATTAAATATGTCTCAACCGATAAACAACTTGTAAACCCCGGGAATTTTTCACAGTAGTATACGACTCTAAAGTAGAATGTATGAATTAGTTAATAGATTTAGATTCTAATCAAGCCTAAGAGTAGAACAATGCATGGAATTTGGCTAGTTGAGGATTTAGAAATCGAATAAAGAATTTTTTTAACCCTAGTTGATACCAAAAACGAGATTTCGTATCTTGGACAAATAATTCAATATATGATTAAAAGAAAATCTAAATCTGAAACCCGAAACTTGTTTTACAAATAGATTTAAATAGGAAAATATAAATATAGAGATTAAATGATTGTTTTTGAACTTAACAATGATTCGAGATTAGAACGATGAGTAGTAATGAGCCTGTATTTAGATTTAAACCCTAAATTTAAGATTCTTAGATAGTATTAAACTCTACTAATAAGATTTCATGATAGGTATCGAAACTAAAGATATATATATAGTTTAGCTTCTGTATCAAAAGTGTTATTAAGTGATTAATTAACTACGCTTATAGACAGAAAATGATAACCTAAGGATGAACCGTTAGGATTATAAATACACAACGAAAACATAAACTATTGTATAACTCAAGATCTAAACTTCAAATAAATAATCGAATCACGCTTTTGTTCTAACTCCGATTTTCTTAAGTTATTGGAGCCTAAAACAAAAATTGACCTAATGAGTTCAGGAAACTTTAATCGCGGGAGATAAAATTATACGAATAATTAATCACGTATATATAAAACTTAAAATTGTATTATTTGATAATCAAGTATTTAGTATACTCCTATAAACATATTTTTGTGCGAAAACTCTCAAATATTAGCTAATTTGTACCCGTATAATTTGTTAAATTATCCTAAAACAAAGTTAAATAATTAACTAATATATATATATATATATATATATGTGTGTGTGTGTATTCGGTGAAGTTTCGGCTGCAAGTTGGCTTGGAATTGCATTGAAGAAGAGGGAGCCGAAATTGCTCCAATAATGCATCATTTTGTTAACCAGATAAACCCCAATGAACAATCAAAACATGCCAACTCAACCATTCATTAATTGCAATGAAAACAACAGAATAAACATAGCTAAATGAGGAGGAAATTCGTATCAAATTCAGAGGGAAATGCAGTCGCAACCTCCTCTTTCTTCCTTCTATATATATATGATTAAGTTCATTAATGAGGAAACAAAAAACCCTCACTATTTCCCAAACCTTTCCACAACGAAACTACTCTTACATAGCCACCAAAATGAACTAAAAACAGAGAACAAACAGATCATCCAAATACGATTCAAGAGAAAAACAATACCAAAAACCCTTAGAAACGAGTTCAAAGGTAAGTGGAAGAAATTCGAATGATTTTCTTTCAATTCTACGCATTAGAAATGACTTATATTAATCATAGGAACGTAATCAATACAAATACATGCTTCGAATTACATCGGATCGGCTCAACCAAGGTAAAAATCCGAAACCCTAGCTATGTTTTAGTAAGAATCAATATCTAAGTATATATGTTTATAGAAGTGTTAAGAGTTGTTGTATGGCTATATATAAGATATAGAAACACTTAGGAACGGTTTAAAAATGTTTTTAACGTGGAAAATTTAACAAATATGAATTGGATCATCGAGGAAGATGATGAACAGTGCTAACACTGTCTAAAAGCTAGCAGTGTAGTCGTTAAAAGCCGATGGCTTACAAGGTTAAGCCGGCGGCATAGAGACGGCTTGCACTGAACAGAAGCTACGTAAAATTTATTTTCATGTAAAAATGAATGTAAGCCGGCTATCTGGGAATATACGCCGACGGCGTAGGACCGGCGTACGTTGAAAGTTGACAGCTTTTAAAGCCGGTGCAACCAATAAGAAATAATTTGCAAAACAAATCAATACCGGCACCTGGGTTTCAAAGCCGGCGACTTTGAACCGGTGCACACCTATAATTCTCCTACAAAAGCTTGTTTTGAAATAAACAGAATATATACACATATATATGCAGTAAACCTACTGAAAACATATTATATATATAGGATAATACATAATTCATTAAATAAATAAGTAAATACAAATACTTAAAATATTTTGATTAATATTTGATAATTCTTAAAACCCTAGAATGTAAGAAAAATATTTAGTGTTCATAAAAGTTATAAATAATCAAATATTTGTTTTAAATAGATAAAACAGGTAAGAATGGAAATTGAAATAAGCTAAATTTCTAAATAGTAAGACTTCTAAAAATAACAAGATAATTATACGAGATAAACTAAGAGAAACACGACGATACTAAGTAATAATAAATAACTATGATTTTCTATATTAGGTTCGTTATAGAATAACATAAAATTAGTATTAGTCACTACCAAAACTTGATAAATATCAAGTTTAGGACATTAGTCACATATAGGAATTTAGTTATACAATCTATATTTTATTAATGAATACTTTATTCATCTTTCTAGGTGACCTTGATACATTAGAAGATCTTCCAGCTGACTATTACGATTGAGTCAGTATGAGCAGGTGAGTAATTCAGTCATATTGTACTGTTTTTGCTTGTAAGTAGTTGAATATATAATGCAAAGATAATCAAACGATTGTTTTGTTGAAAGTATGTTGTGATCTGATTGTATGATTGCTAAAATATCCTTACAAAAGCGTTAATGCAGTGATTTGATGTTGTGAAATAGTATAATGATGATTGTGTGTAATGTATGATCACCGTGAAATTGAATAAGAACTATTGACTTAACAAAATAAACTGATCATGCATTGCACGAATTTGCATTATTGCATATATATTGGGGGTGATAGCCTGCTACGTATTAATATTTCGGTTCTCTGTTAATGCTTGGTTGTTCTAATGTGTTAGTTCTTCCAAGGTTTTCTTTGTTCCGTTGGTTCTACGGGAACTAAGTGGCACCGAAGAACGCCGCCCATAGTATCACTTTGAAATGATTAATATTTAGGGAGTTTCTAAGATGGATACAGGAGATGGTCAGTTTAATTGATTATATTCAAAGTGATAACCCTAAAACGAGAAATCGTTGATTCTCTGTAAACTTAGTCTCTCCTGGGCAGGGTAGGTCATGGAGTAATGGTTCTTCAACCCTTAAAAAGAGGGCGTAAATCTTTTTCTTGTTTGGATTCTAGATCATCCAAGCTTATATCTGTACATATGGTTGAGTACTTGCATTACATATGATTTGCTAATAACTTGTGTGATATATGATATGTCTGGTTATTCACTAAGCTGTGGTTTCGCTCATACTCCAACAGTCTTTTCAGGTTTACCTTACGACCATGGTTAGTCACTTCCAGGAGTATGACTCTGGTAAGAGCTTAGGAGCTGGAAGTTTATGACTGCACTTGGGAATAGTAGTTATGTTTTCTTAATATAGATTAGTTAATGCTAATGTATCAGTTGTGAACTTCAGGAGGACTACTTGGTTTGTAATAGTTTTATAATCTTTATTCACTAATTTATTTCTTTCATGTATTTGTCATTTCTTATCAAGCAACTAAATGATCCTGTTGTTTTGAAAACCTATCATTCTCTAAAGGTAATCTAGTGATAGTATTCAAGTGAGACTTGTTTACTTCTACTAAGGTACCCTCGGGGCGTGACACAACTAGCTAATATTTTTACTAAACCTTTGGAACAATCTAAATTTGATTGAATGAAATAAGTGTATGTTATCCTCTTTGACTATAACATAAGAATATATGTTTTGACATGTTAAAAATATATTTTTATGTGATTCATATATGTTGATATGATAAAAGAAAAAGAAACTAAAATAAAAAGGAAAGTCATACATTTGATATCTTTTTATTTTCGGATGGAAAATTAGACGAACAAAACAATAAAGGAAACAAAGATTTTTTCATATAAAAACTTGGTAGTTATTTGGAACCTACAAGACAAACTTGTCAAAAATAGAGAAGACACAATTCTTTTAAAATATTACCTGACACCTTTAATACCAAAGGCGTCTTCTTGCAAAATACATCAACCATTTTTCATCATTCAAATTTTTCTCAACACCCTTAAGAAAACCTAAAAAGCTCTCATTCTTGCTTAACAATGTCGTTCAAGAATGACTCCTAAAAACAAAAGCTCTCTCAACCTCTCCGATGAGACAATGTGTAAACCCAAAAAAAGTCTTGCAATCGAATTAAAGACCTAAACCCTAATCAGAAGTCATCTGGATTAGTAAGTCAACCAAAACCCTAGTTTACCGTAACCGCTTAAGTCCGGCATTGCCATTTTCTCAAGCCCTAGAAAACGAAGTTGGAAAAGTTAGCTATAATAGTTCGTAATAGCTATAGGTTATATAAAAATATGAGATTGAAGGAATTCGAGTGTCCTTTGAACCCGATCGGACATAGTTCTTGAAAAACATGTCTGGAAGCTCGGAATAGAAAAAATATTCCAAATATACCGTTAGACTCGTAAAAATATGAGAATTCCAAAAATATCAATTTCGTAATTTTTTGGTAGCTAAAAATATCATATATCGCTTTTATACGCATATTTTCTTACTACCGGCATCAAATTGTCATGTCTACTTTTACATTTCACTATTTTCTACTATTCTACACTATTCACCTATCTCTACTTTTTCTTATAACCTACTCTTACAAGCCATACACCTATTTTTTACACATTTTCATTTCCAATACAATTTCACATCTTTCATTTCTTACTTTTAATTAACAAAATAACAAAAAAATAAATTTCTCTCCCCATTTCCCCATGTATGCGCCGATCACACCCCTCCCTCTCATCCAATTTGTTTTTTTTTTCTTTATTTAATTAACACAAATTATCTCCCACATTTTCTTATAAATACCCCTCATACCTTCACTTCTTTCACACCACTTCTTCTCTAAAGTTATTATACCAAAATCTCTCTCAAAATCTCTCAAGAATTCTCTCCAAGAAGTCTTACAAGAAAGCCCTCTTTAGTTCCTTCTTTTAGGTAAACTTTCTTCAAGAAAATCCTATGTTCATCTACTTAGTATGAGCTTAGTGTGTGTTTTCTAAAACCATGAAGGTTAAGAAAGCAACAATAGGTTCACACTTTGTTTTTATTCATAATCACAAATTCTTTTATGTTTCCTTTATGTTTATTACTATCTAATATATCTATATAACTATATATATTATTTAGAGCATATAAGCTCATTGTCTTGCAATTTATTTACCTTTCATGCAATTTATTTACTTCATTGCAAATTATTTATTTCAAAGTTGTTTTTAAGACTAGTCATTCTAGTCTTAGATTTGTCCTTATCAAGTCAAAACAATTCTTTTTCTTTTCGGGACTAGTCTTTTCTTAGTCCTGGGGTACCTTGATGAAGCTAAGGTCCCAATACTTGATTTACTTTCTTATTTACTTAATCTTTCAAGTTATTATGTTTCTATAATTTATGATTCATATTTATGCATGAACATAATGTTTTTGTCTCAATAAAAATAAATGGGAAGTGTTATCATAAACTAAAGGTTCTTATTAAATAAAAATAGGAAATAGATTTCCTAAAAACTCATGAACATGCTTGGAAATGATTTTTCTTACATAGACAAAAGGTTTTATGAAAACTTATCTTCCATCAAGAAATAGAAATTCTTTTAGAATCATTACAAGAAACAAAAATGCTATTTTATTACTCTTGAATCCAAGTTTAGAAAATAAAATCACACTTTAAGAAATTAAAGTAATTACAAAAGATTAAATTTAGAAAAAGAATATTCATCTCCAATAACTCAAGATCTTTCAAAAATAAATATTTCAATAGAATCTCAAGTTCAAAGTCTTTTAAAACTTACTTTTTATAAGTTGAGACAACCTCATTTACTTCATCCATTTGTTATGAGTCATTACATATATGTATATACCTTTCAAAAAGTTTACAAAATACTTGAAATATTTATCTTTCCAATTGAGCTTTGCTTACAAGAAGGAAAATAAGTTTTTGCAAATTCTTGGCAAATCTGGTCACTGCTTTTTTGGAACGCAAACGACCTAGTTTTATGAAAATAAGCTTCGAAATGTGTAGATCTTTTCGAATAGGTAGAAAACGGTATATTATACGCGAAATTCCGAGTTAAAATGAGCAAGTTATGGCCATTTTAAGTTGGAATTTCTCCTCATACGATTTTACCGCGATTTTAAGAAAAGATTAGAATCTTCAAGAATAGAAGTTTCATCAAAGACTCATTTTTGGTATTCCATTTTGTTTAGGTGACGAGGGACCCGAGATTATTTCGATTAGACCTACCGATTATGGAGTGAGTTAATTCTTTTCCTAAGTTACATTTCCTTGTTTGTGCTTGTAATTAGTGGCACTAGAAATTTTAGGAAAAGATAATGAACAAATGTTATGAAATAATTGTTGAATAAAAATTAAGTATATCGAAAGATGATATGTTAAATAAAAGTGTGACCTTTGTATTGATATGATGAAATTATGATTGATCACCTTTAACATGAATTCAACTTATATGGTTAAATGTTTAATTGAAGTTTATTCATGCATATCATACTTGTGAGTCACATTTATTTCACTACTATTCTTCGTGTGGGGAAACGAGGAAGTGGTAGTGGTGGCTAGTAGGAGCCAGGAAGTCTACAGGGCAAGCAGGAGCCGGTAAATCTGCAAATATTGATGGTTGTATGGGCCTGTAACCATACAACCCTTGTCATGGAGGGCGTTAAATCCATGCTACACTTGATTTCCGGATAATCATGTGTATTTAGTTAATCATGTGATTGATGCCTTACATATGTTTGAATTAAATAACTTAGTTGTCATATGGAAATGTTATATAGTTAGGAATTATCTCACTAAGCTAGATTTGCTTATACCCTTATAGTTTCCTATTACAGTATGATTATCTATGGTTGGCCCCGAGGAGCCTAGTGTACCAGGTATGAGCTTATGCTACTAGGAGTTTTTGGAGGAAGTTTATGTATTTTTAGTTTTGAACATAGACTTCTAGGAAAAATCTCTATAGTAGACTTATGTAGTAGTTATGTTCATTTTGTTATTAGTATAGTTGAACAAAGACTTTAAGGCGGGGGAATGCCCCTAAGATGATGTACGAACTTGTTATTAAATGAAGATACCATGCTTATCTATTTAAGTTTATGCTTGCTTTTGCTATCTATTTAAACGTAATACCCCTGTGAGTCTCCTACTATCTTGGAAGCACGCCTTGCATATGATATCGAAGCTCCTGCATGACAATGGATTGTCATTCTTTAGCTTTAATATTATATGCGGCGGACTGTCACGTTTAGGATACTCTTTGGGGCATGACACAATGTCCAACACTAGTTTGGAAGAAACCTCAAAAGAAATTCAAAGAAGGAAGTCTTGGCTAAGTTCTATTCATTAGAAGACAATGCTATAGATAAGGAAGTTCTTCCACCAATGCCTAAGGTTGAAAATAAAGAAAGACTAAACAAAGATGTAAAAGTGTGAAAATTGAAGTAAAAAAATTCAAGTTTGAGAAACCCTCAAGAAAAAGGAAAAGAGCCATTCTCAAGTAAATCTACCACCAAGTTCCTATTTTGATTTTGAATACTTCAAAGAGAATAGGATTTTCATGGAAGAATGTCTGGATAAAATAAGATATTCAAAGTTGTACAAGTTGAAGGAAGTTGTTGATGTTGTGTTAGTGAATGAATTCTTTAGAAATATAGACCTTAACTGTAGGGATAGATGGATTTCTAGAGTGAACAAACAAAATAATGTGGTAACTTGGCAAGACTTAATAGAATACTCTGGTTTGCCAAATTATGTTGATGATGAATTCCTGGCAAATCTTGTCACGCCCCGAGGGTACCCTAGTAGTAATAAACAAGTTACACTTGAATGTTATCACTAGATTACCTTCAGAGAATGACGAGTTTTCAAAACAACAGGATCTTTTAAGTTGCATGATAAGAAATAACAAATATATGAGAGAAATGATTTAGTGAATAACCATTACAAACTATTACAATCCATATATCTCCTTTGAAATATACAACTAAATAATCTACTAATAGTACATAACCATCAAACTAACATATATATGTAGACTTCTAGCTTCAAAGCTCTTACCAGAGCCATATTCCTGGATGTAACTAACCAGGGACGTAAAGTGAACCTGAAAAGACTGTAGGAGTATGAGCGAAACCACAGCTCAGTGAATAATTAGACATACCATACATCACACAAGTCATTAACAAATCATATGCAATGCAAGCACTCAACCATATGCACAGATGCAAGTTTGGATGATCTAGAATCCAAACAGGAAAAAGATTTACGCCCTCTTTTTAATGGGTTGAAGAACCAGCATTCAATGACTCACCTGCCCAGGAGAGACTAAGTACACAGGAGAATCAACGATTTCTCATTTTAATGTTATCACTTTCAATATAGTTGCTTGCACAAACCATCTCCTGTAATCCCCTTAGAAACTCCTTAAGTATTAATCCTTTCAAAGCGATTCTACAGGCGACGTTCTTCGGTGCCTTTTAGTTCCTCATAGGACCGCCAGACCAAAGAGAACCTTGGAAGACTCACACATTGGATCAACCAAGCAAAAACAGAGATCCGAAATATTAATACGTAGCAGGCTGTCACAACCATATATGCAATAATGCAATATATGCAATGCATGTTCATATTATTTTGTTAAGTCCATAATTCTTAATCAATTTTGGGGTGACCATACATTACACACAATCATTATACTACTGCACAACACCAACCATTGCGTTATCGCTTGTATAAAGATATTTTAATAATCATACAATCAGATCATATCATACTTTCAACACACATCCATTTGATTATCTTGCATTACATATTCAACTATTTACAATCACAACCAGTACAATATGACTAAATTACTCACCTGCTCATACCGACTCAGTCGTAGTAATCCGCTGGTAGATCTTCTAATGAGTCAAAGTCACCTATTTAAGACAAAATATTCATTAATACAATCTAGCTAAATTCCTACATGTGATTAGTGTCCTAGACTCGATATTAATATTTAGTATGTCGTGTTTTTCCTATTTAATCTCACATAATTGTTTGGTTATTTTTAGAAGTCATATTACTCCGGAAATCAACTTATTTCAATTTCCATTCTTATATATTTTATCTTGTTAAAACAAATATTAGAATACTTTATTTAACTCTAAATATTTTCTTAATTCTAGGGTTTCAAAAGTTAATAGATATTAATTCTAAATAGACTTAAATACTTGTATTATAGTCACTATCTAATACATATTTATTAATCATACATATATATATTTAGTAGATATATTATATACATATATATATTCGGTTTAGGTCAGAAAAATTTTCGTTGGAAAATTTTAGCTGTAAGCCGGCTCAAGGCCGCTGGCCTACATCTCCAGGTGCCGGTGTAAATCATTTTGAAGAGAAAATTTCATATCGAGTGCACCGGTGTTGAAAGCTGCCAGCTTTCAACGTACGCTGGCCCTACGCCGCGGCGTAGATTCCCAGGTAGCCGGCTTACGTTGAATCTTTACGTGAAAATTATTTTACGTAGCCTCTGATCAGTGTAAGCCGCTGTAAGCCGCCGGCCTATCCATGTAAGCCGCCGGCCTACAGCATTTACACTGCCGGCCTTGAGGCAGTGTTGCACTGTTCATCATCTTCTTCCTCGGTTGATTCTTTTTCTTTGATTTTTGCACGTTAGAATCATACTTAAACTACTTCTAAGAGTTTATATATCATATATAAGGATATATAACAACTTTTAACACGTTTAAAAACATAAATATATATTTCGATTTTGGAACTTAAAGCTAGGGTTTTGAAATTTTACCTTGTTGGAGCTCGTTTGATGCAATCCGAAGCTTGTGTTTGTGTTTAATAAGTTTCTAAGATAATTATAAGTCAGTTACAAAGCTTAGATTTGGACAAAAATAACTCGAGTTACCTCAACTTACCTTTGAGCTCGTTTTTGAAAGTTTTTGGCTTTGTTTTTCCTTTGATCCGAGTTTATGTTTTATGATCTGTTTGTTTTTCGTTTCTAGTTCGTTTGGTTGTTGTTTGGGGAGTGATTTCGTTCTGGAAGAGGTGAGAAATTATGGAGTTTGTTTGTTCCTCATTAATGGCTTTAAACACATATATATATAGAAGAGAAAGAGAAGTGATGCTGTGGCTGTCCTCCCTCGTTTTCCTCCGATTTTTGGATCTCAACTTGCTGTTGTTTTCATCTCATTTAATACTTGGAGGACTTGGCATGGTTTGATTGGTGGATAAGTTGTCTTTGTTGACTAAGGGAGGCATTATTGAGCACAAATCCGGCTCTCTCTTCTTCTCCTTCAACTTGCACCAACTTAGCCGCATTTTCCCACCGAAAACAGCAGCCCAAATGTGTATATATATTAGTTTATTTATTTAGTTAAATTTTGAGTTAATTAAACGAGTTATACGGGTATATATTAGCTAATATTTGAAAGTTTTCTTTCAAAAATATGGATATAAAGTTGTATAAAACACCTAGATTTTCAAATAGTACAATTTGAGGTTATTTATATACGTAGTTAATTATTCGTATAATTTTATCTCCCGCGATTTAGATTTCTTAAGCTCATTAGGTCAATTTTTGTTTCAAGCTCCGATAGCTTAAGAAAACTCGGTTTAGAATAATAGCGCGATCCAATTATTTATTTGAAGTTTAGATTTCAAGTTATTTATCAGTTTATATTTTTGTTGTGTATTTAAAATCTTAACAGTTCATTTTTGGATTACCGTTTTCTGTTTAGAAGCATAAATAATCATTTATGTAGTATTGGACTTAATACATAGATGAAACTATATATACATCTCTAGTTTTGATACTGAACATAAATTCTTATTAGTAGCTTTTAAAATTAACTAGGGATCTCGAAATTAGGGTTTAAGTCTAAATATAAACTCATTACTGCTCGATATTCCAGTCTTGAATCACTATCGAGATCAAAACAATCCTTTAATCTTTATATTCATATTTTCTATTTAAATCTATTTGTATACTAGGTTTTCGGGTTTAGATTTTAGATCATATCTTGAATTAGTTATTCAAGATACAAGATCTTGTTCTCGGTATTAACTAGGGTTAAAGAATTTCTTTATTCGGTTCCTAAATCTTTCATTTATCCAAAAATCTAAATATTAACCTATTATTAGACTTCACTCAGAATCTAAATCTATTATCTAGTTTATACAATCTATTATAAAATCGGGTACTAAGGTGAAAATTCCCGGGGTTTACAAATCTGTCTAGGAAAGAATTGTTTAAGATGATGAATGATGGAATAGAAGTTGTCATAGATAAGGACATTCTTATAACTGAATTTGAACTTAAAATTCGAATTCTGCACAAGGTTAGAGTGGAATTTATTTTGCCAAGGACTGGATGTTTTACTAGCATGTCAAAAGAAGAGGCTTTAATTATCATTTTCATTCAAAAAAAAAAAAAAAGAAAATTGCATATCTAAAATTATAATTAGATTCATAATGAAGAATTGGGGTAGTAAGCCCTATAGCAAGTTGTTGATGAGTCCTTTTAAGTTTAAAAAGATTAAAACACCCTCCAAACTTAAGGACCCTCAACCCTTAAGGAAAATATCTGAATTAAAATAAAAAAGATGAGTAATTTTGCCAAAGATAAGTTATGGTATACTTTGGATGGTGCCCTATGCATGCATCTAAGATGTAGACTAGGAAATATGATTGGCAAAAGCTCATAGCTCACGTTGAAGGGGAGGAAGTTGAAAAAGCTGGTGAAGAAATGGCTGTTGATGAGTCTGTTGGAAAGGAAATTGAGAAAAACAATACTAGAAAAGAACTTTTGGATGATACGGTGATGGAAGTTGTTAAGGAAATTAAGCAAGATTAAGACAAAGCTAAGAAAGATAATGTTTTAGAAGCAAGGCAAAGTAAAGGAAAGGGCAAAATAGGTACAACAAAGGGGAAGGAAAAAGCAATAGTGAACAAGCATTATGTGCTTAGATTAAGGAATTAGGGATGAAGCCAATTGATCCGTAACTCAAATTCATCTTTAGAGGATCTAAACCCACCAATAGGGGAAGGACCAAGTGAAACCTCTAAAGTGGCTTACGTACTCTTTCAAGAAGATGCCAATCTAGAAAATTTCCTAACGAATCAAGAAAGGCCTATTGATACAAAACTAGAATCCTTGATGAAAAGTTTTAGTTCCGCGATAGAATCTTTCAAGAAGACTCCTCCTGCAGCTACTACTTTGAAAGCCACACTAGTTCTAAAAAGGACTTAACTCCCCTACTTCTACACCTAGCTAAAAAAAAAAACCCCTCATTCCTTATAATTGCAACAAGACCAGAAAATCCCCTAAAAAAGTTAAAAATCCGATTTCATGAATTTTGTTTATTTTTGAAGACCTCATGATTTTTTTTTAATGACTTTTGTAGATTGTTGGTTTAATTATCCTTAGACCTTGTGATGAATTTTTATTAAGACTATGATGCATATATGATGAATATCTTATGAACATATTTTGATGAATTATACATATATTCTCCTTTATTATGAAAATTTGCAGGAAACTTGTAAATTGAGGGGAAATATATTCCCTAAGTATTATTTTCTTTCCTCACGTGTTTTATATAGATTAATATTCAAAATTCCCTTTTCGAATGATAACAAAATGGAGGAGAAATAAGGAGAAACAAAGGAATGAATTGATATCTTGGGATAAAAAATTTTGTGGAATGTTATTTCTTATAGTGGAATGCATGTATTTTTCTAACAAAATCTTTTCAAGAAAAATTGAAAGGTTTTGTAATCATCTAAAAGGGTAAGATTGTTAGTGATAGAACCTCTCTATGTACTTAAATATCTCATAATGTTTTGATGGTAACAAAAGTCTTAAGGATCTATCATATATTGTCGCACTCCTAAGATTATCCTAGTAGTATCAATGTATCATGTAACAAACCGAAGTTATGAACCTTTACGTAAAGTAATCTAAGGGTTCCAAAAAGGTATATGAACATAACACAACCAGAATACTCTATGGGGTGGAAAGTTATAACATGATCGAAGATTGATTAGAATAAGAAAATATTGTATACATATAAGTCACATACAAGAAATAACCTTATAAAAAGTTCTTGACCATTACACTACAACTTTACATCCATTATCTTCAAAAGACTTCATTAATACAACTTCAAAACCACTAGTCTCCAAAGAGCTTCATTACAAAAATAACTTATACTAAGTTCTCAACTATTTTATAAAAACTTATACAAACATTGTTTTTATACCATTACTAAGTTATTACTTCAATCCAAATCTTGGCTCCTTATGTACAATATGCCAGCTCTAAGTCTTGAGTAAGATCAACTCTACTAATTTTTGTAATCACACAAGTCTATAGGGGGTGAGTAAACAATAACTCAGTGAAAAACCAAATCTTAACATGATTCAAACAAAGTTAAATAATGTATAATTAAAAAACATATGCAATGCAACACTCAATCATATAACAAATATAGTTTAGATGACCGGAATACAAACCAATGGAGATTTACACCCTCTCTTGAAGCTTGAAGGACTAGCTAAAGTAATTCACACTTAGGAGAGACAAAGAACTAAGGAAGGTGATATACTTTTCAAGCACAGTTATTATTTATATAAATATAAGTAAAATCATCTGGACTTCATCTTAGAATTCAGAAACTCCACTAAGTATTACCCACCTCAAAATTAACTCTCATTAGGCAATGTTCTTCGATGCCTATTCATTTCCCATAGCACTGAAAATACAGGGGTAATCTTAATCAGATTCACTAGATATAATAAAGCATTACCCCAAGACCGAGATGTCAATACATAAGATGAATACTGTGCAAATGCAAGTTATGCTATTGTGAAAGACATGTTCTAATTAATAGTAATTACATATTTCTTGGTGACCAGTCAATTTCCAAACAATCAACAACACTCATTATACAATCAACACCAAGCAAATAGTTATCACTTTTAGCATTAAAGATTGTCCTTCTCTCAAACAACATATAACATGCAATATTCTCTAATCCCCATGCATATAATCAATTTTAGTTATTTTTAAGAACATATGCCACTACCCTTCTCTCAAACAACATAGTATGCTCACCTATGCATATTGCCGTAATTGTCGTAATAGTCTATTAGAAAGTTCGAGTCTTGATTTATGGCTCATATAAGATAACAAACATGTATTACTAAACATATAACTAAACAAAGATCCTATTAGTACCTAAGTGTCCTAGACTCATGCCTTAACTTTCGTAGTTTAGTTGTCTTTAAGGTAGTATAAGCCGCTACGAATACGGTGGTTTAGCGAGTCAATTAGCATATAAGGGTCAAGGGAACAACATTCCTTGCAGAGTTGAGGGTAGCACCCCTAAACAAATGAATTTGAAGATTTGGGTTCAAGAAATCCTAAGAAAAAGTTATATTTTTTAATCACAGGATGAATAATGGGCGCTACAATTATTGCAATTAAACAAGGTAATAAATCGTGGTTACTCACATAACTCACAGCCTAAACTGCGAGGTTAAACATGAGCACAATTTAGAATGAGATTAGGTAAGGTTGAAATTGTGGTCATTCATATTTTCCCACATCTTAAACAACTAGGCCAATCAAAAACGCGATTTAGGCCATAGTTGAAGCTATGGAAAAAAACAATTCCCTTTGATTTCACTTAGTTTCTACCACGGTTCCAAATTGCAGGCACAACTTAGCTGCAATTTCCATCATGCACAGAACAACAAACTTAGCTTATTCTACTTTACTAACTGACTTTTCTTCAACTGATACATGTATCAAAACGCAACTAAAGATAGGCTTCACATAACTACTTCAAACATACTATATTTATCAAACTTACTATTTACTTAAATCTATCTTTTTTTCTTTTAACCAAAGGTTCAAATATGAACGTTTTGTGTAGTTTTGCTCTGTTTCATCTCATGAGCTATTTATGGTTGTGTTTGTTTAAGTTATATTTGTTCATAAGTTTCTAGTATTATAATATAGTTCTTAAACGTGAACAAATTCGTAAAATAAGTACACAAACATTTTTAGTTTTAGTTCCTTAAGTTATTACATCTATTTAACTTAATGTTTTATCCTTAAGCAATTAAATATGTACATGCACTAGTGTGTTTAACAAAAAGAATTTACTATAACTTTAAAATAAAACTTACAAATGATGTTTTCTAATATGATTGTTTTGCCTACTTCTTCAAAATATTGGAAGTAATGTTTGTATACAATTTCTTAAAAAAAAAAATTTGACATTGATAGTAAGAGTTTGGAGAAATGGTTTGTGTTTTAACTGTAAACATAAGTAAAATGAAAAAGAGGGTTTCACTAAAAAAGAAAAAAAAATGATGGCAGAAAAATTGTATTTATCCAATTTTGTGTTTAATAGAGGATATTTTGTATTTATTATATTGAATTATATCAATCTAGCATATTTTTAAAATCTTTTGTATTTATCTTCTAGTGATAAAGATGTCCAACTAGTGTAAATTTTCATATTACAACTACTTCTTTTCACAAGGAAAATAGGATAAATTTGGTTTGAAAAAAAAATGTCATCTAGCACTTAATGTAGAAACTTTATGAAAAGTGGACAAGTCTAACCTTGTCTTAAATCTTACAATAAAATAGACCTTGCTAGAACTTTTAGGTAGTTTTGAAAAAGATTTATGTGTAGATAATGAAAATTAAAATCTATAATGTATATAAGAAGAATAAATTATGATATCCAATAGATATTAATTAATATAAGAAAAAATCATTAATTATTTAAAGACAAATAAATTAAAGGTGGAGTATAGATTCTAAATCTCATAAAAATAAATTTTCAATTAATATTAAGTGCTTTATATTTACACAATTTATTTCTAAACTTGAGTTAAGGTAAAACTCGAGAATTACATATAAATTTAATGATATGTGCAAGCTTATGCTGATTTTAGGAGCACATGTTGATTTTGGAAGCTAAATCAAAAGATGAACTTCCCTATTATGGAACGGCAATTTTATTTGAAAACCTAGCTCCATGGTTTGAATATAAATTAGGAATTATATTCAAACATTCCACTAAATGTTGTTTTATGACCAAATGAGGAAATTTAAATTAATAATCATGATTAAGATAAAGTTATAATCAACTGAATATTTATTTGAGTTATATATGGAAGGTTTCTAATTGACAATTCAGATTAGAAACTTGAACTTCATTCAATTAACGAAGTGGGCAAATTATATTAAGCTTAAGACATGTTGACATTCAAAAAGAAAGAGAAGAATATGGTGATTACTTGAAAAATCAAATATATATGGAAATATATCTTCTTGACATGGAATGAATTTAAATTTATATCCCCCTATATCTTGCTAATACGTCAAGTATACAAGCCGAAATCTTTAAGATGCACTATGAATATATTCTATGAAATATCCAACGATCAATTGAAGATTGTATAGAAGGAATTCAAACCAATATGTGTAGGAAAAATCATGAAGATATATCAAGCATCAGATAAGAATTACTTCCTACCATATTTACTTGAAGATTATAAATTCACGAGGTTAATTAAGAACAAAACACGAAGAGAATTATTGAGAAAAATATCAAGCTTTCACTTTGAAACATTCTAGCATTCAAAAGAAGCTTTCTGCTCGCAGATTTACTTTCAAAAGCTATTTGTTTAGTTTACTTATTTCTTTGTGCTAAACCTTCGTTTAGACTATAGATACTTTCTTATATTTTTTGTTGAGATAGTATGAGAAGTAACAAAGGCTACATGTAAGACCGTGTGATAACTTAGATTGAAGCTAGATAAGCGGTGCAAGTTGTTAACATTGCAACAGAATGCAAGACTTCTTTGTAGTTCGTAATTAGATTAGATTTAATGGAACAAACTGGTAAAGATAACTAGGATCCCAGTATGGAGCTAGAAGAGTGGATTGATACACAAGACGGAACCACTATACATACCTAGCAATCTCTTCTCTCTCTCTCTCTCTCTCTTATTATTTATTTGTTTTGTTATTTTTGTGCACGTTACTCTATTCTTGAATTCAAAATAACATAACTTAAAGCATTTTGGATTAATTAGTGCTGATAAACGAGATCTAAGATAACAATACTCAACTATATAAAAAGCTAAGATATCAAGTGAATTAATAAAATAATTTCTAAGTACACGTTTTAAACAAGCTTTCAGAACCTATTTTGAAAAGTAGTTCAAATTGGCTTCTGCAAGAAGATTTTTAGATAACCAATTAACACCACCCAGCCACCTACCCTCCCCCCCACCCCCCTAACACAAAAAAAATATATATATAATAAATAAAAGCATGACATGCAAGACTAACACAATCTTAATCCTAGGTAACAATAACTTTACCATTTGCTACTATAGTAGTCATGTCATCACTTCTTCTTCTTCTTTTTTTTTTTTTATCACCTTTAGCTTTTTTCTACTCTCTCTTCCATATTCAACATCCTTATTTCAAATGTCCTACGTTGTCACAATGATAACACTTAATATCTTCTTGATTCAAATATTTCCCTCGATTTTTTTTTTATCTTCTAGATTTATGAGATGAGCCTCTAGTTTTTCTTTCGCCACATCTATCTTGTCTATCAGTAATATATGCCTGAATCTCAAAACTTGAACTAAGTTTGATACAATAGGACAAACCACGCCAACCTGTGACAAAACCTGCTATCAAAATCTGATATTTAACGTTGGATCATTTAATAAACCTAGTGGAAAACAGTGACCCGTTGCTTATTTAGAGGTAAGAACCTTGGTAAAGTCATAGATGCCACAATCAGTGATGGCAAACAAATTGATAAGTTAAAGGGGTGAATGCCATGAGAAATTCTCAATAAGTTCATAAACAAATTCACTCAGGATTTCACTGAGAAAACTCTCTAATTTTCAATGATAAAAAAGATATGTGATATCCTATTCTGTTACAAATAATGGGTTTATATAGGCTTGAATTAGCCTTAAACTAAACAACTAAACATTAAAACAAAAATATGAAAAGACACAATAGAAATTTGAAAGGACACTACAAAACAACTCAAGGTCGAAAGTGTATATGACAAAAGCTGATGGCCCATGAAATAAAACAAAAATTTGCGAAACTATCAAAAGTGTATGCTAATGGGAAGGCCAGCAGCTTAAGAAGATATGCTGGCTGTGTTTGCCATGAAGGCCGGCAGCATTGGGCCAGTGTACAAGCCTTTGTAGCTCCAATTCTTCTAGTCTTTAATCATTCGTGTCCCAAACTATTTTATAGGCTTGCTTGACTCATGTTTTCATCATTGAAACTCCAATCAATAGGCCTTCAACTCCTTAAAATTGATTGTTAGATTTGAACTTGGTTGGCTCTAAGCTTAATGATATGAGAACCCTAGGTAAAGAAACCTAAGACCCAATGTTCGTTAATGGAATAGAACCCTAGTATCGCCTTGAAGCAAGCGATAGGAACATGACCCTAACCAAACCTATCGATTAGAACTAACACTATCAAGAATGGAACTATACTCCAACCAAACCTGTCAATTGGAACCTAAGTTATCAGGTTGATCTCCCCAAGCTTCTATGCCGAAGAAACCAGATTTAATCCTTTTTTAAAAACTAAGAGAAAGTTCTCACAAATGAGGAAACTCTCAAGAAAATATGCATTCAACTGGTATCTGACAAAGCATCCATACAAAGGTTCATAGGCTTCAAAATAGCCTTAGAAAACAAACAAATAAACAAAATAAAAAAAAAAATCAAAAATTCACTTTGAACAAGTAAAGGCTGGCGAAAAGCTGGTGCCTTAGCCACTGGCAACATTGTCATCAGCTCTTAAAAATTCGCTACTAGTCATGCTGAAGGCTAGTTGAACACCAGCGGCCTGAGCTTCTATGCCGATAGCTTCATTCCTACACCAACAACATAGAAAGGTGGGGCACAGACCCATGTTGAAAGCAAGCGTTCTCTAAATATGGGCTAGCAGCCTTCGTCTTCAATAATTGTTTCTAGCACATTAATAAGCTCATTACTTGTGTTGGAGTCTTGTTGGATAGCTTCATTCTCTTAAATCTCTATAATCAGTCCATGTGAAGCTTCACTCATCCACTTTGATTGTGTTCTAGTCATTGGTCCTCCAATATCTTGTAATGGATCTTTAGGCTTTGTTGGTTCTTTAGGAATTGTTGCAACTTGTTCCTCATCATTCCCTCCTTCCTTTAAAAAGATTTTAGGCAAATCTTCATTCTTAGACTCTTCTGAATTTCACTCATATGTGGATTTATCTAAAGCACTAGGAATGACATTACGTTGATGATCAATTCCATCTAGAAGTTTCTGGGGACATAAATTTTTAAAATCCTGTAGCTATGAAACAGATTCATTAGGAAGAGAAAAATTAAGCTCAATAGTTGAAAAACAATCGTCATTCTCAATCTCTCCTTTTTTTATCATTTTTATTCTTTTCTTTTTCATCTCTCAAACTCAATTTCTTCTCTCTCCCATCAGTGTTCACTGGTGTAATTTTGTCATCCATTTCAGCAATCTCACCCCTCTCATTATTTTTCTCCCATTCATTTCCTCACTCTTATCCTTTTCTAGAGCACTCTTTTCTTTTACTATTTGCTATCGTCATCTGATTTTCAATAGCTTCTCATGGATTAAGTGATATTGAATTCACTAGTTTTTTGTTGAAAACTAAAGAATAGCAATCTTTGCGTCCATCATATTTAGCTTTCCTTATAGACTTCCATAGTCGCCCCAACAAAATATGACCAAATTGCATTGGCATTACATCACAATATTTTCCACTGGAAAAAGCAATCATAACCTGCTCAGTCACCATAATATCTCTACACTCATCCTGTATTATGTATGGTGCTCTAAGTTTCAAAGTTTATAAACCCATTTCTTCAACCAACAAGATACTAGCGATATTCATAAAACTTCTACTATCAATCGCCAAACTATATACCTTATTATTTACTAAACATCTTGTATGAAAGATAGGTTTATCATCGTCCACTCATATTTAACTCTTTTTTTTCATAAAAACCCTATATCTAAAAATCATAACTTTCACAAAACTCCTAAAAGACAATTTTTTTTACACAAATTTCTTCTCTTTTTTTTTTTTTTTTAAATCACAAAGACACCTAAACTAACAACTCTAATAGTAGACAATCAATCAGATCAAACAACTCTCAAAACCGATAAAGAAAACAATCAAAGGATATGGATGATTCGAGTTACCTCTAATCAAAAGGGGATATGGAATTCTTAGAAATCGTTAGCTCTGATACTAAATGATAAGATAAGATGAACTACGCCAACCTGTGAAGAAACCTGCTATCGAAATATGAGATTTAACCCTACATCGTTTAAGAAACCTGGTAGAAACCGCAACCCGTTGCCTATTTAGAGGCAAGAACCTTGGTATAGTTATAGACGCCACAACTGGTGATGGCAAACCAATTGATAAGTCAAAGGGATGAACTCCATGGGAAATTCCCAATAAGTTCATAAACAAATTCACTCAGGAATTTACAGCGAAAACTCTCTAATTTTCATTGATAAAAAAGATATGTGATATCCTATTCTGTTACAAGCAATAGGTTTCTATAGGCTTTAATTAGCCTTAAACTAAGCAACTAAACATTAAAACAAAAAAAATATGAAAAGACACAACAGAAATTCGAAAGGACACTACAAAACAACTCAAGGCTGGAAGTGTATATGATGAAGGCCAATGACCCATGAAATAAAACAAAAATTTGCGAAACTATCAAAAGTGTACTCCAATGGGAAGGTCGGTAGCTTAAGAAGATATGTTGGCGGCATTTGCCATGAAGGCCGACGACGTTGGGCCGATATATAGGCCTCTATAGCTCTAATTCTTCAAGTCTTTAATCCTTCGTATCCCGAACTATTTTATAGGCTTGCTTGGCTCATGTTTTCATCATTGAAACTCCAATCAATGGGCCTCTAACTCCTTCAAATTGATTGTTGGACTGAACTTGGTGAGCTTTAAGCTTCATGCTATCAGATCTGCATCAGGGCTCCTTTCTTCTAACTTCTTCATCCATCATGTTATATTTCACCATCACAATAGTTTAGGTTTTCTTCTAGAGCAAAAATCCTAAGCGACATCACAAGTACCTCCTTATAATGGTCAAGTAATGAACTCAATAACAATAGTGTTGTATCTTATCATCATGTACCAATTTCATAGTAGATTAGTAGTTCACAAGACCTAGAAAATGTTGAAGCTCACTGTCATATAGCTGCCATCCTTATACTTCAAATTTATCACTCTCCTAATTAAGGAGGTTTTATTCAAGACAGTTATCTCTTATCACGGACTTTAATTTCTTCCATAGAATATCATATCTAGTTTCTAGAGCAACATGATAATACACACTGTGATCAATTCATTATCGAATATAATCAATAGATTTTCTATGCATAACCACACAATCTTCATAAGATTTTTCTTTCAACATTGGTTTATTACCATCTAAAGGGACATACAAATTTTTACAATATAAAATATCTTTCATTATCAACTTCCAAATTGAATAATTTGAAGAATATAATTTTTATCATGGTCCTCAATGATTCCACCATGATTGCAAGACAATAACCAATTTTTTTTACTCTAGCTTTGAAACCACCTATCAAAAAATAATAATTAAATGAACACTAGGACTTACGGTGGAAAATTCTAATTGGGGAAAATCATATGCACAACACATGAACTTCCACTATCAACAAATAATATGATTATAGAGTTTTTGTCCTCACTAATTATATTAGTGGACAACTAAACTTTTATCAAAACGAGGGATACCATCAAAATCACAGAACTTACTAATTTGCTTAAACATGAAAGCACTTATTCAATTTGAAGAACAAAGAAAGATTGATAAGTAGTAGAAATAATCACCTTATAGTTTCTTATACCACAAATTCAATAGAAGTTTTGTCATAATGGGGATTCATTAAGTTTTGTAATTGTCGATCCAAAGACACTTAGCTAGATTAAATTTCACTTGCGATTTTTCTTTGAATTTACTTTACAGTTAATGTTTCCAGTAGCCTTTTACGTTTTCTTTTTACGGTCCGCAAGGGCCGACTTCTACTTGATTGTCGCGGCCATCAAAATTAGAAGCCCACACAGACAACGTTTTGTCCCTTTTATCTTGGTTTCCTCCGCAGCTACAATGTCCAATCCTAACCGATTCTTTTTTTTTTTCTTTATTTATATATATATATATATATATATCTATATATTTATATGTGTGTGTGTAGGATTTATTATTATATTTATATTGGGTTCACATGGGCTGTATCCAAAGCACAATAATGCGGACCATGAGGTTAATAATCATGAATGGGAAGAATTGATCTTTAATAATGTATAGAGTTTAAGAGAAATGGTATAAGATATCCATGTTTAGAGTTTGAAAATATCATTCATAAAAATCAAATCAAATTTGCCCAATAGAGTTCATATAAAATTTAAAAAGATTGTCCATTCTATTTCAACAAGTTCAAAGTTCCATTTTATGATAGCATAAATTGTGTCATAAAACTAATAGTAGAAATAAGTGAAGTGTAAAATAAAACTCTAAGCAGCTATGTTTTTTAGTCCATGCTAAAGGATGGAATAACAAAAATACATTTTGGAGCCTAAACAGGAAATCACATAAAATGTACATGGAGCTCCATTGATCGCCAAGAGGGTTTGGGCGGGCACTAGCAAGGCCTAATTGATCATCATATTATCTTGGTTAATCATCCACGCCTCCTTCAGTCGACTGGATCCACCAATGTCGTTCCCACGTCGAATTAAACATGGCCAAAATAGATTACCAAAATCTGGTATGTTTCAGCTTTTACCACGTTCCAAGAATTCAAATCATATGAAACATATATATACATTTATAAACACTTGGTAAAGGTCTTTTACTCCAAATTTATTTGATAAACACTGTCTACGCACTAATTTTAAAACCACTAAATATTATATTTTATAAATTTTTTATATATTGAAGTTTACATCTAGGAATATGACTGAGGCAAGTTTCAGACAAGCTTGTAATCTAATAACATCTTTTTTTATTTTTAAAGTAAGAGGTCCTAAGTTCGAATCTTTTTTCCAATTTGTAATGGCAAAAAATAAAAAATAAAAGAGACTTGACCCATCCCACTTCCCGATTCTATAGAATATGTATTGTCATACATAAACCTATCTTTGTATGGTATCTAGAAATAGGGTTTTCATGGTTCGATTAACCGGTTTATGGCCCTATTTTTTGAATCTAATTGAAATGATCGGCATTTTAATAATTCGATCCTAAACCGATCCATTATAAACAGTTAACTGTCTTAACTGTTAACCCTTTTTTAGGATAATTTTTTCTGTTTTCAATTTTTTACCATTTAACATAATGGCTATGCAAAATATACAATTAACCGTTTTTTCCAATATGTCCGTAAAAAAATTAGGGCTTTTTTTTTACAATTATATTAAAAATTATAAATTAAGAATATAAGATAAGTGAAAGAGTTGTCAACATATATCAGTGCTATCAAGATAATCATTCACATTTATTTTGCAACGCTAAGTACCACGATACCTACCAAGTATATACACAACTAGAACAATTAAGTTAAAATAGATTATGGTTAGAGACCTTTAAAGTTTAGGCCTTTAGGATTTGAAAACTTCAATATCCGACTATTGATATTTTTAACAAAATAATTATGTAAGTATATTATAAATTATATATATATATATACACAAATGGTTAACCAAAACCGTCGGTTTTGGATTCTATAAGCCAAAACTGAAACCGAAAACTAGAAAAATAAAAAACTCCAATCCTAAATTGAAACCAATGGATCGATTAATTGTTTTTCTTTTAGATTAGTTTTTCGGTTTCGATTTGGTTATCCTAAACATTCAGTTTCTTTGCACTCCCCTATCTAGAAAATGTGCTTAATAAATAATGCTACATGTTTTTTCATCTTTATCTTCTATTATTTTAAACAAAAAGAAACAACAAAAGATAGCCTAAATCACATGAGAAAAATAGTACAAAAAATATTCTTTTTCTATTTCTTAGTTTTAAATATTCATTTCTCTTTTTCTCTCTCTATTATAGTTTTTTTTTCCCTTAAGTGTGGAATTGAGGTCTTAAAGAATTTTTTTTAACCATGTACTTTTCTTTTATGTTTGAATTGAATTTTTAAATTTATTATATTTTAGCAGGTCCAGATTTCTATCGGTGTAAGCCCCTGGATTTTAAGCTACGGTTTATGCTTAAATCCTAAACCGGAAGTCAATCGAAAACTGTAAGTCAACAAATCTATAACAAACCCTAGTAGATTTAGATCCGGCAATCTCGCACTCTTAATCTCTTAACAACATAATCGAAATAATTATGGAAAATAGTTCGTACTAATGTAAGGAAGCTTAAAAATATCAGATTCGTTAATTTTAGTGTGTTTTGGACCCAAATGGGATAAGTTTTCGAAAACCATGACTCGGTATACCCGATGGTAAAAATATTCTGATAATACTATTAGATTCGTAAAAATACAAGGATTTCAAAAATATCAGTTTTATAATTTTTCGATATCTAAAAATATAAAGTTAGCTTAATTACGTGCATTTTCTTTACTAATGGTATTAATTTGTCTTATCTACTATTCATAATACCATTATACACAATTCATCAATCTCTACTTTTTCTACACCTATTTTTACACTCTATCATACCTATTTCTTCTTTTTACTTTTCTTATATAACTTTAATCACATCATACCTTACAACTTATTACTTTTAATTAACAAAAATACAAAACAAATCAAAACAAATATCTCTCTCTCTCCTCTCCCTCTCAAACCAGCACCACTCCCTCTTATACACACAAATATTTTTCTTTTTCAATTTATTTTATTCACACAATTTTCCCTCCTCAAAACTCTATAAATATCACATCCCCTTCCATTTCTTTCACACACTCATTTACCTTACTAAAACTCTCTCAAAATCATTCCTCAAATCCTCTCCCCAAAAATCTCTTTCACTTTTCTATATTTTCCCACATTTTTTCTATGCCCGTACTACCAAAACCTCTCTTAAACTACCAACCAAATTTCTATCTTAGGTAAATTTATTACCTATAATTTCTTACCATGTCATGTAATTTAACATAACCATGATGTATGTTTCTTAAACATTTAAATGTTATAAAAGCAATACTATATTCATGTTTTGTTCTTGTTCATGAATAAATTACATTTTATGTTGTTTTATTTATGTACATGTTATTATTATTGTTATAATCTAACTCATATATTATAATATCTATATTTATGTATCTATATATATTTTTCTTAAAGCATATGAGCTCACTAACATAACTATTATTTATTTATTTATTTATTACATGCTATAATATTAAGACTAGTCTTTCTAGTCTTAGGCTTGTCCTTATCAAATCACAACGATTTTTCTTATTTCTTTTGTTTTTCTTTTTGGATTTGCCCATGACTAAGTTCGAAAGCCTTGAAATTAAGCTAAGACTTCCAATACTTGATATTTATTTCTTACTCATTCTTATATTTTCCATATTATTATTATTATTATTATTATTAGTAGTAGTAGTAGTAGTAGTAGTAGCAGCTATGTGCTCATTGTTCATGCATGATCATAATGATTATTGTCTAGGAATAAAAATTTCTTTCTTAAAATAAAAGATAACAAGCTCAACTTACTTTAAAATGTAGTACTATCACTTAGGAAAAAGTTTCATTAAGACTTAAAATTTCATTTCAACTAAATACTTTCAAAGAATTTTTTATAAAAATCACCATAGATTCTAGTGTTGTTGACATATAAAGCTTTTATAATAACTAAGGAACTCTTTATTTTCTTTTCAAACTACCATTAAAAGACCTTAAGATTGATAATACTTTTCTATAAGAAATTTTCTTAAAAACTTGATTATAAAATTCCTTACTAGTATTTTAGTAAAAGACCAACACAAGTTTTCCAAAATAAGTTAAGAAATCGACTCACCAAGTAAAACATACTTAGAAAATGAAATTTGAGAATAACTTAGAAGGACTAAAGTTTTTTAATAAAAAATTATCTTTTAAGAATTTAGGAAAATAATTATACCATATATTTAATAACTTAAAAATCCTTAGTTTTATTTCCAAACAACTTAACATGATTCTACCAAACTTTAGTTTTTAACTACCAAGACAAGATTATTTTATGAAAAATCATTAGTTAAGATAACATCATTAAAATCTTGTATATATTATGGGTTGTATTTGTATTAAAAGGATTTTTTAACTATATATATATATATATATTTATATGATTTCTATAGAATTTTTAGTTGAGACGAAGTTACAAAAATCATGTTTTAAAGGTTGGAATTTTCGTTTTAATTATGTACCATGTCTTTTAGAAAACCAAATGACCTTTTATGAAGGAAATAACCTTAGAAATCGATAGATCTTTTCGAGTAGATAGAAAACGATGTATAATGCAGGAAATTCCTAGTTAAATAAGCAAGTTATGACCATTTAAGTGGGAATCTCACTACATACGAATTTTGACGAACTTAGTAAAATAGATTTTCAAGTTTAAGTAGACCTTCCAAGAAATACTCATTTTGGGTATTTCTCTTGTGTAGGTGACGTGGAGTTTGACCTTCCCTACCTAGTGGACTATTTTGACTAGAAGTTATCCGTTGCCATAGCTGAGTGAGTTTAAATTCTTATATTTTTATACTTATGTTTTTTCTTGTAATTTAACAGCACTAGACTTGAGGAAAAGAAAAAAATATGATAGCGCATGTGCCTTACATATATACTTGAAATTACGTTAAGTATATCGAGGCGGGAATTGTTAATTAATCATTGTATGATTTAGTATAGGAATGATTGTCTGCAAATTCTATTATCACTTTTAAAATTATCTAATATTAAGCCATGATGACTTAAATAAAATGATTCATGCTTGACACATAGTAAGTCACATTGTATTCATTACTATACCCTTGGTGAGACAAGGGCATAATAATGAGGCCCATAGAACCCGAAAATCTACTTTATGACTTTGATCGCCCATAATTAAAATGGTGGGTGGACACCCGAAATAACTACAATTTAGCGGCTTGTGGTGGCTCATATAAAAACTACAAAAAATTTATTTGCAAACTATGGTCTTATTGCCTGAAACACCTAACCACCAAATAGAGGGATAAATCCATTCAAACATATGATTCTCGAAAAATCATATGTATTGTTTACTAACGTGTTTGATTCCATCTCATATGCATGTTGAATAACTTGTTTGAATATTGATTGTTTGAGTACTTTATTTGTGGAATTAATTCTCACTAAGTAAGAAGCTTACCCCCTTATAGATATTTTTTGCAGCATCCCTATCTATGGTTGATGCCTTGGAGTTATTTCTCACAGGTACTACTTTTTGGACTAAGGAGTTTTTGGAAGAAGTCAAATACTAGTTGTAGACTTAGACTCCTAAGTAAATCTCCAATGTTTTTATTTTAAATAGACTTTAATAGACCTTATATTTTGATAGGGGAATGCCCCTTTACTATTTTGTAAAACTTTTATATTTCCATATTTAAGATGTTATGTTATGACTTTCATTCTTAATTGCTATATGAATATCTTCGTAAACAACTTTTTCAAAGTTGGTCCTCTATGATTGTGAAGGTACGCCTTCCATCCGGTATCGAAGCTTTTGGGATGACTAAGGTTTTCATACTTAAGCTTTAATATTGAGTGTGGTGGACTATCACGTTTAGGGTGCTTTTTAGGGCGTAACAATCGGATCATAACTATGATTTGTAAGACAACCCTAAACCATATATTATATAAAAAATTTTCTCAACCCGTTCTAAAATCTCATAGGATGTAATACTATAGGGTTTTTAGCATGTTGCGTTGATCGGACACTTATTAGTAACCTGTCTAATTGCATCTCTGTTTACACTTGAATTTTCAAGTTGTTAAATATCATAAACGATTTAATTTTTCACTTTTAAATTACTTTATCCTTTGTTTTTAGAAAGATGATATAGCAAACATGTATTCATCTAAAAGAGTAGGCGTAAATAATTAGAAAGTATTTCGAGTAAGACAAGATTAAGGTGCTCATGGGTTAAAGAAGTATATTGACAAGTTAAAATTTGATTGTACATGATATTTACAAACTTTTATATTTAAAATTAATAATTACAAAATATTCATATTGTAATTTTGATATTTTCCCTAAGCTAAAAAAGAATTTTAAAAAATTGAAACAATAAAAAGCCATTAGCCACTAAAATTGTTTGACATTACCAATAACATATATCGGCTGGCATGAATAAAGCGTATGTGGGAAATAACTATAGATCATTATTGGGACAAAAAGAGGCACATTATAACAGGGATTTCCTTTTTTTTTTTTTTTTTTTCTTTCCTTGTTTCAAATTTATGCTTTATACGGAAAAATCAATGGCTCTGTCACTGGTAGGCTCAATGCCAGCTCTAATTCAAACACCAGGAGATTGATGACCGCGTACATGCAATGTCCTCTACTTGAGTATTAGTCCCCATGACAGCTTACAGACTGCTTATCAACCAGCAAACCCAGGCAGAACATGTAAACAAAAAGGACCAGGTATCGGACCAACTTTGCATGTATACAGGAACTGGCCCTAAACACTTTCAATTTTTATATCACCATTGACCATGTCCACGTTCAGATTTTTGTATGCACACATTTTTACTAAACCAATTCTAAAATATTATCACCTAAAAATAATTATTCTGTATAGCCACTCTTTTATCCTTCTATTACGGGCTAAGTAAGTTAATTAAGATATTTTATTCTATTAATTTTCCTTTTACTTTTTTTTTTCTTTTTAAAATATTCAACTTATTATAATAGGGAGGGAAGATTTGGTATCTCTCGTTTGAGAGACCAAAATAAATGCCATAGGATTACAAGCCTCCCGACCTTTTCTGAAATTTTTATTGTAGAAAGTTGGAATTCCATATACATCATGCATGTCAGTGAACATTTACTGTGAGGTTTTGGCCAAAGACGCGTTTACTATAATTGTGCTTCACATATCCTTCACTTGCACAGGAATATTTCTTTTGGTACTAGAATGAAATAATGACGATAGCTGAAGAAGATGCATGTTTAGTAGACAATATAAATCAACAGGGATTTATAATGGATGATCACGCTCCAATAATTACCTTGGAGTCGTGCAAATTAAAAAAAAAAAATGGGTTAAGTACATTATTAATGAACAAAAATAGGTATATGTGTTCTACAGGAAAAGAATACTTCTGTAAACCTTCCTTTTCCTTCAACAAAACGAGAATTGAGCAGGAACTAAATAAAAGTATACATAATTGTATTTTTTTTTCTTTTTTTTTTTTTTTTTTTTTTTTTTTTTTTTTTTTTTTTTTTTTGCTTTTAGATGCAATTTTGTTTGTTTAATCTTTCGGTAATAATACATGGAAAACTAAAAGATTTGAATCTTCTCCAATTTTACCCGGCTTACAAAATTAATGTTTGAAAATATATATTTGATATATTATAATATCTTATATGATATCATCTTCTTACTGGCATCTATATATATGTGACAATAAACTGAGAGGATGTGTTTCTGAAATGAAACTCCAAAGAAGGTAACATTTTTCCCCCCTTTAGGGTTAAATTATGAGTCAATTTGTGCTAATAAGTCAAAATGTACTTTAATAACGCTCCTTTGAAGAAAGTTAAGGTAAAATCACATTCAATATCTATAGAAAAGAGCACTACCATATCTAGCGTTTTTGTTTTAGGCACAATTATAATGAGGTGGAGTCATGACAAGTGGAGAATCTAGCCAAAAACAAGTCATAATAACGTTCATGGGGCATAGGATTCCCAAAAACTTTCGCTTTTTGCACAAGAAAGAGCTTTGCTTTATAAAAAAAGAAGAAAGAAAGGGACAGAAAACCCTAAAAGTTGCTCAAAATCCTAAATCCGAACCCACAAGAATTGCAAGAATCCCAAGCATCTAAACATATCAACATTCACATAAAGCTAAATGGTTGTTAGTATGATCACATAAGCTCCAAATTTTGTTTCACATGTGGGTCCTCCTGTCCTTTTGCCGCTTGAGAAATAATTTATAACCGCACTCACAAAATCTCTGTCACCAGCAGAAACACAAGAAAATTGGTCAATCTCGTATATATGGTATCTAAGGTTATGCAATATTTTGGCATGATATTATGCCGCATACATGTAGGTGTAAGACCAATCCTTACATATTTGTTTATTGAGATGAAATAAAAACTGACTGCATGATGTGTTTGTTTAAACAGCATTTTTTTCAGGTTTTTTTCTTCCCCATATTTGTCAAATAAAAATCTTGGAATGATGATAAAAAAATATATTATAGTGGCAATTCGCAAGAAATTATAGTAATTGATGGTGGAAAGCGAAAATAGCAGCCAATCGAAATTAATTGTAGTTAATGGAGGGGAATGATTTCCTCATATCATATATTTTCTATTATTAATAACCAGCTATCAAAAGCTAATCACCACCATATTACCTTTCATCTTTATTTTCACATATTACCATAAATCTTAGAGTAAGTTTCATTTACGGTATCTAAACATTTTAGTTTATAATAGTTTAATACCTAAATAAAATTTCATACCACGACGATACCGAACTTTTTAATTGTTTCACACATGGTACCTTTAGTCGAAATCCAGCCATTTCTCTAGCTAGAAGCTGACGTGGAAGGTGAACTCAATTAAAAAAAAAAAATTCTTTATTCTACTTGGCATTTTTTTTAATTTTTTTATTCTTTTTTACTTTATCCTCTCTCTATCTTCTTCTTCTTCCTCCTCCTCCTCCTAGTCCATGGAGTTTTTGGGCATGTTTATTGTAGGTCCATTTAATTACTTAACTTATTGGATATTAAAGAGGATAAGTTTGCTTGAGGATTACGTTTGCTTGATTCTCGCTAAGCCAGAAAGGTAAATCCTTTTATTTGTTCAATCATTTCGATTTCCTAGTCATTTTGCTTTTGTCTTGTGACAACTTTGAAATGAACTCTGTTTGTATAGGTTAGAGGTGGTAGCACAAGAAATGAGGCTAACTAAAGAAGGTTTGCGGTCTCTTTGCTTTTAATGAATCAAGATTTTAGTTTTTGAAGTTTTAGCTTTGTTTAGAGCTTTGAGATATGTGAAGTGGTTTTTTTTTTTTTTGTCATTATCCATGAGAAAATATGTTATATTTCATCCACCGCGACTAGACTCACTCCATCTCTGAGTTGACTCACCACCTTCAACCTCCATTAACTAACTATCAAGTATTCTCTCTCTAACTCTCATGCCTACATATCTCGTACAAAGCCCTTAAACCAACACTGGAAGTTTTATATAACTATCCACAATAGGAAAAATCAAAATTTTGCCTCCGTAGGAGAGAGATGGCTTTGGGGTAGAGAGGGAAAGTCATGTGGGGGTTGGGGGTGGGGTGTTGGAGAGTAAAAAAAGGTTTTTGTGATTTTAAGGTTTTTTTGTTTACTTAGGTTAGGAGGAGAAGGAAGAAAAAGAAGAACAAGAAGGGGGGGTGTGTGTAGGGTAGAGATGAGGGAGGAGGAGAGAGAGAGGATAGTAAAAAAGAATAAAAAATAAAAAAAATGGTAAGTAGGATAAAGAAAATAATTTTTTAATTAAGTTCTCTTCCCATGTCAGCTTTTGGCTAGAGAAATGATCGAATTCTGCGCAAATATACCATCATGGTACGAAATTTATTTAGGTATTAAAATATTACACATCAAAAAGTTCAAGTACCATGAATGAAACATACCCTAAATTTATTTATGGAGATTTCTCTTATATTTATCACAAGCATGCATCATGAATCATACACTTCATATCATGGAAAAAAATGATGCTAGTTAAAATGATAACCTCAAATGAGATAAATGAGAAAGGACTCATATACGAGCAATTAACAATCTTAGTAAGGTTGTCGAACTCACGATTCTACATAGAATTGTCATATGGTCTATAGAATCAGAATGTATAATCAAAACATAAAAATGTAAGTTTCTACAATACACACAAAATAGCTTTAACAAACATAGATATGCTTACAAAAGTTATAAAAAAAAAAAACTTAAAATACATAATGGCTATAATAAAAATAATAAAGAAATAAATTTTTCTTTTACATAATAACCTTTAATCCATAATGTAACATATACAAAAAGAAAAAATAAAAAAAGAGTGAATAGAGTTAAAATTAAACGAAGTTATGAATTGAATGAGGATTAAACTTTTCAAATTATCTTAAATTTTTAATCATATAAAAGAAAATAATAAGTTTCCTTATAAACTTTATAGCTATAACTTAACTTGAATGAACAATTTTATAAATGTAGAATAGGAGAGTTAAGGTAGGGTGGGAAAGAGATAGAGATAGTGTGTAAAAATAAAATTGGAACACGATAAGAAAGATGTATTGTTCTAATAGTTGATGAGCTTATAAAAACATAGTTGTACTTTTTGTATTTTAGTCTATTTAACTCGAATAAGTAAAATCTAGGTAAAATCAGTAAATTTGATTAAAAATGTAAGCATCTATTGAATTTATGTTTAAATTCGATTGAAATGGTAAGATTCCACAAAAAAAGAAAAAACGATTCTACTCATGAGTCAACTTGAGAAGGCACCATAGAATTGTGAACTCATAAAATCATATGGGTAAAATCGTGATTTTGATAACTACGAGTCTTAGTGAAATGACCCAAACATCACCCAAATTCAAAATTCAATTATGCAAGTTGGGGATATGGTTGAGAATTTAATATAAAAAAACATTGGTAAAATAAGTTCGTTGGACTTTTTACGTTAAAATTGAAGTTAAGTTTGATTTAAGTTTTTTTTTTTTTTTTTTTGGCCATTAACAAACTTATATTAAAGTTGAATCAGGCCCAATACATGACAGAGATCATCAGTATCACAAACATCCAAAAAAGAACAAGCCTCCTTTTCTAAAATGCATACAAAAGGACTAGGAGGTACAAAGAGTCAATCTTTAGGACAAAGTCTCAATCTAGTCTACTTTGCAATCCAATTTGCTGCCCTATTAACTTGTCTTCGAACTAAATTAAAGTGGGCATGACTGAAACGAGACAACACCAATTTGATCTCTTGTAAATGGACATAAAGCCTCCACGGTGTTGCTGTTGTTGAGCGGACTACACTATATACTACGGAGCTGTCCACCTCAAAAATGACATTCTTCCATTCTCTCCAAGCAGCATATTTTACTGCTACATGCAAAGCAATAGTTCTGCTTCATTAGTTGAATTAGCTAGGCATAAACTAGCACCACAACCACACACCCTTCGTATTTCATTCCTTGCAATAAAAGCCATGGCACCTTCAAGCGTATTAGGATCAAAAGATGCATTTGCATTTAGTTTGATAAAAGTTCTTAGAGGAGTATGCCATCTCTGATTACTAATGGATAACACCTCAAATGAAGGGGATAAAGGAATAAGCTCACCTACTTGTTGAGTTATATTAAGGGAAGCATGATTTGTGCTGGACAGAAGTTGTTGATTAGGTTCCATTTAAGTCTGATTAGATGTTGTAAAGTTTTGCCAAAAAGGATGTGAATTGTCTTTTGACTGATGAAAATTTCACTCCAAGGGGATGGGAAGTGTTCTTCTCCTTTAGTTTTGGAAGCTATTAGCTCTACTTCCACTAAATCTCTTCTTTCCAACTCTAGGACAAAATTCACATCAGGTTTTCCATCAATGAAGACCCTGTTGCATCTTTCCTTCCACGAAATCCAAGATAATGTGCACATTTTAGCAAATAGCAACCGAGAGTCTTGTTTACTTAATCCTTCCTTCTCTACATAACTTTTCAACCACACTTCCAATCTAGATATATTATTGGAGTCTATCCTTACACCCAAAATAGCAAACCAAATTCCTATTGTCCATTTACAACATAAGATCAAATGTTCCACTGTTTCCTCCAATCCACAAGAAATGCAATAGTCCATCCTCGTCACTTTGTGTTTCAACAAATTACTTTGAGTCGGAATGACATTATTAATTGCTTTCCACATAAAAATGTTTTACCTTAGGCAAACAAGGACAATGCCAAACTAAAACCCATACCTCTTTACTTACTTGATGAGAAGATGAAGTACCTAGAACATTTTGATCAGAAGAACATTTTATGAAATTGTACATTGATTAGACTGAGCATGAACCTGATTTTTCATATGGCCAAATGATACGATCTTCAAAGCTTGTAGAAGCTAAAGGAATACAGTAGATTGCCTTTATAGGATCATCCGTAAACCACCATCTTAGTACATTGATATTCCAAGTGTGTAGCTCTTCATCGATTAAATCTAATACCAGCAGGTCCTTGTTGTATCTGTTGCTTCTGAATATTAGGCAGTTACCTTCAAGACCCGGTATCCATTTATCCTAACTTGCATTAATGGACTTGCCATTACCAACTTCCAACAATGCTCCTTTAATCAAACTTTCCTTGCCATGTACAATGCTTGCCCAACCCCAGAAATTTTTTGATCCTCTAGAAGCATGTAAAAAGTGTGGGGGGGAAAAGTATACGCCTGTTAAAACTCGCACCCATAAGACGTTTGGATTTTGAACAACCCTCCATGCCAGCTTATTTAAGAGAGATAAGTTATAGTCTACCAAGTCTTTAAATCCAAGACCACCTCTAAATTTGGGAAGTGTAAGTTTCTCCCATCTTTGCTAATGTATCTTTCTCTCAACTTCAGCTTGACCCCACCAAAAGTTGGAGATCATTGAATTTACTTCTTTACACCACTTGGAAGGAAACTTCAAACAACTCATTGAATAGGTTGGGATAGCTCCTGCTACGACTTTTATAAGAGTTTCCTTTCCTGCATTTGATAAAAGACATCTCTTCCAACTTTTCAATTTGGTTCTTATCTTGTCTTTCACAAATCTCAAAGCCTCATATTTATTTCTACCCCATAAAGTTGGCAATCTAAGGTATTTACCTAGATTCAAAGTTATAGGTACACCAATTGTTTCACAAATTTCTTTTATGCTTTCAAATTGGGCATTCTTGCTGAAAAATGTGCTTGATTTATGATAATTCACCTTTTGTCCAAAAGCAGTGTAATAATCTTAAATGATTCCTTTTAGTACTTGAATGTTATGAGCATTTGCTTCAACAAAGAAAAGAGAATCATTAGTAAATAACAAGTGTGAAATAATGGGATATGTTCTCTTGATTCTCATTCCCTTGATCCAGCAATTCGTGACTGCCTTTTCTATGTTATGCGATAAAACATCTACTACCATAATAAATAAGTAAGGTGATAAAGGATCACCCTATCTAAGACCACGTGTTAGATTAATATGACTTGCATTTTTGCCATTAACTTTGATGTTATAAGAAGCAAAAGTTACATAAGACATAACCCAGCTTATGCATTTATCACAAAAGCTAAACCTTAGCATGACTTCTTTTAGGAAATCTCACTCTACTCTATCATATGCTTTATTCATGTCTAATTTTAGATCACATTATGTATTCCTAGAAAGCTGCTTGGTTTCTTAGAAACTGAAAAGCTTCATGGGCTACTACAATATTATCATGGATGACCTTTGCAAACACAAAAGCACTTTGTTGTTACAAAATGACACTATTTAAAAAAGGCTTTAGACGGTTAACTAGGACACGAGATATGGTTTTAAAGATAAAATTACAAAGACTAATAGTCCGAAAATGACTAACTTCTTGGGGAGATGCTATCTTTAGAATAAGTACAATTTCTATGAAGTTAAGATCAGGAGAGATAATACCTAAGCTGAAGAAGGCTTTGACTGTTTCCACTATGCTCTTTCCCACTATGTGCCAATAGCGTTGATAGAAAATTCCTGGAAACCCATCTACCCCTGAGGCTTTTAGAGCACATAGTTGGGAAAAAACGTTTTTTTATCTCCTCATATAATACATCTTTCTTCAACCATTCATTCATTTTCTTAGAAATCATAAGAGAAATTGAGTCTGGCACATTTCCCCAATCCTGTTCACCATTTGTTTTGAAAAGAGATGAATAGAAGTCATGAAATTCATTCATAATCTTCTCTTCTTCTTCTAGCCATCTACCATTGCGATCCTTCAATCTGAGGATTTTGTTCTTTTGACATCTCATCAAGGTAGATTGGTGGAAAAAATTTTGTATTTCTATCTCCCTCTTTCAGCTAATTTATTCTCGAACGTTGATACCAATATAGTTCTTCCCTTTTCCATAACGTACTTAATTTCTCCAAAAGTTATCTTTCTACCTCTTTGTCCAAGTTTCTGCCTATATGTTAGACTTCAAGAAGTTCTTTCTGAACTTTTCTAATCTCCTGTATATTATTTGGAAAGGCCACTCGACTCGATTCTTTAAGTTTAGTCTTGCATCTCTTTAATCTGAATCTTATCGAGTTCGAATGACTTGTAGGTAGTACCCTATTCCAGGCTTCTTCAATAGTTTCAGCACAACTTGTATCTGTCTTCTACATACTCTCAAAATAGAATCTTCTTCTGCTCCTTTTATTCGAGTAACATGTGTCTACTATCAAGGTGACATGATCTGAGCCCACCATCTCACTATGTATCACAACTGTTTTAGGATATTGATATAACCATTTCTGAGACACTAATGCTCTATCGATTCTTTCCGTCACCATTTCAGCATTTGTCCTTTTATTTGACCATGTAAAACCTGGTCCTGATATATAAGATCATTTAAGTTAGCATTCAAAATCATGGAACCAAAACGTTCCATAAGCTTGGTACACTTTACTTGACCCCCTTCCTTTTCGTGGTTGAACAAGATGTCATTAAAATCTCTGATGCACATCTGAGGTTCTTTCATGGAAAATTCGATCTTTTCCAATTCTTGCCATAGAATGTGCCTCCTGCTAGGTACTGGATCCGTATAGATCCAAGATATGTACGAGAAGAAGGAATTATCCTTCAAATAAACTGAGGACCTAATATGATTTTTGCTCCAGTTTAAAATCTCTATGTGGATGTCTTCCAACCACCATAAAGCCGAAACCCCTGATAATCCACTAGGGGGAACATAAAACTCATTTGCAAAATGCATCCTTGTTTGGATCCTAGATAACTTCCCTGTATGATTCTTGGTCTCCATCAGAAAAACCACACAAGGCTTGTATCTAAAGATCAGGTCCTTTAATTGTTAAACTATCAAGTTCGACCCAATGCCTTAACAGTTCCAACTTATAGCAATCATGGCCCCTGTGTGGCTGATTCTGGCCAACCACCACAACCATCATTTAAATTTTGTTGGTAGTTAATTGAGACATTAGCTAAAGACTCCATGAGCACATTTGTTTCTTGAGTAGAAAGAGTATCCATCTTCTTTGAAAGTTTGTCTTCCTTGGTTTCCTTCTTTGTTTGGCAAGTGATTTCTTTTGTGAAGAAACCATAGCTTTGTTGACATCAAATCTTAATTTTTTTTTATGGCCCAAGAGGTAAATCGTCTGTAATTCTCTTGATTGCTAAAGTTGACAAAGCTAGTATTAGTTGAGATGGGGATAACTGCAAAAGGGTTTGGGTTATAGATGAGTAGGGGAGGGGAGGGGGGTTGGAATCTAGGAATTCGACAAAGTAGGTACTAGTTTGGGATGGTATAGATGTGGGTGTGAGGGTTTGAGAAATGGGGATGCCTTGAAGTTGTTTTAGGGGTAAGGGGTCTGGTTTGATTGTATTTGAATTGTTTGGTAGGTTGGGAGTTGGAGATTTTATAAGGCTTGTGACTTCCTCACTATCTTCTTGCATGAGGATGGGGGTTGTAGGAGTGTTCGAGGTAAAGGGAGAGTTAGTGTTTAATAGCTGGGTTGTGTTTAGGTATGTTATGTGGGAAGGAGATGTGTTTATAGGCAGGTTGTGCTTGGTTTGTTGGCGATGGGTTGGGGGGATGTATAGGCTGTGGTGGTTGATTTTTGAGAGTAGAGGTGGATGAATCTTATGATTTGCCTTTGGATCTAACAGATTGTAAAGTGCACATGAAAGCAGGGCCATTTTCACTGGAGGCTGCTTCCATGGAAGATGAGTGAGCTGGTGATGAATGACTTGGAGAAACATCCCCATTAGAAAAGGGCCTGACTGCTGGTGCTCTCGACCAAGTGCCATAGCTTTGGTTAATGTTTTCCTCATTAGAAACAAAAGTTGAATGTCCAAATTTACCACACTTTAGAGATACATCTGGAAGTTTTTCATATTTGAATTATACCCAATATCTTTCCATCTTGTTTCTACTTACCCAAAGACCAGTTTTCAAGGGTTGGGACCAATCAATACTAACTCGCACTCGAAGTTAGCCTCTAGAAACTCCTCCTTTTAGGTTTATTGGCTCTTGTTCTAAAATTTCCCCAACATAAGCACCAATTTTCTAAGCATTGCTATATGTCATTTAGTCTTGCTTCAAACCATGTATTTGAACCCATATCGTACATTTTGAAAAATCAACATCCTCTAGATTTTGATGCAGATCTTAAACATTTAATACTATAAGTTTACCCATGTAAGCCCAGGGACCATCTTTAATTACTTTTCATATCTGATTCCTATCACTGAAACTACACACATATAGATTTGGTTTTGAGATAATGATCTCACAGTACCCATAAAGCCTCTAAATTTTCTTTAAGATCGATGTTAATGCAGCTCTGTTCTCAACCTTATCAAAAATAATTTTACAAACCATCATTGCTTTGCTAGAGATAGATTTTGTTGCTTGAGTGTTAAGATCCAACACCGAAGGCTAGCTTCTATCAGTGTTATTAACATTTCCATGAGTAAGGGTAGGATCAGCCATTTCCCTAAAAACTGAAAATGACAAAAAGTAAGGTGAGTACACCAAGAAGACAATAGGAAGAGGGCAGAAAAACAAAGGAAATAGATACGCACTCTAGATAAAAACTAAGAAAAAGAAAGGATAAACGAGAGACAAAAACAAACAGAAGAGAAAGGTGATTACAACAAAGAGAACGCCGGTAAAGGATAGAAAACATAGAAAAGCTATAAACCCTAGATTAAAAGTTAAAAAGAGAAGATAAACAAAGAGGCATAAGACAAGAAAAACACTACACACCAGAGATTTAAGGGTTAAAACACTTATCTAAAATCCATCCCATGAAACTTTCCACCATGAGATCCGCGCATTATTGAGGGAGTAATGGCATTTTGGTTTAGGATTGACACGGGAGGGTTTTATAACAGAGCAAGTTAAGGTTTTGGGACAGAAAGAAGGTGGGATCGATATCTAGATGATGGATGGTGCAGGTTTTTGGGTTATGGAAAAGGAACAATATAGGTTAGATTAGGGTTTTCAGGTTTGAAGTTTTTTAAAGCAAACAAGGCGAAAAGCCAGCTCTCGATGCAAGCGATAAAAGGAAGGGGTCTCCGATACGAAATAGAGATGAGATTGAGTAAAGGGGAAGAGACGCATAGAGATCAAACTGGGTGTTAGGACTCCTCTGTTAGGGAGTAGTGGCTCTTTTGAAAAGAGATGACTCTCTCAACAAAGGAGAGAAAAAATCTTTCAGACCTTATCTTACCATTTAAGGTTTTGAGTTGGTTAAAATTGAAGATTTAAACCTTGTGATGTTAGAAGGCTAATATAGTACCATGTGGCACCCTAGAGAAAACCCTAAAACCCTAGGAGCCCTACCTTACGAGCCCTCACATAAATAAACCTTTGCATTTTTCTCCTTTACCCTTTTATGAAGCCTTCTAAAACCTTAAGATAAGACTCTCTTGACCTAATGACTATATAATGTTAGTTAAGCAAGATTAAAGGAGGACTAATACTAATCAATTGAGGTTCTCTACTTCATGATGGGAAATATGGATAATGATGGTACATTAGAAGAGAAAGAAGGGTTATAATCTACACCAAATTCATAATAAGGTAAGCCTAGAGATTTTAAGGTTTGAGATATGAGTTCCATAGCATTCTAATGGTGAAAATTGACTTAAACTTGTTTGTACATGATTGAAATAGCAAGAAGCTGAGCTTTAAAGTGATTTTGGAAACTTAAAACCATTTCACAGCTATAACTTGTTAGAACTACACTCCTATGAAAGTAAGAGCTTGAGAATAACTCTTAGTATTAAGGAATTGCTATGGAGGAAGATAATACCACTCTAATGGCATAAAATGGAGGATGAACATGTTTTAGGTTGAGGTTTTGTCAAAAATTGCAGAAGAGTCAAGGTGAAATCAAATGATGCTATTAAACTAGATGATTTAAGCTTTCAACTTTGATTAAGCATGTTTTTAAGAAAATGGAAGATACTATAGGCAAAGTTTATGTTTAAATATGATCATCTAACTCCTTTAAGACCCTTTAATTTTCATAAAAAAAACATTAGGTTTAAACCTAAAGCTTTGTAACCTAGAGGAACACAATTGGTGCACGATCCCTTATACCCACTTGTGTTTCCCTCTGACCCTAAAACTCGAAGGAATCGATCTTCCTAGAAGGATATGACCAGTACGCTAACTTGTGTACTAAATCATGTATCTTCTTAGCATGTCTTGTATCCACTCGTGTATCTCTCTAACCTTTCTCTTAAACCTCTTCCTAAAGAACACAACTAACACATAAGTTCTCATACTATCTGAGAGATCCACAGTTGGAACATAACTCCATGGTCTTACCTGTGTATTTCTTTAACCTGTGACCTTAAAAGTACATGACTTAATACAATGGTAGTTTTCTTAGTCATGTATTCCCTTGTATTTTTGCTTAGGATCGTACACGGTTTGTGCACTCCTCTTAACTCTTTTTTGGACTTAAATAACTCTTTAAACAAAATCCTTAAGTAAATATGGTTAAATCAAGTGACTTAGGTATAACAAACAACATAAAAGGATTATGAATAGTTAATTATTGAACTAATAAACATCCTCAATTGTGAACAGTTGTTAGATACTAAGCTTTAGAAAGAGATAGAAAGCTCATACTGACTATTAAGTAAGTAATTATTGTGCATTGCTTACTAGGATAGTATTAATAATTAGACTAAGAATTTAAACTCGATCAAAGTGAGTGTTGATTGATGCTTAGCCACTTACTATAGGAAGTGGCAACATCGAATTAAGCTTGATCACAAACTCAAGGCGATGCAGTAGTTTGAAGTGCCTAGGGCCTCCATGGAGTGTGTGGTAAGACCAAATGTGTAGTCGATAGGGGATTCCCAAAGACTAGATGATCAATTAAGAACTGAGACAAAGTTTCAGTAGACTTATGTAGGGGTATAGGCCCTTGCATAAAACGTTGCAATAGACCATGCTCAATGATGGTTAATTGTGAAGGGATGATTAGAACGAAACTATTTTTTCTATTCTTCTTTGGAATGTTTTAAGGACTTGTCAAACCCCTACTTTATGGTACATGATCCACCGAGGGAACCCTACCCCTTTAGTTTAACAAAAGCCATGAGTGCTCTTGTATGTATTTGTATTTTTAGGACACTAGAAATACTTGGTTGTTAGATTTAAAACTTAATCAAACTTAATTTGTGATTGTTGCATTTACTTAGGCACACATATCATGTATGTATGTGGTTGATTACAATATACCGAGCTTTGATGTTCATGTTTTACTATTACAGGTGCAGTAGATGATTTATATATGGATCTCTACTATGAATCCATGGGTTTTGGGACTGATGAATACGAAGAGTAACATGGATAAGAAGAGGATTGTTGTCCTTGAACTCTGAGAGAGTAATTATTTTAATGTTATGTTTCATAATCAATTTTTCTCAAATCCTCATGAACAAGTTTAAGGTACTCAAATCATTAAACTTATAACGAGATCAAATTGACGACATTCTATCGGATTATTTTGTTAAAATTTAATAAGGATTTTATAACTAAAATCAGTTAGAAGCTCACCTAGCTAACAAGAGCCTTATACATGTCACTTGGAGATGATGTGTAGCAGAACTGTCATACCCTTTAGCACTCAGGGGCGGGGCCATTTCACTTAGCAAATTAACAGACACTCATATGATAAGTGAGGAGTTTAATAGCATCAATTTTGTAACTCCTGATCTAGCAGCAAGAACAAGTTGAATGCAACATCTCCTTGTCTTTTTTGATATTTGAGTCCAAAGGCCTAACAATTGATTTCTTATTTTTGTCTATGAGCTAAGAATATGATAGCATTTATAATGTTTGGTGCTTAATGACTCCTACTGAGACTCTTTAAAGATTAGTGGAAAGCATGAGCCAAATCTTTTTAGAATTTTTCATGAACTTTAGCATGTCTAAGCTTAACAGTTTATAAATGGTCTATAAAGTGTATGAGTCTACTAAAAAAGATTAAGATTGGTAAGGTCAACTTTATAGATTTCTATTTTGTGCTAGCTAAGTTGAAAATCCTTGAATTGTCAATAAGATATGAGCTTGATTAATTGGACCATGTTATTAATTCAATAGATTATTGGGCAATCTAATTTACTATAATTATCTTTTTTATCCTCTACATTTGGTATCTGATTAAATCGTTTTCATGAAGATTAACGGGTTGGAGCATTTGAGTAGAACTCTAAGCAATAGAAGTTCCTCCCAACAAGCATGCATTACATAACTCTTGTGTTGTTGCCAAGTACACT
Organism: Combretum micranthum; assembly: GCA_024138025.1. Lineage (NCBI taxonomy): Eukaryota > Viridiplantae > Streptophyta > Magnoliopsida > Myrtales > Combretaceae > Combretum > Combretum micranthum. The sequence continues at coordinate 58,407 of JAMXBD010000524.1, forward strand.
CATATAGTTCATGATTAGAAGTGATATGCATTTATCCAACATTTGTATTGCATTTTTTTCTTCAATAATTTTGTAGCACCATTTAAATCTAGACATTGACTTGAATATTTAGAAATTGTGTTATTCTATAGCAACATATCTAGTAAACCTTCTTAAATGACTAACCAACTTGTCATTAAGCTAATTTAATTAATTTCTTCTTTTTTTGGTGAACCACAAAGGCTATTACGATACGGCCACATAGGGCCATTACAATGCTCTAATGCAAGGAATCGAACTCAGTGCTCAAGGATGAGGACCTGCACCAGATACTACTAGGCTACAAGGCTATTAGCATAACTTAATTAATTTCTTTATCTAGTTTAAGTGAATTATTTGTTTCATTAAATGAACTTGCTCATGCTAACTTCGATTTAGTGATATAAATTTATATTTTTCAGTTGAGACCATTGACATGAATTAGTAGAATTATATTTTAAGAATATACTGTGTTTCAAAGAAAACTAAATTTTAACAAAGCAAATAACTTTATAATTAGCATAACCTCGTTGACCAAATTCCTTCCTTTACTATGACTTTTCGGACATTTTTCTCAAAAAGTTTTTATGGAATTGTGTTTCTGATGACCCAAATGTATTCGAAATAATCATTTTACTACCGCAATCTGATGGGAGTAAATGTCATGTGTGGACAAGTTCGAGTATAGCTTAAAACAAGTACAAGGAGAGTCAGAGTCATGAACGACAATAAAATTTAGATAATTTGAGAGAACATATAAAGAAGTTTAGGAGATTCACAAGATCTAAACCAAACCATAGTGGATCTAGATAAAGCTTAAAAGAATGGAAAGCCTGGGAAAAAATTGACACACTTTGGACAAGATATAGCCACTTGTCAAAAATAGCATTTTAGAATATATGATGATTGATGAATTATTCTTGCATTATTTCCAATCAAAGCATTTGAATCCTTCTTTGATTTAATCTTTCCTAAATAAACACCTCTTAATTCAAATCTCATTTAAAACCTTCCCCGCATATGAGATTCTCTCTTCTTTTCCATAAATTTCCTTGCCGTAATATTCTTATCTTTTAGGTTTTGCAAATGATAGTTTTCACTATATCACCGCTTTCACCTAAAAATCACTATTTTATTTTAAACTTCTACAAATTCCTACTAAAATATCTCGTAGTTCTTCAGATTTAAGGTTTCTCACATGAATGTCACAGTTGTGCAAAATAATCCGCACACCTGACATGACATTAGAAGAGTAATGCAACTTGAGATGACAATTTCAACTCAAATAAATCAACGAGGGCTTAGATAGGAGGACAATAGACATTCGAGTTTTTTCAAGGGAAAAAAAAAAAAAAACTTTTGATATTTTGATAAAGTAGTTTAAGGCTTGCGAAAAAAAGATAGGAGCTTTGTGTAATTTTAGGTTTTGTTGAATGGGAAATTTAAAGGGATATAAACAAAATCAATATTCAATATAGCCCATGAATATTGAAAATGAACTAAGTGAGAACAAATCACAAATAGAGATAACTCACGGCTCCCAAGGTGCAAAGACCATGTTGAACATAGATTCAATTAACCATGTTTGTCATATCCGATCATAACAAGTGGTATTAGAACCATCGGCTCTTATACAACTTGTTATGTCCGTTTACTGCCATTGTTTTATCATATGCGATCATAACAAGTTGTATCAAAGCCGATGGTTCGACTAAAAAACTCTCATAGTTGGCCCATCATGTAAAAAGAAGAGCTTTATGGTATGATGATATGACTCATTTGTGAAACCCATCGTGAGTAGGTCACTCACAAAGCAAATTTAGAGAAGTCAATTTGATAAGCTCTTAAGGGAGAGTATGACCTACTCCATTGTGATGACTCACACTTGAGGGGGAGATTATTAGGGTGCAAGTATAAGAATCTCACATAGGAAATATGGGACTTATGTGAAAATTTTATAACAGGGAAGACCCATTAACCTATTGTCTTAAGGTTTTGGGTTATAGATGGTGTTAAAAATCCATTTGTGTTATCCTTCACAAAGCCCATTGAATTTCTTCCCATTAAAGGCATACTCCATACCCTAACAATTTACAATTCAATTTATTAGAACAAATTGTAAATAAGATTAATAATCAATATTCAATTTTTTTATAACAAGATTTACAGGTCTCTCTTTGTGTCAATGACATGATTAAAGAAGGAGTAATGTCATAAATGGTATCTAAACCTTAATAAAATATGTAATTAGATACATAAACTTTGAAAATTATAAATTTAGTACATGAACTTTTAAAATTGATTAATTTAGTGGCTAGCAACTTTGAAATTAACCAATTTAATAACTGAAATAACTTAACGGAGGTCCTATTAGGTACATGAAAAGTTCTTTCAGGTATTAAATTGATTAATTTTTAAAATTCAGGTATCTAATTGCATATTTTGTCAAAGTTGAGGTACCATTGATGACATTAACCCATTGAAGAATAGCAAAACCAAAAAAATTTATATAAATAGTATGTAACCTATTTATTGGTTTATAAAAGAATCTATAATGGATGTAATACTTAAAAAAAAAAAAAGGAAACTAACATTAAGAGCATTAAAGTAAGGTCCAAAACATTTAGACTACCTAAATTAACCGAATAATATAAAGAAACTTATGTTGCATTTGATTTACTAAAATAAAATTAGTATTCCACTTCTATTGCCATCGAATGACTATTTCATTGTTTGATTTATAAAAAAATTCTATTATAAGGAAGTTAATCCCATATCATGTAGAATAAATGGAAAATCCTCATTCTTTTTTTTTTTACTAGAGAAATGATTAATCTTGACAAAAAACAGATTTTATTCCTAAAATATCCTTAATTATAAAATAAAGGATTTGTTATTCTTTTTCACGTTTATTTCTTTCCAATGAACTAAACGTAAAGTTACGGAAGCGTAAAGAAATGAAATTAAGCTTCAACGAGTATGCAATATTGACCCGTGACCGATCAACATGGGCTGATCAACTATAATTGACCTGGTTGGTTTCCTATCAATCGGCTTTCGTGTCGGCGCCATCCTAGCTTCAATTGCTTGTTTTGTCCTTCTAGGTCTCTCAATGTGATAAACCGCTTTTGAATCAATCTCGTCTAGTCTTTCCTTCAATGAACTTGATTGTTTTAATCAAAAGAGGAAGCAGAGTCTGATAATATTGACACATTTTGTGTTAGTAGAAGTTTAAAAGTGTCAATTTCAGAGTTCTTGAATTTTTTTTTAAATTATCATGAATATAAGAAATTATTGATCTTCTATTCTTTGTTTGATCTTCGAGCCTAAAAGCTTATAGTTGAATTTGTTGCTGGCTTATCTTTGTTTTTTATCTTCAAAGTGAAAAGCTAGAAAGTAATTTTAATGTTTAGTGCTGAATCACCACCACTAGATCTCCTTTATGATTGATGAGATGGATTAGGTAAATCTCTTGGGATCTTTAGTGGGTATTATTTTCAAATGCTGCATTCTGTGCATGGCTTTATTCACAAAGTTTACAGCAGAGGCTATGATTATTTAAGCCTAATTTAATGGAACCCAGAATGAATACTACTATGTAATATTGACTATAATTTACAGTAAAACTTACAGTTATTTGAAAAAAAAATACTAAGATTTTAATTACGTAAAAATAATTTTGTTGTGTTTATTTTATGCAATCCTATATTTTTAGTGTGTGGGTTATATATTAAGTGTTGTATTTATTACATGCAATGCTATATGGATATTCACTATATCGCATGTATTAAATGCGCTTTAGAAATTATTGTATTTTTAGTAAATGGACTCTATAGTGTATTTTTAGTAATTACATTCGTCTAATTGATATGTATGTAATTTTTTTAATGCCTCGATAAACAAGAAATAATCTCTATCACAATTAATCATCTACTCATATACGAGCCCTAAATTTTTGGATATAAAAAAGCCAGACCCTTTTGGGGTTTTAATTTTCCTGAGTCCATCCCAATATTATATCTAACATCAATAAAAATAAAAATAAACTACAACTGAAGTTGCATGTAACGAGAGTTATATAACTGGTTGTATTAATATTCTTTTTTCTTAATATAAAGCATATATTTCAAGAAGCACATGATCTAAATTCCATATAACACACACAAGATTGAGTGAGGAGTTTGACGTTATTCCTCAAGTACTGAAAAGGAGCAAAGAGAAAAAAAGACATTAGATTCCGTATTCGTCTTTATGAAGTGTGATAAAAAGGTTGTAAAATATCAAAACTTTGTTCGTAGGGTCAGACATACTTTAACTTCTACTTTCCACCAACCTTTTGTCGAGTAATTCAAAGCTAATGAAAAGAAAAATAAGTAACTTTCTTATTTATATTGAAAAACAACAACTTATTTAACTCCATAATATATAACTCATATTTTGTTGAATTGTCAATTTTTTATCAGTATCTATATCTTTTTAAAAATGATATATATAAATATATCTGATTTATATCTATATTTTATTTATATTTGGTCTATTTTATTTTTTAATCAGGACAATCATTGTTTTTAAATCTATATCTAATTATTTATAGATAATTTATTACAATTTTTTTTAAAAAAATATCTATATCTATAATCTGCCAACAAATAAACATATCCTTAATCTAATTCAAGTTATAAGAAACGTTGGGAGTTGTTAAACTAGTGAGTTTCTTTGTCCTATTAATTTTTTTTTTTTTTCTCCTAGCGAAGTTTCCTTGTTATTGTACACAGCCCACACTAAGCTCTTTTTCTTTTAAGAAAGTAATATTCAATAGTACATGTTTGGTTTATTGTTCGGTAGGAAATATCAAAGAAAATGCTTAAAGATCAAACACTTAGCTAGTACAATTACTATTGGTCAAAAAAGCAAGCCAGAGGGATTGCATTGTATTCTATTGTAATGGCAGGTTCCCCAATTAAAGTTGTTCTTGAGACTTGAAGAATTATTCCACATTTTCAAATTAATAATGACACTGGGTATGAAAAAGCACCAACATTATATGTTTTGGACGTTCTTGCAAATGATTCATTCTCTCAAACTCGACAAGGAAGGAAAGATTGAAATAATATTCAGAAGGATGATTTATTCCCTTTCATTTTCTTTCCGACATAGCCACTATACCAATCAGAGCTTCAGGATATTTTAACTTTATTTATAAGTTTTGACCAATCGTTGAAAAGTAGTTTGAAGGTTTTCATTTTTTCCTTTTCCATTTTTTTCCCCCTCTTTCCTCTTTTTTGATTTACTATGGAGATGGATTGATGGAGCCTCAAATCCATCATATGATGGTTTAAATAACTATAAAAATTAATATAATAAGAATTTCAATTATCAATGAATCATCACAGCGTAATAAAAAAAAAAAAAAAAAACCACCATGCAAAGTACATCAAAATTTCTATATTGAAACTGTTTTCTAGTAGTGTTAACATCTATCACCATGCATTTACTATCTAATGCCTATCCAATATATGATTAATTCAGTTAATTTTAATCATCACACTCAAAAGTTTCTATCAAATGTTAATTTAGTATTTATTGTCATTTCCTTATCAGCCAATATTGATTCTCTCATTATACATACATATATATATATATATATATATATAAGATATTTTTGAACTTTAGATCTATTAAGTGCACAAATAAAAATACAATAGATCCTATCAATTCAGTCAATTAAAACAACATACCACATCATTTGGGTGAATTTTTCATTAAATAAAAGACGGATTTCTTTATAGTTGCGTAATTATGATAGGTCAAGAAGGATCCTCAAAGATATTGCAGCTATTAAACTTGTTGGCTGCAAAATTCCTTATTATATTGTGGAGGAAAATATGATATCAAGCACATTTCAGGAGAAGACAATCATGTGGCAAATTTTGTTCTAAAAGAAGCAAGAAACAGTCTTCAATCGAGTTTTAGAGAAATTTTCTTATAGCATGTTATAGCATCAGATGTGTTGAATGATTTTTTTACCCTTTGTACCATAAGAAAACACATCATGGTACCTGGAAGCAAAAAACTTCTTTAAAGAGGGGAAAAAAAAAGGAAATTAAAACTTTGAAATTCAATGATAAATAACTTAAAATTCGTAGGATGTTTTATATGATGTTGTAAAGTTGGTTATAATTGTGTAAAAAATAAGATAAAACTGCACTTGATATTTTGCAATAATCATATGCTAAGGCATTATTAAATGTCTGTATGTCAATGATCGGAATTTATGTGACATGATAGTGTTATTTAAACAAATCTTTTTCAATGCTCTAATGTCTGTTCTTTTTCTTTTTTTTTTTTTTTTTTTTCTGTCAAAGCCGAAAGTTGGCACTCACAATTCAGTCTAACAAAAATTGGGTAGAATGTCCGGTAAAATCTACTTTTTAGCGCTTGAAAGGTAAAGGGGAAAGGGCATGACACTAGTAGTAATATGAATTTGACAAACCGGTGTGGAGGTGTGCATGTTACAAAAATAACCTAAGACTTGAATCATTAGATGCCATCTTTTATTAACATAGGATAAGTAATGGCAACCAAATAACTTCCATGAAAACCTTATAATTTAGTCATGCTAAAGAATTCTTTGAATCGATCAATTACGATTGATCAAACGTTGAGTTGTTACATTATATTGGACAATCAATTTTTCTTTTTCTTTATCAGTTTTAAATCAAATTTCTATTCAAGAAAAAGTTGAAAATGGTCCAGATCCAATACATCAACTCTTGGGGCTACGCAAATCAACGCTCCCGTTATAATGAGTTAATTTAAATTTTAGACCGTTTAATAGAGACTGAGATGCTCGAAAGACTCGGGACATATTATTCCCTCCTTTTGTCGAATAAATTCATAAAACTTTATAGTGGATGGTGGGGGCTTTTTCTTTTAGGCATCTTGGTCTGGAGATATCAATGAGCGAAAAAAATCGAGTCGTGGCTCTCCGACCCCCGTAATTGATTGAGAAAGACGCTCTTGTAGGCATGATGAAAATTTCATGAAAAGAAGAAGTTATATAAACCCCACATCTCATCAACGACTATCAATCTCTCTGGGAACTTGGGCCTCCTTACTTTGCTCCATCTCCATTCTCCATGCTTTTTCTCACCGACTATAAACAGTACTTTATATCATATGCTATACGCGCACGACACACACACATATATATTTATTATACAATTTGTCATTTGGATAATAATTAATAGGTAAATTTATGCCTTTATTTGCCCTTTTTTCCCTCTATTATAATAGGATAGGAGGATTCGAACCGACTATCTTTTACTTAAGAGATTAGATACCACTACACTAGAAAGATATTGGCTTATTTGCTATACTAGGTTTGTTCAAATTTAAAATTTTTATACCATATTATTGCTAATTTAATACAATGATGTGTTGGTAGATAAGTTTCTATCACATTAATATAGGTATAATATAGTCTGATTAATTTTTGGGATAATTATGATACACCATCTTGGCCATTTGTTGGCCTTAGCTCTTGATATTGAATTTTCAAGACATGCTATTTGACGCTTACGTGGACATGCTCTGTTGTGGCTCAAGTAAAGGCAGAGTACCTCTAAACAGTAAAATTGGCACGTGCCCATGGTTATTAGTTGAAAAATACAACTCTTCTCACATTAAATATAAGCTTCAATTGGGTGTAAAATGATTTCAATTAATTGCAAGAACATTCAACCTTTATAATCTTGCAACATTAATTCCAAATAAGATAAATGTTTGAAAATTTAATATAGATTTTACAAAGTATAGGTATGAAACAACTAGAAGTATTTATTAGTTAAATAAATTCTACAATGATGGATGATTAAATTTTAACAGTTCCAACTTTTTGGGAACCAAAAATTTATTTTTGTCATTACTGATAGGATTGAACATGTATGAATTAAAGAATATCCTCATAAATATATCAAATAATAAACAATTCAACCCACATTAGATCTGTTAAATTCTTTAAAAAAAAATTACAATGATAGCAAACATCATGGAGGCTTACTAGTATATTATTAAGTGTTTAGTGAAAATAGAAATTGATATAGATAAAAGTTATTATCATGGAGCAAGTTCAAAAGCAAATATAGTAAAAATCCATTGAAATTATAGAAGGTACTCAAACTTCAAAGAGATATAAGCATGATATAGTAAACCAAGATAGAAATCGGAAAAAAAAAATATAGAAGTTTATTTGACTAATGTAGAAGTGAACTGGTCAACATAAAAAAGATTATAAACTGAACATGGAAGGTGTAAAGGGTAATTTTATAAATTTGATTTTTAGCTCATTCTAATGTGATAGATCGATGTATTAGACTCATAATAGGATCTAAAAAATTGTAACGTTCTAACCTGAAAACATTATCAGCCTGCCACGTGTTATTATCATGACAGACATACTATGGCTATATGTTTCTAGTTCTACAAATAGATATCTCAAATATCATCGGTATACTCTCAATAAGGTAACTTTAAACTTCATGACTAATAAGAAATAAACTGTCTACACATCATCAAAAACTATTTTTTAACTCATCCTAACCATAATAAGAGAAAATCCTTACATATTAATAATCCTCAAATTAAACTAATTGAAATATAAAATTTCCTTCTCAGATCACTGATATCTATTCTTAATTTTCAGCAGGATGGTCCAGTCCGCTATTGCTTTCTCCATAATCAACGTATACATCATAGCCCGTTAAGTCGTATACAATAGGATCTTCACCTGTACCTGTAAAAATAAAGGATTGAGCAAAAAACGTCCAGTACTCCAAACCGAAGCTACCTGCACATGATGACACAATAAACGATGACACATACAACCTAAATTCTAATGCAACAAGCACAATTTGTTATCTTTTCATTAGCCTGCATCCAACAAAGTTTAGGAAACTTCTAATAGAATAGGAAGTAACTCATAACCCTGATAAAAACCACAGTATAATAAGTATACATTTATATATATATAGTTGCGTTTGACATGGTAACGACTCCTAATTTATCGGAATCATCTCCAAGTGCAACCCACTAGGGACAACAATATACAAGAATCATCAAGTTGCCAATGTTAGTATCACACTCCTACGTGGTCTTTACTAATCGCAGCCACTCACAACCAACACTCGATTCAATTAAAGTCTGATATAACTAAGTCAGATTTATAAACTAATCCTACAAACACAAACAATCAAACATGGTAAAGTCGTACCTGTATTTGGTTTCAGCAGTCCAATCCACCAACAGAAACTTCTAATAGAGTAGGAACCCTAATCTCACAAGTATTCATGACCATCAGCATATTTCACATCAATTTCAATTGCAGCTACAATATTAAACCCTAACCCTAAATTCCATGATCTTACTCAAAAGATCTATAACCTTAATCATAGATCTACAATAAGAAATTAACACATATGTTTCGTTTGTTGTCAACACTACAAAACCTTTAACACAGTTCCTCCAAAGTTCCTAGTTATCTTCATAATTCCTTCAATATAAATATACAATCTTTAATTAATAACACAACGACAAAAGATTACAACCTTAGATCCACAAAGATGGATAGATCCACACTTACCTAAAACTTGTAGATCTCGCTTGCAACAGTACTCTAATTCAATCAATCTCCTCTCATGAGTAATTAACTATTCTTAATTGCTATAACCATATTTCTATAATCTATTAACCTTAAGAATCATAAAACTATAATAAAAGTCTTACCTTTATCTTGAATCGAAACCACAAATCTTCAAATCCAATTTAGGGCTTCTCTACTATATCTTGAATCTCCTTCAATCATATGAAAAGACTTAAATTAGAATAATTATCTAAAGAAATTGATTGAAATAGACTAGAGATAGACTCACTTACCTAGGGTTTTGGCTGAGGAATGGTGTGACAAATTCATACGTTAAGGGTTTATTTATAGATGTAAGTTGCTTAGGAAAAATGTAGCCTACACCGGCCACTACGCCAGCGGCTTTGCTGGCCAATGCTGGTGGCATTGATGTGTATGCCGGCAACCTTCATGCCACGTACTGCCAAATTCATCAGGAATTTTCGAAGCTTCAACACCGCCATCTTAAGCCGGCAATGCTCCCTTTGAGGCCAGTAACTTTATTGCCAGCTTAAGCCATCCTCCTCCATCTCTTCGCATATATCTTCTCCGAGTCCAACTTCGTCTTTTTAAGGACAAAAATAACCTTTTAAGTGACACTATGTTACAATTTTACTCTTCATTATAATTTATTTATTTACATTTTACAAAAACCCAGCTTAGAAAATCATACCCAATCCAGAATGTCTTAGACAGATATGACATGGTAGTTTTGGAATAGGATTCACTAAAACAATTTTTTTTTCTCTCTTAGCTTGCTTAGTTTTCTCATACATGAAAAGTAGACCTAAAAAAGATCTTTTGAGGTTCATTTAAGCTTCATAAAGCTGTAATAAGTGTTATGCTTAATTTATTATAGAATTGGACTTTCTTATAATATTTCGGCTAAGCCTTAAAAAGATCAAAAGAAGTTGGGTTGCTAAATCCATCATCAAGCCCAATTAGTGATCTTATAACATTAATGGGACTCAATTTAGACTGTAAATTGTCAGGAATTGATTTAATGTTATGGGAAGCATCCCCTTGGATTGATAACGTTAGTGTAACCTAACGGATTTTGAGGACTTCTTCAAAGAATTCACACTTGTATTCCTACAATAGATGAAGTTCCTTATGTGGAAGTATCTTTTATTTGAATAAGGGTGATTATTTTCCATGAATGGAGTAAAACACAAGTTAAACCATGTTATCAAACAAAAGAGATTACGCGTTTAGAGAGGTACATGCCCAAGAACACATCTGTGCCTTGACTATGTACATGTCCATGAAGACATTAGTTTGTTATGCAAATCAAGGAGGTACACACCCAAGATTGTAAGCTAATCTCTTCCTAATTTCCTATTAATTTTAAGTTATTAGTAATTGTGAGTTCTAACATTGAAGAAGAGAGAAATGAGTGAGCTTGAGTATTATATGCATTAATAATGGGAAGCTTAATGTTTGTTATGATATGTACAATATAGACATTGCAATTGCAGGAAGACTGGTTAGTTGATACATTATAAATCTTAGTAAAGAGTATTAGAATGCTATAAATAGGATCTTAAGATATATAAAAGGGACCTTAGATTTTGCATTATGTAATTGAGATCAACCATTATATAAGAGGTTATATTAATTTTGATTATGCGGGAGATCTTGATAAAAGCAAATCCACCGCAATTCATTTGTTTATACTTGCTAATAGAACTGTAAGTTGACTTTCAACTTGTAATCAGCGGTGGCTACATCAACAATAAAAACAAAAAATATGTTCCAACTACATAAGCCAATAAAGAACAAATGTTGATGAAATTGGTTTAAAGTAATCCGAGCATGTAAAAGAAACAATTCCTTTGTCTCGTGACAGTCTTATTACATTGCATCTAGTGAAGAATCTATTCTTTCATTCAAAACTTATACATATTTGAGGGACTCATAGATATAAAAATAAAAAATAAAAACGAAAGAAAGAAAGATAAAAATCAAGCATAACATAGCAACTTCATAACAAAAGCAATCAACAATGATAAGTTTCTTTAGTCCTGATCCTCTATTGGCTTAATAGGACATAAGTAGCATTAATGGTAAGGTAATAAGAATAGTGTTAAGATATGACTAATCCTTAATTAAATTTTTAAGTGGGAGATCATCAACATATTTATCTATCATTAATTCTCTTTGACAAAGACAATAGAAAAAGAAGACAATCTTAACTAAAAATTCTATGGTTTGGTCATTTTTTTTTCCTTTTACAAAACCGTTCTTGTCAATCATTCAACAGCTTAAATCCATATCCGATCATGATTGTATCTCTAAAATACTTAATATATCACTTATTATATTTATTTTAATAGTTAAATCATTGACGAGACAATCCCATCCATGGAATCTTAACAAGCCAACATACTTTTTACCATGCAAACATATTTTCATCATGTTCGGCTTAAATCCTTACATTCAAAATCATCCCAAAATTTTGTATTTCTTTATTTAGAGAAAGTGTTGTTTATAATAGAGAACATTAATTGTTTCTCCCTATATAATAGTAATACTTAAATTTCTCATTGTGAAATCCCTTATACTTCCTATGGTTTTTATACTAAATAATTTAAAGCCTTTCCACATAAAATCTATATATCTATACATTCCTCATAATTATTATTCTCAAATTTAATAGGTGCAGTCTTACTCTATTTAGTTTTATTTTTAGACAATAACTAAAATTAGTCTAGATTACATTTATCATTATTGTAAACCTTATAAAATACATCACCCATTTTTCAAAATACAACAAATACCCATTGATATTTTTAAGGGATTATTTGTTATATTATAAAAAATAGGATGCGGTTGTATCCTAAAAGTTTACACAAATCTTCAACATAATTTACCCTAAAAATAAATAGTGGTTAACAAATATCTTACCTTTCTGAGCCACATCAGATTAAATTAAGAGAAAAAACATCACTCAGTCCTCACGTTAGAAGAACCTTTGCAAAAACGCCTTCTTCCGTTAGGTACCAGTGGGAATTGGGTTCACATGATGTAGATATGGACAAGAAGAAATTTCTCAGCTAGCCACAACATGTCAGCAAGAACAAGACGATGGATTTTGAAAACAAAATGCCTCATTCTTAGTTTTCATGGGAATTACAATACAAGTTCATGGAAAATATCAAACTACATAATATATATATATATATATATACACATTTTATATAGTTCAATTTAAAAGAAAAGAAAATCATACTTAATTTATCTTATTAGAAGATTAGCATTTACACTATTACACTACATGACCTTAATAACGATAAAAAAAATATTTTGAAACCACAAAATTTAATAACTCAAAGCTAATTTCACCAAGTTATAATTAAAGGATGCTTGCATAGGCTGTTAATTATCTTTTATCCTTTCATTTTTTTAATTACATTTCTCAAACAATTTGAGATACATTATAGCTTCAAGTTCCACAATTTTTTAAAGTCAAGTAACCTTCACCAATGGTAAATGAATAAACCAAATCAAGCCTAAATTATAGTTAAATAGTCATTTATCACCCAAGTCAAAATTTGTTAGTCCAATCTAATTCATATGGGATGTGAATTAAATGGAACATCTTACCAATGTAACCTTATTTAACAACTTTATGAATTCAAATAAGATATTTGGATTCATCTACCCACCACTAGAAGTAAATTTTAATTTTTCTCAATTAATGTTATACATAATAAAAATGGGATTAAGAAATCCGAGGACAAAAAGACAATTTCCCATTTCTTATTGAGAAATGACATGACTTCAAGTAGAAGGACAATCCAAGTTTGTATCTTAATTAATTTTATCATACTCAATCAAGTCATCACTGATAACATATAAGTAACGAAAACTAAGTATACTGACATTACAACAATATGAATTGTCAAACTTCAATCTATCAACCATCAAATCACAACACCAAGTTGAAAACATAATTCTATAATTGATTTTATCTTTCATTTTCATTATCATCAACAACCAACAATAACCAAGAACCAAATTAAGCCCTCTTTAATCTAATGCATAAATACTGAAATGATATAAATACTGGCATGTGCTTAATTAAAATGATTTATTTTGATATTATATTTTATATATATTAGCTAAAATAAATAATAAAAAATTAAAATAATTGAGACAAATTTAAAAAATAAAAAAATATATAATTGTTTTGTTAATAATTGTATTTATTGAAACTATTACAAATTAATGTTTATTTTTAAATTAAAATATATCATGTCATCGCAATGACACAAAAGTATTTGTGCTGTATCGGTAATGATGTTGACATTTTCATGAGGTATTTTATCTTTTAAAAACTAAAGTGTTAGTATTTCTTACAAAGTTTATAGGATAGCCAATGTAATTTGCCTAATAAAAAATGCAAAGGAAAATATGGATAAGATGATAATGCAGTTTTTACATTGTTTTATATTTACTCTACATTGTATAAAATTTAATATATAAAAATGGATTGCACATCAATCTATCCATATTAAATGAATAAATATATAATCTAAATTTAATTTGATCTAGACTTCTAGTAATAACTTTTGGATCGAATAGAATCTAGTAGTCATAACAACTTATTCGTGTTTTTCTTATTACCAAATATCTTATCATAATAATAGAATGGCAACTTGAACATCAATTGTAAAAGAAACTTATTGGTAGCAATTGTTATTTCCGTGCTTAATTTTAAGTAAATTACAACAACATTTCCAACAATCAAAATTCTAGAGACACTTAGAATTTTTAAAATAGCATACTTACATTCACCGGAAAACAATAATTCTATAAGATTTTTCTAGTGCAGAATCTATCTCCCTCTTATATCATCATCATCATCATAAAGAAAAGGCAATACCTCCTTTGATTTGTGTTGACCACTACGATATCAAATAAATAAAAAAAATCCCCAAATTAAATGATAAATGCATTAAATAATATTAGGTAAAGAAGATAACCCTATCAAATAGGGTACCTCATCCATACCTCCACTATATTAATTTTAGATGGTTCGAGTGGGTAAAGATTAAGAAATTATGTTAGGTTTTAGGTAAGAAGTATATGATATATTGTTTTCATAACTATATAATTTTGTTGAACATAGGATGAATGTTTCAATTTTGATGAACATAGGCTAGAAACCCTAGAACAATAAAAATGAAATAACCTTATATTATAGTCCGAAATAATGTGTTATAGCCTAAAAAGATTATTCGTTGAAAATTCATTCGTTTCAGAATAACAGATTAGTTTTCAAAAACAGTGTCCAACACATCAAACAGTGAAAATAATCTGATATCATATTTAGACTTAATAAGAAGAGGATTCATAAAATATCAGTTTCAAAATTTTTTGGCTTCTAAAAATATCAGATATAGTCTTTTTACATGTATTTTCTTTACTACCAGTAATTTATTTATTTTATTTACTATTTATTGTATTATTTCTACTGTTCACTATTATTCATTTATCTCTACTAATTCTTATAACATATTTTTACGACCTATAAACCTATTCATATAATTTCTTTTTCCCATAAAAACTTTACATTAATTTTCGCTAAACTTTTCTTCAAAAATTAATTTTTAATTTCAGTCTCTCTCTTCTCCCTCAAGTGGTTGGCCATCCCTTTCTCTCTTCCTACCATTTTCATTTTCTTTTTCATTATTTACTTAACTCTAAAGTCCTCCAACTTTTCCTATAAATATTCCCTCCCTTTTTCATTCCTTACACACTTCTTATATACATAACAAAACTCTACCAAAATCAAAACTCAAACATCTCTCCTCTCTTCTTTCCCCCTCTCTTTCAAGTGAATCTCCCTTCCTCCCACACTCATACACATTTCCATTTTTTCTTCTTTAAGTAACTGTACTAAACCCTCTCTTAGTTCACATTATGTGACATGAAAATATGTGTGTTATGTTTCCAAATAAAAATCTCCATGAGCACATGTTAGGGTTGGAATGTGCAAACAACATATTGTTCATGTCATATCAACTTCTTGTTCATGTTGTGATAAATTGTATTCTTGCTTCTGACATTAACTTCGTATATGTGGTAAATATATGTAATTTGTATATCTATAGAGCTTAAATACTCACTAATCTAACTCTTTATTTATTGTTTTATTTACTTGCTCATCTTTTATTTCATACTTAATAAATGAGACTACTCATGTTCTAGTCTTAAACTTATCCATTATCAAATCAAGACAAATGGTACTTGTTCATAATCTAAGTCCCGATGAGCCTTAACATAAATCTAAGACTTCCATGTTTTTCTTACTATTTTATTACTCTTTTTTATGGGACTTGTCTATTTCTAAGTACCGGGAAGACTTGAATAAAAATCTAAGACTTCCATGTTTTCTTTATTTTCTCTTTTACTTAAGCTTTTCTTTTCTTTTATAAAATTTATATCAACACCTTAAAAAAACTAAGAATAAAGCAAGTTTTTCTAGTCAAGATTAAACTCAAATCACTAGTGAACAACCACTTAAGGAATGAAAATTAATAGACAACTTAAGGAACAAAGTTGAAACAAATCTAATTTTATAAAGTCAAGAAAATATAAAAATAATGATTTTAAATGAGTAGGCAGTCATTAGAAATAAACTCAAAATTTTGATTTTTCTTCCAACAACTTAAAGAGGAATCTTGTGAACTTAATTTTTCAACCATTTAAAATAAATATTTTTATGAAAAATCATTATTAAGACAATATCACTAGAATCATGCATATAATATGAGCATATATCTATATTAAAGGATTTTTCAACTATATAAATATTTGTGTTTAATATAGACTTTTGGATGAAAGTAAAATTTAGAAAAATTACAATTTAAAGGCTGGGAATTTCCGTATCAATTCTATACCAACCCATTTTGAAACCCAGATGGCTTTAAATATTAAAAATAACCTTAGAAATAGATAGATTTTTTTGACTAATTAGAAAATGACATGTAATATGTGAAATTCTGAGTTAAAACGAGCAAGTTATGATCATTTTAAAGTTAGAATTTCCCTTAATCCGAATTTTGACGAAATTGATAAAATATAATTAAATAGTTTAAGTAAAATTTCTATGAAATACTTATTTTGGGTATTTCTTTTATTTAGGTATCGAGGACCAAGACTTTCTCTTTCTCGAGGACTACTTTGATTGATAACGATCACCATGGCCAAGTGAGTTTTCCTTTACATTTTATGTCTTCACGCATTGGCACATGTGCTTGTAAAGTAGGGCACTACAATTTAGGAAAAGGATAAAATTGATATGCATATGAGATTATCAAGAAAATTATGTATGTAATTTTTTATGTGTGATCAATGAATGATAAGTATATTGGAACTCGATTCTATATATTATGCTATGTGTAAGAATATTGATTGATTGCCTTAAATGAGATTAAATGTGGATTGGAAATTCCTTATAACTGAATTGATCATGCATATTACTTAGAATATTATATTCACATTTTGCTATTACTACTCCTCAACATGGGACCGAAAAAGTAAGCTGCCTAATTACATCTTGAGGAATTAGGATGTTCGGGAAATATGTCCTCATGGTGTAGCTAAGCCGGAACGATCACTTTGGGTAAAGAAAGCTCGGAGACTAGTAGTATGGTTAATTGAAACCCCAAGATATGTGCACAAATTTCAAGAAGGTCATTGGAACCATTCAAAGTGTTACTTAACCTCGAATAGAGGGTAGAAATCCATTCTACATATGAATCCGAATAATCAAATGTATTTGTTTGATCATATGGTTATTGCATTCCATATGTTTGTTAATGGACTTGTTTGATTGATTTGTTATGGGTACATTTTCATAAGGAATTATCTCATTGAGCTAGCAGTGCTTACTTCCAACAGATTTTTGATATCGTAGGTTAACCATTTTTAGACCTGAGATCGCTTTTGCTAAGTAGAACCTATGCTTTTGGGATGCTTTTGGTAGAAATTTATTTGAAGACTTTAGATAGATTTCCTTTAAAATCTTTCAAGTTACAGTTATTTGTTTAAGTAAGGTTATGCTAGTATTATGGTTTTGGAGATTTATAAAGGGAATGCCCCGTAAAATTTGTAAGACCTTATATTGTGATGAAATATAATAGTAGTGTCTTGCATGTTCCATTGCTACTATCTTAAAATGTATAACTCCACCGGCATCCCTTTGTTGTGAACGTACACCTCGTACAAATATTAAAGCTTTCGAGTGACTAAGATAGTCATTCTCAAGTTTTAATATTGTGTACGGTAGACTGTCACGTTTATGGTACTAGTTGGGGCGTGATATAGTAGGTGGTTAATAATAGTTTAGAAGTAAGTTACGTAAATATAAAACACTAAAAATTAGTAGAAATTTTATTTTTAACAGTTTTAGAATTAAACTATGTCCTTAATTTTATTATCTTAAAATAATTAATGATTGTTTATATAATAATTAATATCTATCTGATATCATAAATTGCTCGTATTATACTCATTATAAACTTGTTTCAAAACTATCTAAAGAGGTCTTACAAAAATTGTTTTATTGTAAGATTCAAGGAAAAGGTAGACTTGTCCACTTTTCATAAAGTTTTCTACACTAAATGCTAGATGATATTTTTTTCAAACTAAGTTTATCCTATTTTCCTTCTGAAATGAAGTAACTATAATTTGAAAATTTACAATAGTTGGACATTAATATAACCATAAGAAAAATATCAAAGATTTTAAAAATTTGTTCTATTAATATGATTTAATGTAATTAGTACAATATATCTTTTATCAAACATAAAATTAGATAAACACAAGCTTCTTTTACTGTCACTTTTCTATGAAACCTTAATTTTCATTTTACCTACGTATACAACTAAAGCAAGAATTATTTCTTCAAAACCTTTACCCTTAATATCATAAAATCTTTGAGAAATCACATATTGAACACTACTTCTAGTATTTTTGAAAAAGGAAGTAAAACAATCATACAAAAAAACATTAGTGAAACTAAGGCAAGTTTTATTTTCAAAGCTACAATAAATTATATTTGTTGAACACATTAGTCTACATACATAAAACACTAAGTTTAGTTGCTATGTTAAGTCAATGAACTAAGATAGAACTTACTAAGAAATAATCGAAACATGTGTAAACTTATTTTGTAACTTTGATTATGTTTAAAAGTTACAGTATAACTGCTAAAGAGTTATAAATAAGCATCACTTTACTTAACAAATATAAATGTGATGGTTCATGAAGTAAAACAGAGAAAGACCATGCTAAGTATTCATACCTAAGCCATGATTAAATGACAATGTAATAGTTTTAAGTTTAACTAGTAGCTTTGTTAGATATAGTTATATTTGAAACAATCATGCTAAATCATTCTTTTACCTGTGTTTTAACTATAGATCCACTTAGGGAGGAGTTATTTTACTAAGTGAAGTAAAAAAGAGTCGTTGTATAAACATGAGGCAAATCGTGGCCAAATTCATACCAGTATTTGCAAACCGCGGTTTCAACTGAGAAAGAGAAGGAAAGTTGAAGTTAAACACAACTTTAACCTCAATTAAAATCGCACCTATGGTTGAGCCTGCGATTTAAGCTGTGACTTTTATACATGACCGTGATTTTTTATCTTGTCTAACTGTGGCTTGGATCGTGCATGCGATTGACCTCGTGGTTTAAGGTATGAGTTATACAAATGAACGTGATCTGTCACCCTATCTACCTAGAGTTATTATAGTACCCCACAATTAAAAAGTATGACTTTTTCTTAAGATTTCTTGAACCTAAATCTTCACTTTCATTTTGTTTTTAGGGATGCTACCCCTAAACCCATAAGGGATGCTATCCCTTTGAACCTTATCCACTAACCGACTAGCGGAGCCGTCGAATTCGTAGTAGCTTATAATTCCTTAAAGACAACTAAACTAAGGACGTTAAGACATGATTATAGAACATTTAGGCACTAATAGGATTTTTTGTTTAGTTATGTACTTAATAATACATGTTTATTATCTTATAGGAACCATTAATCAAGATCTAGACTTTCTGACATACTATTACAATGTGTAAGCCAAGATGCATAGGTCAGTAACTCAAATCTTCTCACACTATTTGCGATTATAATGTAGTGGCTTATATTCTTAAATATAATTGAACTTGGTTATATGCGTGGAGATTAGGGAATATAACATGTTACATGTGGTTTGAGTAAATGACAATCTTTAATGTTAAAAGTGATAGTTGTTTGCCTGATAATGATTGTGAAATATGAATTGAGATTGTCCAGAATTGGTGTGGTCACTAAGTAATACGATATAATTCTTAATTGATCTTAAATTAAACTAAATGGACATGCATTGCACAACTACATCAATTGCATTTAAATAAACACACTGCATATTAGCATTTCGATTCTCTGGTTTTACTTGGTTTTTTCCTAGATGAAATGTTCCTAGTTCTACACAAGATTTCCACTGTTTAGATGATTCCATAGGAGCTAAGCATGTATCGAAGGACGTTGCCTATAGTGTTGACATGAAATGTTAATACTTAGACCCTGTTTGTTTCAAGATAACTAATTTTCATAAAATAATTTCCTTTATTTTCCTGTATTTGTTATACGAAAAAAGATACTTTAAGTAGAAAAATATTTTCCCTTATAAGGAAAAATAATTCCCACTAAAGAGAACATCTTATTCTTTTTAAGGAAAACAATTTACTCTTTCAAAATGGAAAATCATTTTTCAAATAAGTCTTTGCAGGTATTCTAACTCTAGAAACATGATATTTATTTGATTTTTATCATAATTATCCAATAAATTATATTTTAAACATTAAAATAATTTAATGGAGAAAAGAAAATGAAAACTCATTAAGAAAATTATAAATATCAAACAATGTTTTGTAAATAAATGTTATAAAATCATTTATATTTTATTATTTCAACCTAAATAAAATTATAATATACTTATATAGTAACTTGCTAATAACAAATTATTTACATATGGTGGCATTTTACATAATATTAGTAAGTCAAACACCAGAAAATATTTTTAGCATATTTTGTAAAAGCAACCCAATACATGAAAACATATCATTTTCAAGAAAACACTTTTACATAAAACAATTTTTATAAATATGAGACATTTTCTTTGAAACGAACGGGGCCTCATTGGAGTTCCTAAGTTCTAAGGTTAAGTTGAGGTATGATATTTTCTATATATATAATAATAAATAGGAATGAATGAAACTTCTCCTTCTTGAGTTCTTAGTATCTCTTGGTGTGATTTATATGTGCTGGTCCTTCAACCCCAAGAGGGAGCATAAATCTCCATCAATTTGGATTCTGGTAATCTAAACTATATTTGTGGCATATGTTTGATTGTGACACAGCATTTATTTGTAATTAAACTAGTTTGGCATTGTTTGAACTGTGTTAAGTTTTGGTTATTCACTTAGCTTGTTGTGTTCATACTTGAATAGATTGTTGCTTAGAGGAATCAATAAAAAAGGATCAGAACTAAGGAGTGATGCTGATATATCTAGCAAAGAAAATTAAGACTTCAATCCAAGAGAGGATATGGTCTTTTGAGTAAAGAACAAGTTAAGATAAATGTTTATATACCTTTAATGTAATAGTTGAGATCTTAGTAGAAGTTGTATATGTAAAGAAGTCTTTTGAAAATCCATGGATGTAAGTTTGTAATGATATGAAGTCTTTTGTTAACTAAAAATTGTAAGGTTGTAATACTATGGTGTAATGACCAAGGACTTGGTATAGTATTCTTATATGTGACTTATATGTATGCGACTTATATGTATGTAATATTTTTTTTTAATCAACCTTCGATCCTATATAACTGTCTACACCACAGAGTATTTTGGTTATTTTATGTCCATGTACCTTTCTAAAAGCCATAGAGAGATTAATATAAATGTCTGTGACTTCAATTTGTTACATGTTATATAATTACTGCTAGGGTACTCTGTAAAATTGTGACACATATATTTCTCAATCAATAAACGTTTAAAAAAAAACAAGAGTTCAATAAAGTAAAAAACCATAAATGCTTCTTGCATTTTCTTTTTCTTTCACCTTCTTAAACCTCATTTCTCTCCTTCTTATTCTTTCTTATTTTAAAACTTGTAAGTAATACCATTTATCCATTAACGCCATTACTTTTTGAATACCACAGATTTGGCTACATGTTTCACAAGTGCATATTTTGCTATATGTTCCATAAATTTTTCATATGGAATAACTTATAACATCTTCCACGCATAAAAAAGAACTTTTAAAATATCATTTAAGTTTTAAATTTATGAAAGATAAATTATATAATAGACTGTAGATAGAGCCTTGTATTGAACCACCAAATGTAAAATATAAACTTTTTGGAAAAAGATTTAACTTTTCCTTTGTGAAACACCATAGAGTTAGGATCTTGAATAAATTAATTCACCACAAAGTTGTCGATATTGCATACCTAATGTAAAAGATGTCATGAAATGAGGAGATTGAGTAATTCCTTTAATAAATTGGTTTTTCCCTCTTGACCTTATGTCTTGTTACAAAGAATATTGATGGAATAACCTTTCATGTCGTAATGTGTTTTTATGCTTTCTATATATAACTCTAATAGGTAGAAAAAGGACCAATTTATATATTTATTATTTTAATCTGATACGTCCATCAAAACTAGTTTTAACAATTGTGATTTGTTTTTACTATTAAATAGACAACTTAACTAATTAGGACCACATTTGAAAAGAGTATCCCTTAACTTTCGGGCCACATTCTAACATTCTCCTGCTTAGCTTGATAGCTTATATCTATTATATTTAATAGTCAAACATTAAACACACATAAATAAACAAATCTCTTAATACATTCATAAGTTATCTCGACCTAATAAATCACACAATGTGGGTTATGGTCATAACCTATAGTTTGACATACTCCCTTCCATATACCACAACACTAGCAATTCATTGATTCAGGTATCGTAAGTGATATATAAATATCATAATAGCCAACATTAATGTCTCATAGAGACTATTATTTCTTGTTCAATAACAATTAGCTATACACAATCATAATGAACAAAAAAATGCTAATATATCATAAAACTTTTGTTAAGCTCAAGAGTGTTAAAACATCATAAAATCAATCATCGATGCAACCAAGACCTATTATTTGAACATAACGTCTTTGATCATAAGCCTTTTGTTAAAGGATCTTCAATCATGAGATCCTTATGTTCTATACACACTCTTTGTTTTTAAACCCTTTTCTTTATGGAAAAATGTTTCAACTCCATATGTTTAGCACTTCTAAGGTATTTGTCATTTATGAAGAAAAAAATTGCTGTAGTATTATCATCATAAACTTTCAGCGACTTTATAATGGTGTTAATAACCTTAAATCTTAAAATGAGGTCGTGCAACCATAATGCATGAATTGTAGCCTTAAAACAAAGTACAAATTCTATTTCATTAGTGGATACAGTAATGATATATTGTTTGGTACCTTTCATGAGATTGCTTCTTATGCTAACAGGAACAAACAGCCAAACATAGATTTTGTATTATCAATGCATCCAATAAAGACCAAATCCTAATATCTAATCAACTCTAATTGATTAGATCTACTATACATAAGCATATAATCATTTACTCCTTGAAGATACCTAAAAACTTTCTTTACAGCCTTTAAATAGCTGATACCAAGATTATTTTTCATTAGCAGCAAGTAAGATATCATCAACACATAGAACCAGAAATATAAACTTACTCCCATTGATCTTATGGTATATACACCCATTAGTGGTGTTTTTTTCTCAATCCAAAAGATGTTATGGTATAATTAAACTTAATACACCATTGCTTAAAACTAGTTTAAGTCCATTGACTTCTTTAGTTTATACACTATATGATATTTTCCTTTAATGGAAACACGTTTAGGTTGATCCATATAAACTTCTTCCTCAAAATCTCCATTCAAAAAGGCAGTTTTTCATGTCCATATGATGTAACTCTAAATCAAACTAAGCTACTAATGCCATAATTATTCTCAATGAATCTTTCTATGAGATAGGTGAGAAAGTCTCTTTATAATTAATGCCAACCTTTTGAGTATAGCCTATTGGCAATAAGTCTAGCTTTGTATCGCCTAATATTGCCATTAGAGTCACATTTGGTCTTAAAGAACCATTTATACCCGACTTGTTAGAACCTTCTAGCAAATTGACGAGATCTCAAACATTGTTTTGTGCTATGAAGTTTAACTCATCTTCCATGGCCTTAATCTATTTATCAGACTTATCACTTTCTATTCCTTGTGAAAACAAAATTAGATCCTTATAAAATGCCAATATCATATTCAAACTCTTGCAAATAAACCACATAGTCATCAGGGATAAATGACCTTCTTATCTTTATAGGTCTGTTTAAAGCTACTCTACGTGGTTCATCCATGTCAGCTAGTTGTAAATTAGTTTCATCTTGAGGTACTGATTCATTCAAATGTTGCCCAATATCTTATTATTCTACTAATATTGGAGCAACAAATGATATAGGCATAGATATTGGAACATTTATGGGTAATGGAACATTATCCCTTTATTAATATCCACATTATATTTTTCAGCACTCTAACTAACTTCCCCATTTTCAATAAATCTAGCATTAGCTCTTTCAATAATTTTTGGATTATGGTTTGGAAAACAAAACCTATACCTTTTTGATTTCTCTAGGTAACCAATAATATAACCACTTATTGTTCAATAATCTAATTTTTTTTTCATGTTGATTATAAAACTCATGCTTCTACTAGGCAACCCAAACATGCAGGTGCCTTAAACTAGGTTTCCTCTTAGTTTATAACTCAAAAAGAGTTTTAGGAATTTCCTTACTAGGAATTCTATTTAGCAAATACATAGCAATTTTAAGTGCATGCATCCACAACATTTTGGGTAATGAGGGATTACTTATCATACTCTTAACCATATCCATTAATGTCTTATTATGCCTTTTTGCTACACCATTTTGTTGAGGTATGCTTGGCATGGAATACTATGCACACATGCCATGTTTTTTTTAGGAACTTTGCAAATGGAGCTAGACACTATCCTGACTTATCATATTTTCTATAATATTCACCACTTTTATTAAACCTTACAATTTTCACTTTTTTCATCTAATTGCCTTTCAATCTCCTTTACAAATACCTTAAGGGCATTTACTATTTGAGATTTTTCATTAAGTAAATAGACATATTCATAATGTGAAAAATCATTTATAAAGGTGATAAAGTATTTTTCTCCACTAATGGATGGAGTGTTAAAAGGTCCACATATATCGATGTGTATAATTTCAAGGAGCTAATTACTTTTTGTGGCTCCTTTCTTACTATGTTTGCTTTGCTTTCCCTTAATGCAATCCACACATATGCCAAGGTCAATAAAACCTAAATTCGTAAGGATTTTATTCTTTACCAATATTTTGAATCTTTCTTTAAATATATGACCCAAATACTTATGCCATGAGTAAGCAGAATTTTCATTCATTATCGTACAATTACTTCCAATAATATGATAAACAGAAAACAAAGATTTGAAAAAAATTGACATCAAGTTTCAATTTGTATAAACCATCTAAAAGAATTCCAAAACCAATAGAGAAATTTGCTTATATAAATTGAAACAACGATGTTCAAACTCAAAAGTAAACCCATCAACATCAAGTTTTGAAACAAAAATCAAGTTTCTAGAAATTGATAGTATATAAAGAGTTTGCACTAGATGCAGGTGATAAGCAGTATCTAATACTATACGATAAGTCCCTATGCCTTCAATTGGGACCTTTTTCTTATTGTTTATGGTTTGGATTGAGAGGAATCTCTACATCATACTAGAAACATGAGTCGTAGCACCAGAATCAAGCTACTAAGTATTGGAACGAACATCACTTAAGTTTAGTTCAAAACATCCGAAAAAGGTTAGATGTACCTTTCCTTTTGAACCAAGCATTGTCTTTAGATAGTATTTCTAATAATGTCCCTCTTTCTTACCAAAGTGACACTTATCTACCTTTTGTTCTTTCTTTTTGGCATCAATGGCAACTTGTGTCCCTTTATTAGGTGCCTTCTTCTTGAATTTCTTGGTCTTTGGCTTAAGAATCTTACTAGCTTCCTGACTTACAAGTTTAATAGCATGAGCTTCTGAACTCTTTAGCTTTGTTTCTTCTTGAATAAGCTATTGGACAATTCATTAACATTCCACTTATCCTTTGTAGTGTTATAGTTAATTTGAAAATGTCCATGTTTAGGAAGCAACGAATTCATATTGAATTGCACTAAGAAGTCATCAACTATCACACAAGGGTCTTTATTTTGCTACAATATTTATCATCTCGATGACATGTTTTGCTTCTTGACCCATCATATTTCATGGTTGTGAACTTAACTATTAGTGTACCCGTGAGAGACTTATTAGTAGAATAAAAATGTTTCTTCCACAAACATTAGATATTCTTTAGCACTTTCAATTTATGGAATACTAGTCTTAATGTTGTTAGTAATAGTCATTCACATGAAATAAAGACATAATTTGTTAGACCTTTCTCATGCTTTATAGTTTGATTTCTTAGTCTCACCGCTTATATCCATAATAGTAGCAAATTTTTCTTCAAATAATGTTAAGTCCAGATTTAAAATACCTAAATGGAAATTGACTTGTTCACACTATTCAGAAAAATTCAAACCATTAAACACAGTCATAGAAGAAGTATGCAAATGAAGAGAAATAGACACAAATATATAAATGCTCATTCAACTATTAGATTCAAACAATTAAACATTTAGAATATATTGCAAGTTTCCTTTAGGTAAACTCAATAATATATTATCAAAAGTTTAATCCCATATAACTTTGTATGTAATCAAACAAAGCTTATTAAATAAGACTAGTATCTTTAGATGCATAGATATATTTAACAAGCAATATTGATTTTCCTCTATCATTTATTAGTCATAGAATATTAATTTATCTTTGGGTAGATTATGAAAAAATTTAACAACTAATAAACATTATTTATTCATATACTTTCAATAATAGGCATTAACATTCTATGAATAAATGACTAGTTTATAAATCACTTAAAAATTCACTTAATTAGTTTGGCTACTTTGACTAACTTGCTATACTCTTTATTATGCCATGTTATCAATCTAACACATAACTCAATTTAATTTTAATAATAACACACAAATATTTGTCATCTCATGAGTTCTATAATTTAAATAACATGGCTATAAAAATACATTATACTTTAAGATTGAAGAAACAGAAAAAAATACAAAATATATAGTCATGATATTTATCAGTTATTGGCCATGATAACATGAAAAGGAAACAAAATTGGCCAATATATATATGTACCTATGTATACACATATATATATGTGTGTGTGTGTGTGTGTCCTTCACAATTTCTTCCTTTCCTTTTCTTTTTTTTTCCTAATTTTATGCTTTGTATATATGACAAAACACACCATAAGGCAAGGAAATCAAACTCAACTCTTTCATTAAATAAATAATACGAAAAAAACATCGATATTCATTTGATTCTCAATAAAGCTTTTCATCCATCCACTCATTCCTTAATGCACAATGACTCAACACTTCTTTCAATACTTAAATGAGATTAAATCTCTTTTTAATTTTTCATGATATTTCATGGTAAATAATAATAATATATAATAATAATAATAATAATAATTCAAACAAGAACGAAAAAACAAAAGAAAAGGATCATAATATAATTTTTTTATGAAATCAATTCTATTCTCATAGAAAGGTCATAATTAGAATAATAATAATTTTGTATGAATCATCATCATTACTACATTATTCCATTCAAACCATGACAATCAACATGGTTAAATCAAGATTTTGACGCGTTAACAAAGCCATCATGATATTTAAAAATCTAATCTTTCAATAAGAATTAAAAGGGCAAATAATTTATTCAAACCAGAGCTCTAATACCAAAAGTAAGATATAAGCTTCATGGAAAAGAATTTAACTTTTTCTTTATAAAACACCATAGGGTTACAATCTTGAATAAATTAATTTACGACATATATTAGTTGTTGATATTGCATACTTGATGCGGAAGACATCATGAATTGAGAAGGTTGATTAATCCCTTTAATAAATTGGTTTTCCCTCTTGACCTTGTCTTTCATTACAGTGAATATTAATGAAATAGCCTTTCATGTCCGTAAATATTTTTGTGCTTTCTGTCTGTAACCCCTAATAGTAAGAATGAGAACAAATTATATTTTGTTTTAATTTGGTACGTTCATTAAATACTAGTTTAATCGTTAAAATTTGTTTTGACTATTAAATAGACAACCTAAGACTAATTAGTACCATATTGAAAAAGAGTAGCCTTTAACTTTTGGACCACATGCTAACATTCCTATTGAAACCCTAAATAACACTTATAAACATTTGTTTATAATTCCATATTTCACGGATAAGTAATGGACATGGTCAGTCTATGGTTGTTGTATGGAGCGAGCATTATACGGTATGGAGGTGGCACTAATTTATGATTATAAATGTTTATATTTCATGAATAAATTTGCAAATAATATTGGCACTTTTCCATTTATAAATAAAAGTGAAGCTTATTAATACTTCCTTTGGTTTTTTTTTCATCTTTTTTACCTGATTCTCCTTTAATCTATTGTAATTTTAAAATTTAGAAAATTACAAATAATCCATGGATTTTAATTCATTGTGGAAATAACCCATAAATTGTAATAAATTGGTAATTACTTTTTTTAGTTAAAAAATAAATTATACTAAGGTTAAAGCTTAGGAGTATCAAAATACATTTTATAACTACCAATCTTCACTAAAGAGGATTTTTGTCAATTTATCAAATTTTGATTGGCAAATGTCAAATTTGATACTCGAACTTTGCATTAAAGTTCAATTTAATTAGTACATAAACTATTACGTGGCCATTTATATACTCAATCAAACTCTTTATTAACATTGTTTATTGTTTTTGTAGCTATAGGAGAGATACAGTATTTCATTGAATCTTTA
Organism: Combretum micranthum; assembly: GCA_024138025.1. Classification (NCBI taxonomy): domain Eukaryota; kingdom Viridiplantae; phylum Streptophyta; class Magnoliopsida; order Myrtales; family Combretaceae; genus Combretum; species Combretum micranthum. The sequence continues at coordinate 87,257 of JAMXBD010000524.1, forward strand.
CTAATGCTCCTTACCTCTCGCAATGATAAATTGCATATTTCACATTATGTTATTGATGCAGTAATATAACTACAAATATTTTGATGAGTACTAAATTGACTACTTCAAATGAGGTATCAAATTGAATTTTTGTGTAAAATTCATACACCAAATTTGGCATTTTCAAAATTTAATTTAGGGATCATTCTTAATTTCTCCCTTAAGATTACTTGAATTCACAAATCTAATGCTTTTACTTTACTATTTTTTTTCCTTTCTTCTTTCTCTTTTTGTTATATATATACATATGTAATATTTCTGTTTAATGTATTTCAGTGGCTTTATTGTTACGTAGACTTTCAAACCATTCTTCTTTACAATTAGAATAACTAGTAGACTAGGGATTTTCTTATTTTTCCTTATTAATTCTAGTTTTATAGAACTCCTATAACCAGAAATTTTATCTTGCAATGAAAGATTACACTCAAGTTGGCCAAAAAATATGAAAATAATACTAAAGATGGAATCAAACAAAAAGAGCTTTCTTCGAAACCTAGATGTTACAGATTTTAAATTGCGACGATCAATCCATTATTTTTTCATAAAGAGATAGGTAAGTGATCATTGGACCATCTATCTTTGGCAATACCCTTTGTTGAAGGTGTATCAAATAAGCATGTGGGACTGCATGCGATACTACACATGTACCGCATGCAATCTCACTCGCTTATATGGCACATCCTTAATAGAGACTATTGTCAAAAATACGTGGTTCTATTTATTTTTCTCTTTCATGAGTTTGTAAGCATATCAATATCCAGTCAAGATAGATTTTTATTAGATCTTATACCATATCAATTGTAGAATAGATAAGCTCAAATAATCTTGGTTCTTCACATCAATATGGTCCAATCACATCCATGTATTTGAACATCCATTTGATAGGAACGTGAAGATTTTTTATAAAATTAAAGATAAATGCAAGCTGGTAATATTATAGCCTGATATACGGAAAAGTCCAATAACGACATTTGAGCATTGGAAGATGTCTATATAACATGGAAGGTAGGTCATGACAAACATCATGTCCCCATTAAAACAGCAACAGATTCAAAAATTTTTGAGAAATCGAAAAAGACCGATCCATTCTTTACTCACACATGCACACATAGATGACGACATGACATGCCCCCCACATACAATAATACATTATCTTATAAACTCATACATATACAAATCCAAACAAATTGTCCTATTGATACAAAGTCATTTAATTTCTCTATTTTTTTTTCTTTTTTTTATTAAAAAAAAACTTTTCACTAAATTATGAGGGTTTATCTCAATAGTTAAAATATTAGTTTTTTATGATTCGGGTTGCATTGTGACAGAAATTAAGAATGAAAAACATCATCTTATGCTCTTTTTTAGAAAATAGATAGTGTTTAAATTGAAAATAAGATAGGTAGTCTTCAATTATCTATTTTTAGCTAGTTGAGTATATCTTTATTATGAATACGTTCTATTTTTCTACATGTACACCCACATTGAAATATCTTATAAAAAAATAGAGATTAAGAATTTACCTACCTTTTACTCATTTAAATTTGTCCAGACACCCATGGAAAGAGAAATCATGATAATAAAAATTATGGCCATAGTATAGTATATGCCACTATGCATTAATGTTGTCTCGTGGATTTCAGAGCTTTTTCAAACTTCCATTCATACCCGCGCACTAAAGCAAGAATCCGTTGATTTAAATTAATATTTTTATCAATTCTCCTAAGCGTAACTTATACATAATATATTAAAAAACTTGCACGCACATTTGACAGATCAACGTTGTCATCATTCAACTATACTTTCTCTAGTCTCTACAGTCTATACACTTCTAAATTCCTATACCCCATCTTCGCATTCTAACCTCTTCCATCCCTTTCTCTTTACATGTCAATTAACATACAACCCCATTGATCATGTTTGATCTACAACTGAATGTGTAGCTATGGCTAACTAAGGTGTTCGTGTTAGTGTTATTGTATGGTTGAATTAATATCAAAAGTGGCACGATACCCGAGAAAAAATTGACAGCAACAAAAAGAGAATATAAGGGGGGGTATGTATTGTTGTTTTTCCTAAAAGAGTACAGTGAAACATCCATTTTGGGACTACGTGATATGGCAGGGTATGTAACTTTTTTATATTTTATTTTTTATTTTTTTGCCTTTGTAAAGTCCTGATTTTATGGTTAAAATTGTTTCAATGCAGAAAACGTTGCGATCCAGTGAAAAAGGTAGAATAGAATCCGAGGAAAGGAAACTTAAGCTTAGTATTAGGATATAGTAGGAAGTATCTAGGTTGGTTTGAACCAAATAGTATTTACTATAAAGAAGATTGAAAAAGAGAGGGAACTTTAACATGTGAAGAGCTTGGTTATTATATAAGGAGGAGCGTGTGAGTAAACAAAGTGGCAAGTTGGGTTTAGCGAAAGATTAAAAAAAAATAATAATAATGGGTGCTATGAAGAATAAGAAGTCCAACAATGAAGACTTAAAGAAGAAAAGAGACATATTGTGACTTGGTCTCAACAGTTTTTGTCTTCTCTACTGCTATATGTTAAGGTTTTGGTTTTCTTTTGTCTGGCTTCATGTTGGATTAAGATTAGCTTACGGATTGCAGGAATGATATACTGAGAGAGCAAATCAGTATCCATGGAACTGATAAGTATGATTCTTTTATCCTTATTGATTGCAATTTAAGTGGTGACTGTTTGTGTGGTTGATTGAAGTTGCTTTGTTGCAATTTGTTGGAACAGTTGGACTATCATTGCCTCCAAATTTAAGGATAAGACAACAAGGCAATGCAGAAGAAGGTCGGTCTTGATAAAAATCTTCCATCTAGTAGTTGGGTTTCCCTTTTCTTTTATAAATTTTTTTTCCAATATAATTGTTTGATAAGGAAAATGTTAGTGCAGATGGTATACATACTTGAATTCTGATTTTAAGAAAGGAGATGGTCACCAAGGAAGACATGCTCTTATGCGAGGTAATCAATATACTGTGTGTTGCAACCTTACATTCTTTCATAAATTCCTTAGCTATATGCTTGTTTTTATAAGAAGACACAATTAGCATACCCGGAGAATCAGAACCATCAATCCATGGGCTTGTGAATGTGTTTTTTAGTTTCTACTATTTAATTTAAAGAGTGATTGATGACAATATGCAGGCTCAAAGGTATTTGGTAACAGATGGACAGAAATAGCAAAGGTGGTTTCAGGCAGGTACATTTAGGTTGTTCCAACAACAGAGTATAGAGAGCACCTCTAATTATACTCTTTACTTATGGCTTTTGCTGATCATGATGTTTTTGCAGAACTGACAATGCTGTGAAAAATCGATTCTCCCATTATGCAAGAAGAGAGCAAAATATGAAGCGATGGTGAAAGAAAACAGTTCTTCATACATCAATTTAAACAACAAAAGAGTTCTCTCCCATAACATATCGGAGGTTGATGAAATATCTCAATTTGAGTACGCTACAAGAAGATAAGGTAGAGCAGTGATTCTCTCTTCTAAAACACGAATAAGTTCATTTCCACTGTCAAGTAAATTTCTCCTATTGCTTGCAGGAGGACTAGCAGTACTGATCCAACATGCAGTGGTTTCAGTTGCAGAAGCAATCAGGGATGGCACTTGATGACAGCTAAGAACTCCTTTAGCACTATTGGTTCAAAATAAACAGTTTGACGGCAAGCAGCGTGTGAGCAACGTAGATGAGATCTTTGACAATATAGGGCCCAACCTAATGATAATTGGATTTTGATTAGTTTGTTTGTGTTACTTTATTGGAACTTTATAGATAGCAAAAATTGTACGTAATTTCTCATTAAGCTTTAATAAGTTAATCAATGTTGTAATTTTGCAAACAATCAACAGCTCATAACAAGAAGATCCAAGGAACATTCCTCAAGAAGGATGATCCAAAGATAGCTGCTTTGATGCAACAAGCAGACCTGCTCAGCTCACTTGCAGAAAAAGTTAGCACAGAGAAAACAGATCAGAGTTTTGAAAATGCTTGGAAAGTAAGAACCGTTACCCTTCAACTAATTTACAATATATGAACTCAGTATAGTTCTGTGTCTCTCAATTCTGGGTGCTCTGAGAAATGCAGATTTTCTTTAGAAGCTGTCTAGTGTATATTCCTTAGACATGTGAACATTGTAAATGCAGGTTCTACAAGAGTTTCTAAATCGGAAAAGGGAGTTGGTTCTTCAGGAAATATGTCAGGAATCGGTTTTCAACAAGAATGTTATAGAGAAAAGATAGAGAATCTACTAGGACCAAATGAGAACAGTCAGACATCCTGGAGGTAGTCCATTAATTCTATCTCCATCACAAAGAGAAAAGATTTCTTTTTTATGATTTATAATGGATATTGCTATTGCAGACATCTTGATCTGTGTGAAGAGTCCCCAGCAAGCTCAGAGTACAGCACCGGATCAGCTATTTTGCTTAATACTAGTAATGATAGAACAGAAGAAACTCAAACAGGAGGAGGTGGCATATGAGTACAACGAATACATGGTGCAAACCCTTCATACTAAATCATTGACTGGCACCATGGAATTTGACAATGGGACTATTTCTGCGATAACTACAGAGCCAGGTTAGAAAAAGCAAAACTTAAATGCTTATCTTTCCATGACATTTTGCTATCTTGTCCATGCAAATACTAGTTATGAATACTCCAGCATGATAAATGGCATGTTGAGTTTGTTTGATCTTTTATATGTTATATTGGCAATCAATTCCAACCAATGGGAATTATTAGTTCAGAGATTCTGCAGACTGGTAATGAACATACAAATGGAGGTGGAGTTGATCATGCCTTATCAAAAGCAGAATTTGGCTCCCCTATTCAACTCCCAATATTTACATCATTAGCAGCAGGGATTCCCAGCCCAAAATTTCTGAAAGTGTAAGTGATCAATCTATATTGAGTGCATTAATTGAGTATCTGAATTGAATCATATTGGAATATTTATGTTGGTGGTTCCAATTGGAGCATCATCTTCTTTATTCACTCCAGTCATTACTAGTGTTCAGAAATTCAATTTCAATATAAAATTGTCTTCTAAACCATCATCTCAGGTGTTATCCTGAAGTCATACGACTATTTTACATTACCAGGGATCCTAATGTCATAAGATTATCATACCAAACATGCAAGTGAAAGTCATGCATCATTTTTTCTTTGATCACTAGGAAAATTTCAAATTCAATAATTTCTACAGCCTCAAAAGTACTTAACAATCTTATTATGAAGAAGAGTTTTTTCTAGAATGTAAACTTTTATTTGGCCAAATCCTTCCCTTAGAAACAGCTCTATACTTGAAAATCTTCTTGACTTAAAACTTAAGCAGATATCCATTTTCTAAACTTAATCTGTAATTCCATTGCTAAAAGGTGTTTTCCTCTCAGGACAAAAGCCTTAGTAAAAGTACCAGATTTTCTGTCTGGAGTTTTACAGTTAAAAGCTTGAATTGCTGTAGAAGAATTTAACCAAATACCCCTTTAACAAAGAGTATTATTAAAACATTCTCAAACGTATCTACGTATCAGGTTCTTTTCTTCATATATACTTATATCAGCAATTGCCAACCGGTACCATCATTTCAGCTAAAAGCTTGAATTGTAGTAGAAAATTAACCGAATACTCCTAGATAGAGAAATTACTAAAAACTTTCTCAATGATATATGTGTATCAGGCTCTTCAATCTTCATATATAATTAATATCAGTAACCGGTGCCATCATTCTTCATGCCATTTGCAAAACGAGCGACCTTGCTCTGAAACAACCGTTGTTCACGTGCAAGCAATATTCTTATCAAGAGATTTTAAGAATTACAACACCACATGGAAGGATTCAATATTGTGTAAAAGCTAAGCTCATGAGACATTTAGTATCATTCACCACTTATTGCTAAAGAATTAGTAGAAGACATTAGTGTTTATTATCTCAGTCTCTGAAAATCATCATCGAGCGCTCCATTCATGCATCTCATATGTCTTGATGGTACTAATATTGTCTTCTTTTGACTTCTTAAAGCGCACTCTGAGGAATATTCTTGAAATGCAGTCTCCTCTATGTTTAAGTTTCCTTTGGCTCGAGAGAAGATTACCTGATTAAAAATTTACATAGCTGAACGTAATTCACTCAAACGCTTAAGTTCTAACAATCTGCATGCTTCGTCTAGTTTCATATGCAAATAACATATTGCATGAAACCCACCCCCATTTTTGATCTTATGCTCATTTTCCTTCATGAGCATTTCAATCAGCATGACATCATAAAAGACTTGCATTGACAATTGATCTTATGCACAGTTCAAGGATCGTTTCATCCTAAATCCTTTGCTTTTAAAATTAATTTAGTTTCATTACAATTCAAGTTCAAATAGGAGAGTGGAGTTTGGTTATGCAGTGTAATTGGGTTCGTTCTAACGGGATAATACTTAATATTTGATCTTGCATTTCCAATTTGTATTTTACAGGAGAGGAGTTTCCTGATGAAAACACTTGAATGGAGTCTCCTGCGTCCAGCCATATTACCAATCCTTCCCTTCCTCCACCATGCAAGCGAGCCCTCCTCCAGAGTTTTTGATCTCACAACCCCCATTCATAAATGCAAACATCAACATCATCAAGAGAACTCTTTCATTTCTTTTTATTATTAACCATCAAATATCAACATCCCTTTTCTTCCACAGCTCAAATAGAGAATGCACACTGCAGCCATTTCCTCCCAAACTTTTACCAGGCGGGTTATCTGTGCCAGCATTCCATCCTAATCCCAGAATGTCCCAGACATGCTAGCTTCAAGAACTCTAAAATGCCTTGCTACGAGTTGATAGCCAAACTGCTTGGGTCAATAAGTTGCCCCGTGTGTGTATCTCATCTTCTTGTCACTTCTCGCGATGAGTTTATTTTTTCATTCTACCAATTTCCTTAGTTGCTGCCTCAGCACGGATTCAGAATGTTCCCGGTTTACAGAATTACATACATCACTTTTCACCTATAAGCCTACCTACAGCATATGATAAAATATAGACAAAAAAAGAGAGTAATTGAGTGTGCATACAGATACTTATAGATAAAACTTAGTGTTTTCTTCCTTATTTCATAGTACTATGATTGATTGATGAAATAATCGAATTTTGTGCCAAAGTCTCTTCTTCAATTATCTACTTCAATAACAAACTCCTCCAATTCCAGGAGTCAAATGACCATGAGTTTTAACTTACATACAAACGAAAAACCGAGGCGAACCTTGCACACAATTGGTTTCTCCGTCAGTATCTTAGATTGAGGCGTCAAAACAGCCACAGATGCCTTATTAAATAAAATCACTTAACTATGAGAGAAAAAAAAAAAAGAGCACATGACATCTGAAAGTTGAAAAAATCTCGTATAACATTTTCTGGAGAAAAAAGAAATAATGGAAGAGAAGATGAGCTAACAAGTCAGTTCTCTCTTCTTGTCTATAGTTTGAATCGACTCTATTCAATGTTGTTATATATAAGGTGACAGCCGCAATCATGGCAGTTTGAAAGGTAAAGAGAGAAATAGAGGAACTTGTCCAAAATAAAGCAAAGCATCACATGAGGATGCTCATTAATTTACTTCAAATTAAGTTTGACTAATGTTCTTTTAGACTTCATGATCTCAATGTATAAAAAGCACCATTGTTCATTTATTTTTAAAACAAAAGATAATTCACATTAACCTAAACAGGGATTACTGCTGGTTGAAAAATTCAATCAACAAACAACAAACACTAAGTAGGTATGCGTCTATAATGATTCGATAATATTTTTCTAATAATTTTTAGTACGTTTAATTGAATATTTAATATATTTAATATCTTTTCAATAGGTTTCTCTTCTAGAGAATATGTTTTTAATATCTTAATGTCTTTAATAGATGTCTGTTTTTAGTTTTTCTCCTTTTTAATACTATTTATATCATTTTAATAGGATATCTTTTTAGTCTTTTTCCTTTTTAGTAACTTTCACGTTTGCCGATAAATATATGCCTTATGGTAAAAGTTATTCAATTATTATCAGAAATACAATATTTGAGCCATCTTTGCACTCCTTTTCCCCAAATCTCGAAACAAGATTATATTTCGATTTTTTATATCAACAGCCTAGGAATTCTCAAAATCAATAGGTGTTGAATATCATAACTCGGGCATTCGTGTGCGAATCAATGTCTTGCGATAAACCCTAATTTAAAATCACTTTATCCGCTGCCTTAGATTGGTATCAAAGTTGTGTTCGTTCTTGGAGTAGATGGCACTACAAAAGCAGAATAATCAATGACGTATGATGGAGGATATTCATGATTGTGATGATGTACCACAAGATAGTGAAGATGATCAATGAACGATAGGATGCTATGTTAGAGCAATTAGCAATGAAGATGAGTGGGTTAATTCCCAATCAGAATAAGATCTAAATCCTACTCATAGGCATGAAGATGATGACTCTTCTTCTAATGTAGAAGAAGAATATTACAAAGCGACACCACACATGGATCATAGAAATCAAGTTGATAATGTAGATGAAGATGTTTTGAGGTAAATGGAGAACTAAACTTTGACAATTATATTGATGAAGAGGATGATATTTTTGAGATTGATGGTGAACAATCTTTTGATACTTATGTTCATGAAGATGCTGCTGGTGGTGGTGAGCCAATTTTTGATGTACTTAGTTTTGATATTAGTTATGTTGAATAGGAGTGTGTTATTGGAGATGGTAAAGAGAATTTGCTTGTTACAAGGTCTTATATGACTCCCAAAGCTATTGATGATGATTGGCTAAAAAGTAACATTATTTTGTCTATTTGCACCATTCTAGAAAAGGTGAAAAAGGATTCACGAAGTATTCAAAATAGATTGATGACGAGCTGGTATGGGTTGATTGGCAATGGTTGGATCAATTTGTCTAAGGCCTTTGTGATTAGTTCCAAATGGTGAAAATTCTAGGACGAATTTTTTCCAAGGGAAATGATGTAGTCAATAATGATTCAAATAATATTTTTTCAATGTTTTTTAGTAACATTCAATTGGATATTTAATAGGATTTAATATTTTTTAAATAGTATTCTTTTTTTAGAGAATATGTTTTTAATATCATTTAATGCCTTTTAATAGGATGTCTTTTGTTAGTCTTTTCCTTCTTAAATACTATTTAATATCGTTTCATATATGTCTTTGTAGTCCTTTTCCTTTTTGGTAACTTTTAGATTTGCCTATAAATGTACGCTTTAGGGCAATAAGTTATTTAATTGTTGTTAGAAATGCAATATTTGAGTTGTCTTTGCTCTCATTTTCCCCAAATCTCAAAATTATATTATGTTTTGATTTTTTATGCCAACAACTTAGGAATTCTCATAATCAATAGGTGTTGAAGATCACAAGCCAAGTATTTGTGCGTGAATCAATATCTTGCAATAAACTCTAATTCAAAATCCTTTTATCCTTGTGCGTCAAGTGGGATGATAAAAGAGCACACAAAGATGGCCTACCTCTATGAAATTGTTTTGTTTAAGAACTTAAGATAAAACATGGCATTCATTTTGCAATATAATTAACATGCCCAAGGAGCTACAAAACATGAGAACAACATGCATGAAATACAACTAGAAAACTTAAGACAGAATCAAACATTTCGAAGAATCATTCTTGTCTACTTTAGAGATACCCAGAAATCAAATTAAGAATAAAAATGAAACTTAAAAAAAGTATGTTATTCAACCATACTTCTCTATTTTAGGACATTTAGTTTCTTGTAACAAAAAATCTATGACGAATCCCCATTATAATATAAATATTGAATAGTCGTTCATCACTTAAATCTATATAGTTATTCAATTGTGGATTGATTTCTTTCCTAAACTGCCTTCACTGAGATGAAAATTCAACAAAAGAAAATTCTATTACACCCCTTCTTATTTTTCAACAGTAATAATTATATTACAATCTTACTCCATTTTTTGAAATGAATAAACAATTAAAGTTGTCAAAAATCATACCAAATCAACTTATTTCATACACATTTTTTTTAATTTAATTTTTTACAACTCAATGCAACTTAAATATCAAGTGGTTTAGACGTTGAATCCATAAAATGCAAAGAGATAAATAAGGATGGGAGATCACGATCTTTATAGATTTTACACATCCCATTTTTTTTTTACCTTTGGTTGCAACGTAGAGAAATTAAATTAAACAAACAAGAATGAAAGTAGGAATTTGAATCTCTAATACTTGCACGATTGGTCTTGATAGCCAAGACTTGTTGATGCTAGATATGCACTCATTGCAATGCTTATTCTAAATATACAAATTCTTTATTCACATGACATCTTCCTTCCAGTTCAAACGAATAACTAAGCCTTCCAACAACTTTATGAGCTACTCTTCAGTTCAAGCTAAAGGTAATTCCCCTACATGCACTCTTATGGCTTCAAGCCACACTATTTTTGTCTAGGATAGTAGGGAAAAGAAATTGTTTAGTGCTTTATCCTCTTTTGTGCCAAAGACATAATTTGTTAAGTTCCAGACATGTTTTTTTTTTTTTTATCAGGTTGACATTTGTGGCCAAGCTACTATTATAAGCTCTACAAATTATATGTTGCATTATTAGGAGACAATTTGTATGTCATGTTAACTTCCATAGTATTCAATCTACGTTTTATGATGGGGAAGGTCTAGATGTTCCCTTCTATCGTTGCAACTTCCTTCTCAAGCACTGATAACCCAATTTCACTGTAAGAATTTGTACCTTTATGAATTGGTAATTGTTTATATTGATTTAATGAAAATAATTACAGCATGTAATTATATAAATACATGTGTGAGATAGTGCCTATCCTAATGTAACTATAGTATTATAAGGAAAGAACTATAATAACCCTATATAAATATACAAGTATATACACCCACAAAATAATATACCTTCTCCATCCTAAAGTGCGAAGTCATATGAAATTCGAGCAATGGTCAATAAAGATTAATCTGTGGGTTTATATTGAAGATGTCAACATGCTAATGATATGTAGGAATGTAATGAACAATGACTTGACTAGGAGCAACTATTTCTCAAACAAAGTGATAGTCAATGTTTATTGCGATGATGTTAAATAGGATTGGATAATAATAAATTTCATCAAGGTTGTCACAACACAATATAATGGGCTGAATAGGGACTCTAATTTCATGAACCATATAAACAAATGGATTTTACAGCCTCATAGCAAAAATTCTACATTCAAGCTTATAGAACTATTGAGATAATGGGCTACTTCCTAAATTATTATGGGATAAGGTTGCAACTAAGGTAGATGCATAATCTATCTTGCAATAACAAGTGCTTAGGCATCTAGTAAAGTTAGCAAGGTTTTTAAAGAGGTATATGTGTGAATCATCGAATGACCCAGTGTTAGTGTGCCTTGAAGATATCAATAGAACATGTTTTATTGCTTATATGTGATTTATGGTTATTGTGCATGTATTGATTCATTACAAAGTTAAGAGTCCATGGGGTAATTATGAGGTACTATAGTATATCAACAATATTATGCTAGTAGTAGGTTTGGTAATGATGACAAACCATAACCACTAATGACTTTATGATGATAAAGAGATTTTCATCATTCATATAGACGAGTGTGATAAAGTTTGAGAAGAGTACGAATGAAATAAGATTAGCACACGCAGATACCCTTAGTGGTGCAAGTGACATGAATGCTGATGCGCTCAAACCAATCGCATAAAACTTTAAAATTTATAAACCTAGAATTAATCCTACGATCGAGCAAAGGCAAGTATACCTATTCGAAATAGTATATGATTAAAATCAGGTATCATCCTCATGAATCTAAGAAACAATTACTAGTGTTACCTTTTCTCCACTATTTAGTCTACTTCTTAAATTGATATGTATTATCATCAACTAATAATTAACTAATTAAATTAACCTTAAGATCCTTATGAAAGCTTTTAAGAATTATAATCAATCATAAGATATGTAACATACCCTTCATTTTGTTCCACCCTAAACCCTAACTTTTCATATAAAGATATATTGATTAATGACTCATTCATGCCTTGTACTGCATGAACTTCCTATTGAACTATTATTCCTTTGAGTTAATCAATTTCTAATCTTGCATGAATTAATAATATCAATACAAGATCGCATTAAAGATCCTAATTCATAAGCAAAGATCAAATCTTTATTGCAGCAAATCAAAGTTTCTCTATCTCTAGATGAAACATGTGACTTTCTTATTCATGAAGATCTAACTTACTAGATAAAACCTCTTTCATCTAATAAGAAACATGCATGTAATTAACTTTGCGCATAAATCAATCACAAAACAATTATAATACATGAATAGATGCAAAAGTGTAAACTTCTCATTAATCAAGGCAATTCAATTCATATTGGGTTTAGGGTTTCACAAGATTTAGAATTAGGAATCTACTCCTCCATGAAGTTTATAAGAAAAACACAATATCTAGAGAAGTAGAATAGAAAGATGATAATATAACCCTTGAATGATCTTGTGATAATCTATGATGTTCAAGAAATCTTTCTCTTCCAAGTGCATCTTTTCTCTCCTAGGGTTCCCAATGTATGGCCCAAAATCCCGAAATAAATCAACAAGGCGGTTATTTATAGTATAGGGAAAAGTCATGTGTACATAAGGAGTCTGCACGGCCGTGCGCGGGGCCGTGCATAATGAGAAAATTGGATTTTTGACATCTTTAAGTTCTACATGGCCGTGCACGGGGTTGTGTAGAACTTCAAATCTTCTTTTTCTTCTTGGATTGAGTTAATTGCTTTTACACTATCTTGTGCACTCCTTGTGCAGCTGCTGGGGCATGAATCAAGATACTTGTTGATCACCTTCTTTCCCTCTGCACAAGCATCTGAATGCCATGCATGAGTGTTGTGCATACTTGAAAATCATCACTTTGTAGCCTTTGTTAAATCTTTCCTAGTTTTTGCTCAAATCATCCATAAATCCTCCAAATGAGTACTTGAACCCTGAACAAAAAATATTCAACACGTAAGTATCTTTCTCTTAAGAATTTCATATAAAATTAATGCCAAATCATATCAATTGAGTATAGAAAATATAGGTCTTTTAACGCTTATCAAATGCTAAGAAAGAAATGAAGAGGGCTAAAATCTTTTATGGAAAACTAGCGGATGAGAATCAAGATGTCATTTTTTAGGAGAAAAGTGCTACTGGTAATGAATATGGTGTTAATTACATTAAGAAAAAAGACAAGAATACCATAATTTTTAATAAAGATGAACATAAAAATATATGTTCTACTTTATTGAAACCATCAATATTATTGTATAATTTTTTATGATAAGTATGAGCCTTGTTAATATGAATCCTCATACACTTAAGTCTAGTAACAACGAGCCAACTTGGCTAAAAGGCCACGGAGGTAGTCCTAGCACAAACACTTCAATGTTCAAATTGCTAGGAGGCTTTTAAAGATGGAATGAGAATAAAAGCAACAATATTCAAATGTGTAAAAGGCCATTGGTGAGGAAAATGATTGAAGACACGTTTAAGGCTATGAAGGGATGATAAAATTCAAGAGGCTATTTCATGATGGTTGTCTTAATGAGGTACCATGGAGAAATATCCTTCATATTGAGTTAGCAAAGATAACATGAAACAAGACAAAGTGAATGATTGTAGCTTTGATAACAAAAATGAATGTCTTATTATAGTTAATGCCTTCTCACTTAATGAATCATTGAGCAACAAATCAAGTTTTGTGTGCTTAACTGACCCTTTATCATTGTATTTTAGTTGTAGTTTCTAAGTATTGTAAGCAACATTTTAATTTGCATGCAAAGGAATGGAAGTCCAAGTTTTGTTTATGAGACGAATCAAACTTGTCTCTCATGGCCATTACCCAAATGAGGTCACAAAGTGTAGTGGTGTAGTGATGAGGCTCTAAAATAATTGCCTGTGCATGAAAAAAGAGGATAGTGTGAGATTATGATATCATGTTAAGATTAATAATATAATCAACTGATCTAAAAGTTTACACTTGTAGATTTAGTGCTAACTATGATATTTATTATCTAATACTTCCCCCACTTTAGGTGAAGGGTTTTAACTAAGACCAATGTCACAACCTGCCACCTCAGGCTCCACCACAATGGAGGGGCCGCCCCTAAGCCCTCAGACCATCTTGGACAGGGATCGTGATGCTAGGTACATTGACCCTCTCAGTGCACCCTCAGGCACAACCTGTCGAGACCCCATGTGGGGCCTAGTAGGATTGCCCTAAATCGCCATATCACGTGTGCACCCAACATGAGGATCGCCTTGCAAGTCAGAGTTTACAAGACTCTAATTATCCTCTCATTGTATTATACATATATAAGTTTATTATGAAAATAATTTTATATCGAAACTTCCACAGATCACAAGACCGCAGAGAATCAGATATCCTACCAAATGACAAATAAGGTAAACCTAGGTTAACACATAATATCAACTAGGTTTAAGTTAAGAAAAAGACTACATTTTCATGTTTATTCTCTCAACTAGGTTTAACCTATCAAATTCTCAACCTTCTATCAGTCTCGTACAACTTGATCTTTGTCACGCTCTGCACTCAAATCCTATCCCATCCATGTATTCAACTTACCTGCAAAAGCAAACTGTTGGGGGTCAGCTACAACTAGCTGAGTGAAGTATACCCTCGCTCCATACCGTTCAAGCAAAAGCAAACAAGTTATTAAACAAGCATATGCAATGCAGACAATCAAATGCACAAATATATATGGCCAACCGATAACCATATAATATTTGGATTTACGCCCTCCGAATCCGAGGTTGGGGTACATCCACACATCAGCACCCGGACCGCTACTACTTCGGGAATCAAATTTATTCAAGGAGTTTTCATATATAGAAAATAATATACATATAACAACATCCCATTGAAGCAATATATCCTTAACGATGACCCGGCGCGATCCTAGGAGGTGGGCCGTCTCCCCAGGACGACTTAGTTCCCATTCCCCTATAACAAGGCCCATGGTACACACTAGGTATATATCACTTCGGTCCTCCATGTTCACCGTCCTCACGGGACAGTGTGGCCCATCCGAGTCAAAGTGTAGTGGTGATGGCCTTCTACATGTAATCGTGCAATACATGATCAATATTATAATTATCACGCCAATAGTCATTAAGTCCACTTATTTGGCGATCAGACAATTATCAGACACTCGCAAAGATCAAAATGCTTAAACAACACTCAATACTTAACGTTTAGAATAATGTATAGTATTTTCAACACAGATAACAAACACGAGCAACCATAAGTGTAAATTTCCCAACCCCATACTTGAATCATTTAATTTATATTAACAAAATATCATACTCTAAACCTACAAGCACAAGCAGATATGAAGGTCATTGGAATATACTCACCTGTTTATCCTTGCTTAATGATCGTAGAAGTTTACAAGAAAACTTGAAGACGGATCTGTCTCCCCTGAGAATTTAGATAACGGATACTTATTACTATACTATTATTCATACAAAAAACCTATTGTGTCTTTGTATCTTAAACTTGAGTTTTAACATTCTTAATCTAACCTTAACACATAATTAGTCATTTTGAAGCTTGTAAAGGCTACACTTCGTAAGTTAAACTATAAAGTTTGTATAATCTTAGTTTTCTTAAGAGAAGTATTTTAAATGTTTTCAAATAACGAGTTAAATCACGGAATCTTCAATTGGGCATATTATACTCGTTTTAACTTAGATTTTAGCGTATGAGTAGTCATTGAAAAACTTATCGAATATAGTTTTTAATTGTCAGGTTAAACTAATCATTTTGTATATTTTTCCTATATTACTTTAGGGCTCGAAAGGTATCATAATGATGCCCATGTTTCTTGTTTTGTATTCTTAATTATTATTTCAAGTTCAATTCCTTGTAAATGTTTATTTCATAAAGTATTAGTGATTATACTTAATTTAAGTTCATTACTCTACTTTTTAGTTAAAGCGTATACATTTATATTTATTTTCATTTTCCTTGTCTTGATCTTATTTCAAGTATATGGCTTTAGTTAATTTGATTATATTAGCGAATATTTATGATTCCATTAATCTATACTTTATATCCTTATAGTCTTATAAGCGTTTAATTTTATACTTAGAGTTACGGAATTCTTGGTTAAGTTTAATCTTTTAATTACAATTTATATTATCTTGATTTTCTAATTTGTAATTGAATTACTTAAATTTTATTCTAGGAACCTTATTCTTTTATATGTGTTAAAATCTTCATATGTCTATAAAGGTTTGTTATTGAGTATATCTAATAGATTTAAAGTTAGATATCTTTTATCTATATAATACTTAATCTTATCAAGTTTATCTATTAATATCCTATTTCTGCGTATGATATGAATCTTATATTTGTATATAAGGTCACATATTGAAGTTTAATTACATATCCAATCTTTTTATTGCTCGGATAATCGAATATTTTCATTTATCAAATTCAAGTAAAATTTTTCTTAAGTTTTCTTATAGGGATGAAACTTTATTATAAAGTTCTAGGGTTTTCTAAGTTTTTATTTTCCTCCTTAATTCCATTTACTCATGAGTATATGTTATGTGTGATTTAAATTCTTTAAACTTGTCATAGAATATCTATATTCTTTTTAAATGTCAGAACTACGTTATAGGTTTACTTTACTTAATTCTAATTGTTTCTTTAGCTAAGTTTTACTTCATAAAACATAACGAGTGTTTATATAAGTTAAGAATATATATATATATTAGTGTACTTGATATTAAAATCTTAATTTAAGTTTTATTTATGTAAATTAGACCTAATATCTAGTTTTAACGAGTATATCTCAATCATAGCGATTTATCTTTAAATTATCCTTTGCTAACTGATATACTTTAAGGATCTAATAATTCAATTCTAAACCACTAGTTATTGTCTTTGAATTATATTTATCGAGATATTACTCGTTTTGGAAAATTACTATTCATTTCCCAGAGGTCACCCATCCTAGGTCATGAGCACGTTTAACTTTTAGTGTTTTGAGAATTTTTCAATATTATACTACATATATCTCTATAGTCAAGGTTTTTATTTTTCTTACATTATTTTCAAGTTGAAAACTAAATTCTAAAATCTACAGAATCGGATAGATTTAGGTTTTTTACCTACGCGATTAGAGTTTCCAGATCTAATAGGGTAAACTAGGGTTTTAGTCTATATAAGGTTAAAATATTATAATTTTCATGTTTGTGAAATCAGAATTTTGATTTGGGCTTTAGATTAGAAGATTTTGATCAGTTATTGATCCTATCGGGTATATTTCAACTCTAGCAATTTATCTCTAAGTTTCTATTTACTAATAAATAGACTCTAAATATTAATTATCTAATATTATAATTAATTTTCTATCATCTAGTGTTTTTATTTTTCAATTTATTATCCATTTGATAAGCGAAATGTAATATCATCTAGTCTAAATACACATACTAGCATGACATAATTTTATATTATTATCATTATATATGCATGTAAATATGTATATTTATAATAAAAGCTAATATTAAAACTCAGAGTATTATGAAAACTTCTACGTACCGGATCATAATAGTAAAATTTTAGAGTGATCAAAACCTAACCTTGTGTGGTCTTGAATTGAAGAGTGTATTGCCACGATCACAATACCACTTCCGGAATTGGAATCGGTTGTCGTATGTGAAAGATACGAGCTTTTGAAGATCGGAGGAGCTTCTAGATTCCTTTTTGATTATTTTATTATTTCTTTTTCTTTTCTTTTTCTTTTTTTTTCTTTTTTTTTCCTTCTCTTCCCGAGAAGATTTCTTTTTTTTCTTTTTCTTTTTTTTATTTCCTTCTCTGCATCGAGAAGGTTTTTCTTTTTTTTTTTTTTTAAAGTCTTCTGAGAAGACTTTCGCCCGAGAGAGAGAGAATATAGGAGAGAGAGAGAATTGAGAGGGATGAAGAACGAGAGAGGGAGAATTTATAGAAATTTTTGTGGCTTATTGAGCAAGTTTCATTTTTTTTTCGGGTTCTAATTAATACGTATGATAAATATTCATTCGATAATATTTTTAGATGAAAATTTACGTACCTACTATATTAAATATTCTGAATACTATGGTATATTTAAAATTTTTAAATTAAGATTTTTATTTTTCAACTTTAATATATATTTTCATAAATTATAATTTATCCTTTAAGGATTTAAATTATTAGTGTCTTGGTATTTTAGGACCTGTTAATAATTAAATTATCTTTAATTTGACTTTATTTATATTCTATTATTATAGTATTTATCTTTTGTTTGTATCTTTTGAATTATTTTTGGGATCTAATTTATTATTTTACTTATCTTTATTGTTTTTTTTTTATATATTAATCATATTATTATTGTTATATCTTACGGAAGATTTTTCTTTGATATAGGCATAGTTTATGCTTATATTTTTATTTTAATTAAGTCTTTTATTGTCCATATTAGTAATTACCAATATTTAAATTCATGAAAAGCGGGGATGATTTTTCGGACATTTCTAAAATTTCTACCATACATTATTATCTATTTAACAATTACCAAAAATTAAATAGACGTATACTTCAGGGCGTTACACAACCAAGACACCAGAGGCACTATGTAACGACTCGGAACTCTACTCATCAAGCAATGTTTTGCTTTGGCCACATGCTACACGGTTTTATCCTTTTGGTATCAATGCTTCCCAAGGTCACCTATCCTGGGATTGTTCTCCTAGAGCACGCTTAACTTTAGAGTTCTGACAAACTCCAAGCCATTATACTGAAAAGCGCCTCTATGATTAGAGTTTCACCATCTATATTTGAGGGGTATTACAACCAATGAAGCAAATGATATTATTAAATAGAATTGAATTGGTGTATAAGGTTCCAACTCGAGGCATCTTATTCTTATGTATGTATGGATTGATAATCGTTTGCTATAATTTGAATAAAAATTGCAAAATGTTATTACAATATATATGTGTGTAAGTTATAGAACTAACCTTAATACAACTATAGTATTATAAAGAAAAGACTAAAATAATCTTAACTTAAGATATAAATTATATATACAATAATACTATCTTAGAACTAGATTATCTTTTCTTCAATAAAATGGTGGTACTTGGATATTATTAAACATCTTACTATAGATATGATAAACTCTTGGTACTTAAGATAATTTTCCATTACTTATTTACTCAGGTTAAGAGGAGCTTACCTTTGAATGTATGAAAAGAGAAAAAAAAGAAGAACATAGGTGTTTAAATCCTTTATTGAGAGTATATCAGATAAAATCGCGATACCATGAAGAGTATCACGACTATTTAAACCATTAGGGCTTGAAAAATAGTACATTGGAATTTGTGAGTCTAACTATCATGTCTTGTGTTCTTAGGTAATAAAGAACGGCTTTACATAGGTTTAAGTGTTTATTGGATCAAAACAAATGGAAGTTAAGAATAATTATTAGTTAAATTAATCAAATCAATAATTTAAATAGTGTATTGAATTTTTGTAATCTATGTAACTCTTGATTATGGTAAATAATAAGGGATTAATTTAAGAATAAATTGTGTGGACCTCTCCTGAAAACTTTAAGATTTGCATAAACCCTTAGATTTTTCAAAAATTAGCACTTACACCCTATAAAAATAAGAAAATTGCACATACATTCTCGAAAAATTTAAAAATTGCATGGACCCCTAGTTTTTTTAAAAGTCAACTCTTACACCTAAAAAAAAAAACACAATGATAATATGTAAACTTTTATTTATTTGGTTCTAATGTGTTATTACATATAATATGTTTAACTAATAAATGTTTCAAAAGAGCTAAAAAAAGAAAGACTCCTAGAATGATTCATTGGACCTTTCTTTTTGTTGCTTTAAGTTTTGAAAGACCTTTATAATTGAGAGTTCTTCAAGTAATAATGATTGAATGTTTGGAGAAGGACGATTGATGTCCTTGGTGGTATTTGTGTCTGTTTGATATACTTTGTAAGGATTTTAATCAGGTTTTATTGAGAACCTCTTTTGATGTTTTTGACTTAATATGTGTAAATATGGATGATGAGTTTAAATGTTTGTTGAATGAAGTGCTGGTATTTTTCATGAAAATTCTTTATTGAGAAAGAATGATAGAGAAACAATTGTATTTATGCTCCATTTTTTGCTTTAAAATTTGTTTTGAAGTATTTTTGCAAGAATCCACCTAATAATTTTGGCCATGAGCCAACCAGCGATTCATAAGAGGAGAATAAGTTTTTGTCATAGTCTTAATCATGGCTTAAATCGAGCCCTCAATAGTGACTTGTGATTATCTTTATTGTTTTAATTCTTTATTCTTTTGACCTACAACACAAAAAAAGTCGCAACATTCTTTATCCAAGATAAATAAAGGCTCGCATCAAGGCTTCGATCTCTTTATTCTTTTAATTGCAACTTAAATAAAAGCCTTGATTCTTTAATTCTTTTTGTTTGATATTAATAAATAATAATTGTGTTCTAAATTAAGCCATTGGTTCAATCCGTGACATGTTTAATATAAAAGCAATAATACTTCTATTTGATAAGTCTATTTTACTGTTGGTCTCAAAAAGATAACCAAGAGGGGGGTGAATTGGTTATATAAAAAAAATGTACTTTTGAAAATTTAAAGAAATTTCACACCACTTGGTTATGCTATTAAAAAGGGCTTTGAAACTATTAAAAATAATGAACTTAGTGAATAAATAATTTAAACAACAAGCCAGATTGAAACAATATGTTTAAGCTTACGAGAAATCAGATTTGTTATTAAAATCGTTTTCTCCCAAAAACCTTATGACTATAGAACACATGCGATAAAACAAACTAAAATTGCACGAAATAAATAGAGATAAGAGAGTAAGAGATGCAAAACGAATTATAGAGGTTCCGCCTTGAGCGTCAATCCTCTCTTCCAGCTCCAAGCCAAGGTCACCGGTAATCCACACCGGTTTTGTTCCACTAATCCAAACAATGAAAATAGTTACAAGAAGTTCACAATTCACTCAGCTTGATTCTCCTAATCAATCAATCTACTGAGTCTACTTGCAACTCTAAATCTCACAAAGATGAGTAACAACAAATCTAAGGAACAAGAGTAAGATATCCTCGACAAATTTGATCAATGATGAACAGTAACAAAAATGACAATATTTTGCACTATGAAGATGACTATTCACTTCTTTTGATTTTCACACGAATTGGATTCTCTTTCTCTGTCTTGTCTTCCTTCCTTTTTAACTTTGTTTCTCCAACGGCTAGAAATGGAAATGGATAAACTTTGTTTCAATTTTTCTCGCATGAAATCAGCTCAAGGAAACAACTCGTGTTTATCCTATAATTTCGTCCATATTTGAATTTTGATTTCTTGAAGTAATCTTGAAACTTCTGCTTGAAAATATAATCCCAACCATCTAAAAACTTGTATTTATCTTGATCTTGAATTTCGAATTTGAAAAACTCCGTTGCTGACTATATCCTTCGTCTGGTATTGTTCATGTTTTATCCAAATTCCATGATTTTGTGTAAGTACTTCATATTATGCACACTAACTTTCTCTTCAAGTCGAAATTCGAAGTGTTAAGACCAAATCAAGTAAAGCCAAATCTATTGTAAATTAAGTTTAACTAAAAAATTAAAACCCTGTGGATAATGAACCAACTTTGTGGAACAGATTGAATATATTTCCCAAATATACTCAATCATTGGAGCTAGGTCTTCATCAGATCAAATAGAATTATTTTTCTTCATATTCGAGCAAATACACTTCTTTTCTGACGGACCTTCTGACTGTTATGAATAAGCTTGTTCATAAAGAACTTTCCTTCTGCTGAACCTTCTGACCATCATAGTTGTTAAAAATATAACTCTAATCTCCTGAGAAAACTTCTGATAAAACATAACTCATGATAATTGTTATTTCATCATTTTTGTTATCATCAAAATCATTAAATATGAGAGAAACCAACATTCTCCCCCTTTTTGATGATAACAAAACCCATATATAAACAAAAAAAAAATTTTTCAGAAAATTTGATTCCCTGCAGATATGTCAACAGATATATCAATTACTTTCAGTAGAGTCAACCATGCATTCAATCATATTTTGTTTATTTTTCTCCCCTTTTTGTTAGCATCATAAAAATCAAGATTTCTCCCCCTTAAGTTATACCATCAAACAAACTATGCATAAGGTAAAATATTATGAAAATATGCAGAACCAAACATAACCAAATAGTTCACAAAACACACAAATAGTCTAACAAAAGGAAAATTAGTCTTTCTTTTGTTCGATTAACAGAACAGATTTTCGAGCTTGTTTCTTTTTCCTTTGAGGAAAAGTGCGTTGTTGTGGAGGATGGAAAGATTGTTGTGGTTGAATAAATGGAGGATGTTCTCAGCAATTCAAAAGATGGGGGTTCTTGAACTTGCAATGGAGGAATGGAAATAAGGAAGAGCTTCTAAAGTTTCAGAAGGTGGAATTTCCAAAGTTTCATCTGTGTGAGTTTCCAAGCCTTCATCTGTTTGATCTACCAAGCCTGCATCTGTTGTAGCTTTATTAGAACTTTGTGGTTCATCGATTGGTGGAAGAGAGTCTGAACCCTTCTATTGAGAAGCCTCTGGAACAGTGGAGTCAACAAAAATCTTCTCAGCCATTGTGACATCAACACCTTGAAATGATTCATCTTGTTGAGTATAAGGTTGTGAATCGGATTGTTTTTGAGAATTGATTACTTCAAGAATGGATTTGTGTAAACCCTTTTTCAATTCATCAAATTTCTTATCAATAATGTCAAGTAATTCTGAGTCAAGTCTTGTTCGGGAAGTTTCTCCAGGTGGTTTAAAAATAGGACTATCTGAGTCACTCTCTGACTCACTGTCATCACCCTTTTGTTCTCCTTCCTTTATCTCAAACTTTCCACCAGTTCTAACCTTGTAAGATTTCTTTGATTTTCCAATCACTTTTTCTTTCCCAGCTCTCTTAGAAGATAATTTCGTATTCTTACTTGGTTCTTCATCACTCTCTAACCCACTCTCTGACCCACTCTCTGTTTCTAGAAGTAATTTACCTTCAGCCAAGGATTTGATTTTTTGCCAATCAAATTTGAATTTACTGAACTTGGGATGTCTATACCAAGTACCATCTTTAGAAAACCAAAGCTTATCAGAAACAAGAATCCCCATTTTCTTTAAATTGATTTCCCCAAATCTTTTTAAACCGACTGTTGGTTTAAAATTTTTGGGTAAACTAATTTTCTTGAATTTAAAAAGTTTTATCAGTAAGTTTCCATAGGGTTTATTTCCTTTGGTTCTCCAAATATGTTTTAAGACCATGGTTGGTATATCAAGTTGTAAGTTCTTTTTTATTGCCAAGACAATCAATGCTTCTTCCATGGAAATTGTAGTAGAACTTCCATTCTTAGGCAAAATACAATCCACAATAGCCTTATGCTATAAGCGTATCAGAAGTTCAAAATCAGTTGAGAAAATATCCTTTTCTTTAAAACTTCCTACGCCATCATTCAGTTCTTTGAAAAGCTCATTCTTTGAAAAACTTAGCAACCTCTCATCATCTTTAGTAACAAGCATATCAAAACAATCTATAAGATCTTGTCTTGTGATCTTAACAACTTTCCCTGCTACTCTCGATTTCAAAGAAAGATTATCCATTTGAACCAGATTTTCATAAAATTCTTTAATCACTTCCTCATTTACTACCTCGAAGATATTACAAAGATTTTTGCAACCAATCCTTTTCAACCAATGATTCCAAAAGAAACCATTTGACGAGAAAAATTTGAAGTCAATAAAAGAACATTCCAATACCTTTTTGGAAGCTCTCGACATAGTTGATAAAGAAGAAAACTTTCTTTTCTTTGTTGATGGAGACTTCACAGGTGCTTCCTCTGAAACTGTATTCTCTGAGTCATCCTCTGACTGAAGCTCTGATGGCTCAGATGGTTTCTTTGTGTTCTTTCTTGAATCTGAAACACGTTGTTTTTTGTGTTCCATTGGGTTGGATTCATCATTTTTCTCTTTTGATCTCAATTTTGTAGTTTTCCTGCTTTGGTGGTTGTCTCTATAATTTTTCTGAACTAGAAGAAGTATCTTGAATCTCAATTTCCTTGGATATTTTCTTTGTTTTGGGTCCTTTAGCGAGGAGTCGATTTGATTTTCTTGGAGCCATTGTTAGGGTTTTGGAAACAAGAGTAAGGTGTACTGATGGAGAGAAATTGTGTTTTGAGAGGGAAAAAAAACGATTGTTTTATGGGGAAAAGGAAAGGACATATGGGAAAAAGAAAAGAAGCCGCCTGTCATTAAACCATATTTATTTAAATTATTTTATTTCTTTATTTTATTTTATAAATTAAAAGGGAAAACACATTCCAATCTCATTTCTTAAAAATTCAAATCGCATTTTATCCAAAGGTTTAGTAAAAATATCAGCATATTGATTTTCAGTTGAAACAAATTCGATGTTAATATTTCCATTGTGCACATGATCCCTAATAAAATGATGTCTTATTTCTATATGTTTAGATAGAATGATGCACAGGATTTTTTGTTAAATTAATTGCACTTGTATTATCACATCTTATTGAAATATTTTATAATCCAATCCAAAATCCAATAATTGTTGTTTTATCCAAAGAATTTGTGCACAACAGTTTCCAATCGAGACATATTCAGCTTCTGCTGTGGATAACGCAACTGAATTCTGTTTCTTTGAAGACCAAGAAATCAGTTTGTTTCCTAAAAACTGACAAGTACCAGAAGTACTCTTTCTGTCAATTTTGCATCCTGCATAATCAGCATTGAGTATCCAATCAAGTCAAAATTTTCATTCTTGGGATACCAGATTCCTAATTTTACAGTACAAGCAATATATTTGAAAATTCTTTTAACAGCTTTTAAATGTGTCTCAGTTGGATTACTTTGAAATCTTGCACAATACATACAGAAAAAGATATCTGGCTAGATGCAGTCAAGTATAAAAGTGAACAACCAATCAAACTTCTATATAGTTTTTCATTAACTTTCTTACCTTGAGAATCAACATCTAACCTGATAGATGAACTCATTGGTGTAGCAGCTTCTTTTGACTTCTCAAATCCAAACTTTTTCAGAATTTGTTTATACTTTTCTTGATGAATGAAAATTCCATCTTTTGATTGTTTGATTTGTAAGCCCAAAAAGAAATTCAACTCACCCATCATGGACATCTCAAATTCTGACTGCATAAGCTTTGCAAACTCTTGACAAAATTTTTCATTAGTTGATCCAAAAATTATATCATCAACATATATTTGTACAACTAAAATATCTTTATTATAATGCTTGATAAACAAGGTGGTATCAATTTTACCTCTTTGATATCCATTTGAGATGAGATACTCACTGAGTCTCTCATACCAAGCCCTTGGTGCTTGTTTGAGTCCATACAAGCTTTTCTTAGTTTGAAAACATGATCGGCTTAAAATGATCTTCAAATCCAGGTGGTTGTTCAACATATACTTCCTCTTTAATATAACCATTCAAAAATGCACTTTTTACATCCATTTGAAATAATTTAAAATCCTTATAGCAAGCATAAGCAAGTAATAATCTTATTGCTTCCAACCTAGCTACTGGTGCATATGTTTCATCATAATCTATTCCTTCCTCTTGAGAATATCCTTTAGCTACAAGTCTTGCTTTATTTCTAACTATTTTACCATCTTCATCTAATTTATTTTTAAAAACCCATTTAGTACCAATGATAGATTTGTCTGTGGGTCTAGGAACTAGATCCCAAACATTATTTCTTTCGAATTGATTTAGTTCTTCATGCATAGCATTAATCCAATTGTTATCATTTAATGCTTCTTCTATATTACTAGGTTCAATTTCAGATAACAAAGCAAAATGATTTTCTAGATCTTGTAATTTTGATCTAGTTTGAGTTCCAGATTCTATATCACCAATAATTAAAGAAGGTGGATGTGAATTTTTATATTTCCATACTTTTGAACTTTCAGGATTGTCAGAAATCAGTTTCTGCTTACCTTCTGCTCTTCCTTCTGACACATCAGATTGTAGATCTTTCTCCAGATTACCTTTGCCTTACCTTCTGACATATCAGAATTTTTCTTTTCTTCGATCGTGTTACCAGACTTTACTTTAGAAATAATACCATTATCTTTATTTATAGGTGCAAACATATCATCATCAAAATCATCTTTTATATCAATAAAACGCACATTAATAGATTCTTCAACTACTTTTGTTGTTTTATTGAAAACACGATATGCTTTACTATGTTGTGAGTATCCTAGAAAAATTGCTTCATCAGATCTTTCATCAAATTTTCCAAGATTATGTGCATTCTTTTTCACAAAACATGTACATCCAAACACATGAAAATATGAAACAGATGGTTTTCTTCCACGAAACAATTCATATGATGTCTTAGTAGTTAAAGGTCTAATGTATATTCTATTCATTATAACATGCAGTTGAAACAGCTTCAGCCCAAAAATATTCAGGTACTTTGCTTTCATTTAACATAGAACGAGTCATTTCTTGTATTGTTCTGTTTTTTTTCAACTACACCGTTTTGTTGAGGTGTATATGGTGCTGAAAAATTGTGACTTATTCCATGTTCTTCACAAAATGAAATAAACATAGCATTATCAAATTCTGTTCCATGATCAGTTCTTAATGAAATAATTGATAGTCCTTTTTCATTTTGAATTTGTTTAGCAAATTTATGAAATACTTCAAATGTATCAGATTTGTGTTTTAAAAAGAACACCCATGTATATCTAGAAAAATCATCTACTATAACAAGTCCATATTTGCTTCCTCCTAGACTTCGAGTTCTAGTAGGTCCAAACAGATCAAGATGTAAAAGCTCAAGAGGTCTTTTTGTTGAAATCACATTTATACTTTTATGAGAATGAGACCATCTTGTTTTTAAACATGTTGAACACTTTACATCTTGTTTTATATTTATTTTAGGTAAACCATACAATATCTCTTTTTGAAAGTTTTTCTAAATGATTAAAATTTACATGACCAAGTTTTTTATGCCAAACATGTATACTGTCATCATAGATAAATAGCAACATTCAATATTTATATTAGATGGAGTAATTAGATATATATATTCCTTTCTAAATCCTTCAAACAATTTAATTCCATTAGAGTCATATGCAAAACACTTGTTCTTTTCAAAATTTATTGATAACCTTTATCACATAATTGACTTATGCTTAAAAGATTATGTTTTAATCCTTTAACCAAGGAAACATTCTCAATCATGTATGGGGAATAACCAATTGTACCTTGACCAATTATTTTAATACGGTTGTCATCACCAAATCTTACATACCCCTTTTCTTTCCATATTAGACTAGTGAACAAAGAAGCATCTCCAGTCATGTGGCCTGAACATCCACTGTCCAAGTACCAAGTTCCTTTTATTTTTGCTCCTTGTTCCTACAAACATAAACAAGATGATCAAACCTTTTTAGGAACCCAAACAAACTTGGGTTCTTGATAAATCAAGCTCATTTTATCTTGTTTCTTAACTTGATGTGTACTGAGCTTATTTTTTTGTAGAAAAGTATTTCTCAATGTGACCTAATTTATTACAAAAAGAGCATGCATATGGATGTGTGTAATACCTTTGATTCGATTTTTGATAATTTTGTTTTGAATAATTATTAGACTCATACATGTACCTTCTGCTATACCTTCTGATAGGGTATTTTTGAGGAGCAAACCTTCTGACATTCCCTCTACCGTAGCTGTTCTTAATGTTTTTAAGAAGATGAACAGTGTTTTCGTCATTTCCAGATCTCTGGGCTTTAACAAGTTGCCTTTTTCACATTATTTTAAGAACTTCCAGATTCGTATCCAATCCCAAACTTTATACAAGAAGGTCTTTGACTATTAATTAACATATTTAACTTCATATCATGTTCTTGATAGATTGTGACAAATCTTCCACTCGACCATTCAGTTCTTTGATTTCATTTTTCAAGACTTCGTTTTCTTTCCTTAAAGCATCAGTTTTGACAAACAAATTCTCATTATCATTCTTTAACATGTCATTCTCATCAATGATCAATTTATTAGTTTGACGCAAGACATCCTTCTCGTTCTTTAATGCTTTATTCTCAATATCTAACTTAGATATCTTTGAATTCACCTTTTTAAGTGCTCTAAGTAACTTTTTCATTTCAGAATATCAGTTTCATTTATTTCTTCATCAAAATCAGAACTTACCTCGGAGGCTGCCATGAGACACAAATTGGCTTCTTCTTCATTTTCAGTTTCACCTTCTGATTCACTCTTCTATGTGTCTAGATCACTCCATGTAGCATCATTGCGCGACTTTTCTTTTTAAATTTCTTCATCTTCTTCTTTAGAATCGGGCATTATTTAATATGGTCTGGTTGTGTTTGCATTCATAGCAAACAATTTCCTTCTTTTCCTTATTTTCCTCCTTTTCCTTGAAATTTTTCCTGAACCAAACTTGTTAGCTTTATTGAAATTTTTAAATTTCTTACCTCTAAAGAACTTGTTCAGTCTTCTAGCTAACATGCCGACGCTTTCTTCAAAGTCATCATCATCAGAATCAGATGTATCGTTGATAGCTTTTCTTGCTTTGAATGCTATGGCTTTTGGACTTTCTTCAGTTTCCTCTGTCGTGTGAAGATGTGACTCATAGGCTAGCAGCTTTTCCCTCAATTGGCTAAGGCTCAGCTTGTTCAAATCTTGAGCTTCTTCAATTGTTTTTTTGGCATCCCATGACTTTGGCAATATCCTAAGTATCTTTCTACAAGATCAGGATCATCCATCTTCTTTCCAAGAGAAGTTAGTTCATTTGTTATAGCAGTAAAACGATTAAAAACTTCCTTTATTTTCTCATTAGGCTTTATTTTGAACAATTCATATTGTTGCATCAAAGAATTGATTTTCGTTTCCTTGATAGTGTTAGTTCCTTCATAAGTATTAGATAAAGTGTCCCAAATGTCTTTTGCTGTTTCACAAGAAGAAATTAAATAAAACTCAGAGGGAGCTATTGTAGTAAGTAAGAGATTCTTAGCCTTGTTGTTCTTTTGATCTTTAGTTCAGCATCAGTGAGGCTATCATCATCAGTCATAGTCACTTGAATATCTCCAAAAGCAATTACCTGCCAAGATCCATAGTCATTAGCTTTTATGTAGGTAGACATGCATTTTCCAATATAGATAGTTTGTGCCATCAAAATATGGAGCTCGGTTAATAGCAATATTGTTTTCAGCCATTTGAAAAGATCACTTAATTTGAAGAAATAAGCCTTGCTCTGATACCAATTGTTGGTCCCGAAAAGATAACCAAGAGGGAGGGGGGGGGGGGGGGGGGGGGGGGGGGGGTGGGGGGGGTGGTGAATTGGTTATATAAAAAAATTTACTTTTGAAAATTTAAACAAATTTCACACCACTTGGTTATGCTATTAAAAATGGCTGTGAAACTATTAAAAATAATGAACTTAGTGAATAAATAATTTAAACAACAAGTCAGATTGAAAAATATGTTTAAGCTTACGAGAAATCAGATTTGTTATTAAATCATTTTCTCCCAAAAACCTTATGACTATAGAACACATGCAATAAAACAAACTAAAATTGCACGAAATAAATAGAGATAAGAGAGTAAGAGATGCAAAACGAATTATAGAGGTTCCGCCTTGAGCGTCAATCCTCTCTTCCAGCTCCAAGCCAGGGTCACCGGTAATCAACACCGGTTTTGTTCCACTAATCCAAACAATGAAAATAGTTACAAGAAGTTCACAATTCACTCAGCTTGATTCTCCTAATCAATCAATCTTCTGAGTCTACTTGCAACTCTAAATCTCACAAAGATGAGTAACAACAAATCTGAGGAACAAGAGTAAGATATCCTCGACAAATTTGATCAATGATGAACAGTAACAAAAATGACAATATTTTGCACGATGAAGATGACTATTCACTTCTTTTGATTTTCACATGTATTGGATTCTCTTTCTCTGTCTTGTCTTCCTTCCTTTTTAACTTTGTTTCTCCAACGACTAGAAATGGAAATGGATAAACTTTGTTTCAGTTTTTCTCGCGTGAAATCAGCTCAAGGAAACAACTCGTGTTTATCCTATACTTTCATCCATATTTGAATTTTGATTTCTTGAAGTAATCTTGAAACTCCTGCTTGAAAATATAATCCAAACCATCTAACAACTTGTATTTATCTTGATCTTGAATTTTGAATTTGAAAAACTCTCTTGCTGACTATATCCTTCGTCTGGTACTGTTCATGTTTTATCCAAATTTCATAATTTTCGAACTTTCAAAAATTCTTTGGACACACTCCTTAAAAATCTGAACCATATTTGTAAGTACTTCATATTATGCACACTAACTTTCTCTTCAAGTCAAAATTCAAAGCGTTAAGACCAAATCAAGTAAAGCCAAATCTATTATAAATTAAGTTTAACTAAAAAATTAAAACCCTGTGGATAATGAACCAACTTTGTGGAACAGATTGAATATATTTCCCAAATATACTCAATCATTGGAGCTAGGTCTTCATCAGATCAAATAGAATTATTTTTCTTCATATTCGAGCAAGTACATTTCTTTTTTGACGGACCTTCTGACTGTTATGAATAAGCTTGTTCATAAAGAACTTTCCTTCTGCTGAACCTTCTGACCATCATAGTTGTTAAAAATATAACTCTAATCTCCTGAGAAAACTTCTGATAAAACATAACTCATGATAATTGTTATTTCATCATTTTTGTTATCATCAAAATCATTAAATATGAGAGAAACCAACATTTACTTTATTTTATTCATAGTAATTTAGGCCTTATTTGATCCAATTGTAGATAAA
This sequence comes from Combretum micranthum, assembly GCA_024138025.1. Taxonomy (NCBI): domain Eukaryota; kingdom Viridiplantae; phylum Streptophyta; class Magnoliopsida; order Myrtales; family Combretaceae; genus Combretum; species Combretum micranthum. Next base: position 118,352 of record JAMXBD010000524.1, read on the forward strand.
TTCCTATCAATTTTGTGCTTTCATTGTTTAAATATTGTTTTTCGGCTCCTAGAATCAAAAAAGAAGAAACAAAGTGCTTTGGATCAGATTTGAACTAACACAACAGCAAAGTTCAAAGACATTCTATCAAAGCCTTCAAGAATACTTGTTGAGGGCAAATTTTGAAGGCAAAACAAGGCAAAGTTCCCAGTTTCTCCCTAAACCGAGCCTTCAACATGACACTCGATTTGCACTAAGGTGATTGAGCCCTAGACTTCATGATATAGCTTCAATCGTATCACAAAGTCGAGTCCTAGATTCAACCTGCGATTAAAGCTAAGCAAAAATTCGACCTCTAAAGAAAAAAATACAGCTTAAACCGTGACCAAACTTCGAGCCTTAGACCTGACCCATGAAAAGTGACCCTACTAGTTGTCACGAATAAGCTAGCTGAAAGATGCGTGCATGAGAATAAGGATGAATTCTGTTATAAAGAAATTGCTACGTTAGTGAATAAAATCTTTATGATTTTATGTGACTATAGCCTGTAAATAAACATGTATAGATGCCCGATAAGGAGTGTACCATATGTAATAAATTACTAACATAGAGTAGAGAGAGAAATCTATAGTGAAAGAATTGTTTCTTCTCACTAAGGAATTCAAATTTTTCTAGGTAAAGTCATTTTAACCCATAGTTTGTATTACAAGATTCTAAACTTAATTTGTAATATTCATCTTCAGTTCCATATTTTTTTTTTTCTAAATTTGTGCTTAATTTTTAAATCTATGGAGAAATAATTCCTAAACTTAGGGTTTGTGAATCTAAATCTTGATTTATTTGACTTCGATTGTGTTTTTCAATTGAATATTGACAGGGTATTTGTATTTAATAGCTCGAGCTTAATTTCATTGATCTAAATGTATATTCTACCTTTTAGATCTACATCTGATTTCAACTAAATAGATCAAGAGATCATTTTTTCTAATAGATCTAGGCTTCTAATGTAGTTGCTCATAATCACCTTGAAAGAGGGATGGTGAAACTTTCTATCACTTGTTTTCAAATTTCTAAAATGGGCTTTTAAACAAATGATGTCACGCCCCAAATGGTACCCTAATCATAATAGTCCACTGTATACTAAACGAGACTTAGGAATCACTACCACAGTCATTCAAAAAAGTCTAGCATTGGATGCAAGGTATTCCCTTACGATAATAGAATACTTGCACAATTGGAGATAAATAGTTAATTTGATAGAAAGAACATCAAAATACAAACCACATATATTTAGATCGTTACTAAGGGGCATTTCCCCCACAAAAGAATAATAAGTCCAGGTAATAGTTTTTTACATCAACTCAAGCATTTAAGGTTTCCTATGGAAGTCTATACAAAAGCTAAACATAAACTTATAAGGGAAACTTCTATTCATGCTTTACTTGAGTTAGCCAATTCCTAAGCCATAACCACAGATATAGAAACTGCAACAAAAAGAAACTGTGGGGTATAAGCTACACTAGCTTAGTGAGCAAATACTTCAAAAATATACGTATCCAACAATTTCATGCAATCAAGTTGATTTAAGCATCCATATGAAATACAACAACAACATGGGCATACAAGACATATGATCAACCGAAAATCATATGTTAAATGGATTTATGCTCTCTATTTGGGATTAGCAGATTAACGAATCCTACGATATTACTTTAATTACTATTCCGTTTTATGACTCACGGGCAACCCATTAACTGTATCGTTTTATGGCTCACAGGCAACCCATTTCATTCATACTGTTTATGGATCATGGATAACCAATCATGATTTAATGCACAATCCCCATCGTGAAGTGATTATGCCCATATTACTTATTAATCAAAGTAATCATTAATGCAATTTCATAGGTGTCCAATCAATTTGCAAACACTCATAATCATGGCATATGGACATACATCAATTAATCACCTGGTTTCGAGATACTTAGCATTTTTTCTCATACATCAATTAGTATACATAATCCCATAATTACCCATCATGCATTTCCATTTTTATCTTTGCATTCTAGTGCAACTAAAAATTACAAGCACAATAAGGAATCGTAAATGGGAAGTATGACTCACTCAACCATGGACTCCGGTCTCTATTCGTAATAATCTGGGGGCAAGGAATCCTCGATTTGAAATCACCTAAACGAAAGAAATACCCAAATGAGTATTTCAAATCATAACTAATTCCAACTTATTAAATAAAAACTTTCAAGTTCGTAATTTTCGTGGTTAGTGGAAATTCCAACTTAAAGCGGTCATAACTAGGTCATTCTAACTTGGAATTTCATAAATAAGTAGTCAATTTCTATCTACTTTGAAATATCTATCAAATTTTAATGTCATTCTTAAGTTTTGAAAACTTCTAAGTCTCAAAAAGTTCGGATCAGATCTAGTCAGTAGTTAAAACCATGTTTCCAAAATTGTTTTGTGAAGTTTGCATTGTTTCTACCATGTATATTAAATGTACATGCAATATCAACAAGTTAATATCATGAATGACATGTTATGAGATATCAATGTGTATATTCTCGATGATATTTGGTTAAAGAATTTTTAGACAAACGTTTACTTCAAGAATACTTGATTAGAAAATAATTTTGTTTCTTGTAAAATCATTTTTACTAAAATAAAACCTTGATGACCTATATGCCTAATGTCCACATTAATTTAATAAATTTCTTCATTTAAAATTGGAAATAGATGTTTAAATGGGGGTCTTGCTTTTACGAATTTTACAAGAATTGTTGGTGATGAAAATAGAGTTTGATTTATATGTTGAAACTTTTTCCTTTGTTTTAGAAATATTCTTTAATAAAGTTCATTTATTTTTGCCATAAATAAGTCCTTACTATACCTATTTCCAAAGGCTTTCATTTCTCAATTAAAATCCTCATTTTGGAGTTTAAAGTAGGTGTTTAAATATGGTTCCTTTCTAATCCGAATTTTGTTAAGTTATTTTGAGATTATTTCTTGGGTAAAACTCATTTAGTCCTTCTAAAATTAGGTCTTAATAAATCATATTATCTAAGGCCTCCATATTCTTAATAAAACTCTTGTTTGGGGTTGGAAAATAGGTTTTTACTTAGTAACTCCCTAGTTACGAATTTTATGTTTTTGTTGGGTGAGACAAAGTTCTAACTTTAACTTTTGTAACTTTTCTTATTTTGAACATATCTCTTAGTAAAACTAGATTTAACTCATCAAATCATGTCTATATGATACCTATTTTATAAGCCCTTATTTTTTTTTTTATAAAATACTCATTTGGAGTTGGAAAGTAGTTTTCAAAATAGGAGTCTTTTTAAATCCGAATTTAGAAATTTTTTTTATGGAAACAAAAATAAATCTTGAGCTTTTAGCATCCCTTAATACTATCATGCTATAGGTCTTTTATTTACATAAGACAAATATTTATGGTATTTATACTCAAAACAAAATAGATCTATGATGTCATTCATGTTATGGATGCAAATGCAAAATGAATATTATGAAGATGAGGCTAGTAGTAAGATATATTCATAAAAATGTCGATATGAAAAATGTATAATAATAATATAGCAAAAATATAGCAAATTAACTTATATAAGAAGACCCACAACATTGTGATGGCATGAATATCATGTTCAAGTATTTCCACATCCCTTGCCTAAAGCTCATGGGAATTTTGATGGAATCACACATGTATGATCTTGCCATTACATGTTTTATTTATGGTAGAGTCTGGATCTATTACCTATTGAGTGTTTAGAACAAAAAAAACTTGAAGGAAAAATTGTGTGTGTATGTAGAGAGGGAGGAGGGTCACGGCAACAAAGGGCAGGGAGAGAGTTGAGAGAAAAAATTTCCAAAGTTTTTATTTGGTGAAAAAGAAAGAACGATGTAAATTGAAATGCATAAAAGGGGTTTATATAGAAAATGAAATTGGTGTAGTTAAATAAAAGAAGAAATAAAACAAATTGAAGGCACGCAAGGGGGGATCACGCTAGTTTGGGGTGAGAGGGGAGGGAGAGGTATGTGTGTGGTTTTGTGTAATATTTCAAATTTAATTAAGTAATTTTAAGTAATAAATTATATTGGAAAAGTAAATTGTAAGGAATATGATGTAAGGATATAAGAATAGGTTGTAAAGATGTAAGAATAGGGTATGGTTGGTTTGTACTTGGTGAATAGTGATTATCAGAAATCAAAAAGTAGATTAGACAATTAAATTACCAGTAGTGATGAAAATACGATAAAAAGGACTCTAATTATAATTTTTATAACTCGAAAAATTCTTAAAATTATATTTTTGAATTCCTTATTAATTTTCGATTCTAATGAGTCTTATGAAATTTTTTTCTATTTTCAAGTCCCGAGGACTGGTTTTCGAAAACAGATCTTGATCGGGTTCGAACGGATGAATTTCTCCAAAATATGATCTTAATATATTATTTAGGACTATATTCTGAAACTAACTCATTTTTATTGCTTTGGAGTTTTGTTCTCGGTATTACCAGACTTAGGGTTCCTAGGTTCCAAACTAGCCCTAAGGTATTCTTTTAGGTTTTTGATTTCTGATTTTGGTCTCCAAAACCGAGTTTGGTTTACTAAGAAAACGGGGGCTTACAAAGGATTTTTAAACTTTACGCGTATCTAGATTGTTGATAACATGTGAAGAGGATTCAATGGTTTAATCTAGATTTAGAGTTTCTGACCTTAAAAGAGGCTTTAACTTACTTTTATAAGTTCGATGATGCAAATACACTGGCAAATAGCTCTTTGAGTTTGTTGAAAAATTACATGTAAAGACATGGTGAAGCAAGTTATAAACTCCTAGATATTATGATAACCATATAATAGAAATCCTAGAATCGAAAGTCAACCGAAAATAGTACAAATAAGATAACCTTGGATTATAATGAATAATGCCACATAATCTGAAAAGATTAGATTTATAAAAAATTTGCTCGTTTCGAACCCGAATGGGATCGGCTTATGGAAACAGGGTCTTGGCATGCGAATCGCTGAAAATATTCCAATAACATATTTAAACTCATGATAAGATGAAGAATTGTAAACCATTAGTTATAGAATATAACGACTCCTAAAAATATCAAATATAGCTTATTTAAATGTATTTTTCTTACCATCGGTATTTTATTTATCTTGTTTACTATTCATTTACTATTCACTACTATTCATTACTATTCTTCTGTCTTTACTTTTTCCTACTATATTTTTACAACCTTACATACCTATAGCTTACATTTTTCATTTCTAATACAACTTTTTACATAATTTTATTTACTTTTCTCTACCAAAATTAATTTTTTATCACATTCTCTCCCTCTTCTCTCTTAAACTAGTGCACATTCCCTTTCTCTCACTCGATTTTATTTTCTTTTTTAATTTATTTTATTACATCCAATTTCCCTCCACAATTCTTTATTAATACCACCTCTCCCTCCACTTCTTTCACACATCTCACTTCATATACCAAAACTCTATCAAAATTTTTCCTGAACTTCTCTCTCTAACAATTTCCCCTCTAACACTCTCTACCATCCCTTCTCTTTAGGAAAAATAAATACACCAACCATTTGTTTCTTTCATCTTCAAATCTTTCATTAACCTCAGGTAAAAATTCCTAAAACCTCTCTTTTGCTCATGTGACATAACATGAACAATGTGTGTGTTTTGATTCTATGTAAACCCCATGATGCTGATGCTAGGGAATGGAATCATGAAAAACAACATGTTGTTTATATCTTGTTCATCTTCATAATGTGTTCTTGATATATTATGTTCATGATTCTAACTTAACTCTTTATATGTTATTATGTATATGTATGTATCTATATTTCTTTGAGCCTAAATGCTCACTACTCCAACTTCTTATTTGATGTCTATTACATGCTTTATTTTATTATCTATTTCTTGCAAATAATTAAGAGTAGTCATTCTAGTTTTAGACTTGTCTTCATCGAGTCAAAACGTTTTTGGGACTTATCCATAATCTAAGTCCACGAGAGCCTTGATAAGAATCTAAAACTCCCATGATTTCCTTATTATTTTCTTACTATTCTTTATGAGACTTGTGCATTTTCTAAGTCTCATGAAGACTTGAATAAAAATCTAAGACTTCCATAAATTTCTTCCTTTTCTTTTCTTTAAGCTTTCTTATGTTTTTCTTTTCTTTTTATGGAACTTGTCCATTTTTAAGTTTTTGGGAAGTCTTGATAACAAACTAAGATTTCCATAATTTTGTTATTATAATTGTCTATTTGATTTTCTATTTTTTTTATTTTCTACATAAGTTATATTTACCTCATAACATAATTATTAAGTTCATATTCATACGTGATCATAATTTTGTTATCTTGATAAAGTTTTCAAAGAAATAAAAAGAGTTATTTCCTTTCATTTAAAATAGGACTAAACTCTAAATAAACATGATTTTAAACACCTAGGAGAAATTTTCAGTAAAACATAGGATAAGTGTTCAACTACATTAGTTTCAAATTGTTAAATAAATTTTTATAAATTTTAATGTTGATAATTCTTTACTATATAATTTTTTTTAAGAACTTATTTATAGGGTTTATACCAATGCTTTGATAAATGCTAAGAACCAAACAATTTTTCTAAATCATGTTTAAGAGTAACTTACTTTAAAAAAAAATCCACTTAGGGAATAAAAATGGTAGACAGCTTAAAGAATCAAATTTTAAGAAGTAAATTTATTTTTAAGAAATTAATAAAATATAGAAATAATATATATAATGAGTGGGCGCTCATTTCTAATAAACTCAATATTTTTAATTTTCTTTCTAACATCTGAAAAAGAGATTTTGTGAACTTTATTTTTTAAACTCTTAAAATGAATTGTTTTATGAAAATCATTGTTGGTGCAATATCACTAAGACCACGCATATAATATGAGTTTATATTTATATTAAATAAGTAGCGACATACCCACGATGCATATGCAAATAAAAAAACCTAACACATATAAATAAAATAGATATATTGTTTTGACAAGTTGGATGAGAACAACCTTAATTAGTCATAGAAATTAGGAAATTAATTACAAATCGTAATTACATTATATTTTCCACAAGTAATTTCTCCATGTTGGGTAACTGTCATGCATAGATATGGTATCAGAGTTTTAGATCGGTATATAAAGATATATGCTTAGGCTAAAAAGGAAAAAGACCATGTCTACTCAATCCCTATTTAATTCTATTTAAACCCTATTTAATTTTATGATTTAAGGTATACTAAAATTATTTTACATATATACTAAAAAAGGAAAAGACTATGTCTATTCAATTCCTATTTAATTTTATTCAAATCTTATTTAATTTCATGATTTCATAGATACCAAAAATATTTTACGCAAAAAAGACTATATCTATTCAATCCCTATTTAATTCTATTCAAACCCTATTTAATTTCATGATTTCAAGGATACCAAAAATATTTTACACCTATATGCTAAAAAGGAAAAAAACTTTGTCTATTCAACCCTTATTTAATTATATTTAAACCCTATTTAATTTTCATGATTTCAAGTATACGAAAAATATTTTATGCCCATATGCAAAAAATATTATATTAAAAACATTTACACTAAAGACATCAAAAATGGTGGTTTTGCTTTAATAGTATAGATGATTTTTAACTATATACGTATCTATGTGCTTGCTATAAGATAATTAAATAATGCAAAACTTGGAAAATTGCAGGTTTAAGGGCTGGAACTTTTCGGGTTAGGTCTATACTGACCCATTTCAAAGCCCAATTAGCTTTAAATGTTAAAAATAACCTTAAAAATAGATAGATTTTTTCGAGTAGATAGAAATCGACTACTAATATGCGAAATTTAGAATTAAAATGAGCAAATTATGGTCGTTTTAAATTGGAATTTCCCTTCACCTGAATTTTGACACAAATAATAAAATAAAATTAGAAAGTTTAAGTAGAACTTTCATTAAATACTCATTCGAGGTATATCTTTTGTTTAGTTGATGAAGTTTTGGAGGATCCATATTCGGAGGACTATTACGAGTAAAGGATTTTTGGTAAGAATGGTCGAGTGAGTTTATCTCCAACTTTTTCGTACTTGTTTGTATTTGTAGTTTAGAGACACGAGAAGTAAGAAAAGAGAAAAATGGAATATGCACGATAATATTAGTTGAAAGTATATTAAGCATATTGATACTTGGATTGTTGTTAATTAAATTTGTGTTCTATTATCATGATAAAGTGTCTGCAAATTCTATGATTGCCCTTAAGATACCTTAATCACATGACAAGAAATAAATTAATTGATTCATGTATATCACGAAGTGAGTCACATTGCATTAGCTACTATGCCCTCCGTGGGACCAAAGTATAGTAGTGGGGCTCACGGGGGCTTGCAAGTCTGCAAGGATGAACAAATAGGAGCACGAAAGAACTATTTGAGGATAGACGAAAAGGAGCCTGAAATAACTATTTATGGATGAGTGAGTAGGAGCCTAAAGGAACTACATAATAGGATTATGAAGCAGGGTCATAAAGGGTCAAAAACACCTAATCCCGAGTAGAAGGCGTAATTCCATTCAAACATATGATTTCTAGCTGGTTATATGTGTTACTTGCTCATGTATTTGATGCATTTCATATGATTGTCTAAATATAACTTCTCTGATTTTCTTTTCTATGTTATGAGTACGATGATTAGGGAATATTCTCACTAAGTAAGTTAAGCTTACACCCTAATAGATTTTTATTAACGTAGAACCAATATTTCTTATACCCAAGGCCTCCATTTGTCCGAGTGAGATTACACTTTTGGGAAGCTTTTGAGGGAAATCCTTTGAAGATCTTACAATAGATTTCTTTTACAATCATTTTGGTTCTAGTTATTGTTATATGTAATGCTAAGACTATACTTTTGATCCTTGGAGATTTATTGAGGGAATCCCTTAAGATGATGTAAAGACCATATCTTATGATTTTGAAGATAATTTTTATTTGGATTCTTGCATGATATATTTACTTTCTTGAACTGCACCTCTCACATATGTCTCTTATTGCTGTGATGGACGCCTTAATATGGTGTCGAAACTTTTGTATGACTTCAGGAAGTCATTTTTAAGCTTTAATACCGTGTGTAGCGGATTGCTACGTTTGGAGTACTGTTTGGGGCGTGACACAAATCTTAAGTCTTATATTGCATTTTACAAACTTATCTTGAAAACATGGATATATATTTGAGCATTAACCTTAGCTTAGCTTCTATTTTTATTATGATTTGCTAAATTTTCTTTGGCTAGATAATAGATTAAAAAGGAGTAAGGTAGATGCTAACGATCCCAACGAATACAACCTAATACTTTCTATGCTATTCTACTAGGTGCACTTACTAACGTTTGTGATTGCAATCAAAATTGACTAGAATTTATTTATAATAAATTTTCGAAATACTTTAGCTTGTGTTTGCTTGTTTTTAAATGGCTATATCCGGGAAGCTCTTAAGGTCCATTGATGGGACTTTCTAATATATTATTTAACTGTTAAAATAAATATAATAATTGAAATATTAACTATTTTAATTACATAGTCACCGTTAAGTATGAATTTAAACCATTAAAAAGTTAATAGGAACGGTACCATCAAGATTAATGACAAAACATAAAATTTCTTTATAGTAAATAACTATTTCTTTTTTCATGAGGATGCAATTCACTTTTTAATACAAAATTTCCTTATAAAAAAAATTACACAAAATAAAATTTTCATGTACATCTTAAACCAGATATTCATACCATATTCGAGTAGATTCTAAGGAAGTCATATACATGAGTTTCTTAAAATTTAATTTTGTTGCCCCCTTATTTAACAATGATAACCGAATAAAAAATAAAAACTAATTAAATTATTAATAGTATAACAAAATTTGCATTTTGAAGTTTAAAAACTTCATTTAAGTTAAAAGTTCAAGCGTCAAATGCAATATTAATCTACAAATAAAATACTAAATAAATGTTGAATTATATTTTGAAAAACAAAATAGAAACAATTTTGAGGCATTATAAAGTTGATTTTAGTCGGATCACTGAGGAGACACGCATATGCTCATATTTGTTCTTCTTGTTTGATGTATATAAGACAGACATTACCAAGAAATTGGAAAAAGAAAAATGAGTTTATACAATATTATCCTGTCTGTTCTTATGGCTGGTCGCGGTACCAGCATTGCAAAGTTTAATGCAAATTAAAAAGTTTAAATACTTAATTACAAATTCATTCACATGCTATACTTTTAGAATTTAGCATGTGCTATTAAAAAACCCAAGAAAAATGGGGTTGTGCCTGTACACTGAAGCAAAGAGGAAAACGTAATAAATATAAAATTAATAAAGTTGTTGCCTCTTAACCAATAAATAACTCCATTAACGTTTGTCTTAATTCTAAATACCAAATACCAAGGCCAATGGTGTGAAACTTTTCAGATGTTGCCCTTCCTAACAGTTGGACTTTTTCGCAGCAAATCAAATAAAATCTTAAAACCGTGTACATCCACTGAAAGAGTCAGGAAAGAGAGAGACAGGATAACCTTGAAAATTTCGCTACAACTTCCATGAAGCTTGTGAAAAGAATCCAAACAGTAAGGAAAATTTCAAGTGAAAGTCACACGTGGTTATCCAATGTAAAAGCAAAAACATCTCCCCCTTTACGCGTTTGAACTGTTTGTTCCTGTCCACGCTTTTCATACAAACCCGACGGCTTCCATTTCATTCCATTCTTATTCTATCCTAACCAACCCTTTTTTTCCTCTCACCTTCCCAGCTTCCTCCTTTTTGGTTTAGTAAAACCCTTACCTTCTTTTTGGTTGCTTTTCCTGGAAGTAGCTTTGCGTAGACATTACACTACTAAGACATCAGACATCCCCGTTAGTTTTTCATAATATTACAAGCTGACAATTTAAAGAAGAAGAAGAGAATCTTTGTTGGGTTTGCTTTGGTTCCAGGAATCCTATGGGGAACTGCTTTTCTGGTTCTGCAAGTTTAGAAGCAGCCCAGGGTTCCCATTTTGCTGCTGTTGGTAATTTCCCTTATCTTCTTTTCTATTTATCCGGTGTTTGGCTTTATATGTATTTGATTATCTTTGTTGTTTTAAGCTTCAGTTCATCTGGGTCTGAACATGCTTGTGCAATTAGTTGTAAAATTGTAATCTTTCACATTTGGAAAGTATTTAGTTTCTAAATTGCAGATTGAGCTAAATTTGGTAACTTTTTATTTCTAGCATTATTGCGGGTTTCTAATTCTAGTCAGAAGACATGGTGATCTTCTTAAATTCTAAAGGTAGCTTTTGCTAAATTTATTTGAAGTCTTTATTTGCATGAACAAGATGTGCCTTTATAGGGGATAAGAGTTATACTAAAGCTTTGTACTGGGAAAAATCTGAGTCCTGATTGCTTCTGCGAAGAAGTTGTCTTCCCAGCTTAAATCAGCTTAGCTTTTAGTCGTAGGTTTGATTAGTGACTTGCCTTTATTATTTGAGCTGCCATGAGAACTCAGGGTTCATTAAGACCTAAAAAGCTTTAAGCATGTAAATATAGTGTGTGCTATTATATTTATGCGTTACTTTCACTCATTTGTGGCTGCTTGGTGTGTTTTTGCTCTTGCTAAATTTTGCGTTTTGTGGGGCAACTATAAATGCACGTTTTTATTAAAAATAATCAATTTAAGTGTGAGAGCCTCCTGTACCGATCGTGCAAGTATAGCTAAGCGGAGTATTCAAGGTCATGACCCATAGGGCTAGGTGACTACGTATTAGATTGTAATGATCCTGCTCTAAACTAGGCAACCGGATTGGAGTTTGAGTTTTCTAATTAATTAACTACTTCTAACATTACCTCTATGAACTACAACTAATCTAACACTAAAAACTAAACTAATGCTAAAATTACTCTTGAAACTCCTTTAGTAAATGGATATGGGATTATATAATGGTTTTGATTAGGATTTTCATTCGTTGTTTTGTAATTATAATCGGATGTGTTCATTTGGATTTTGATTAAACTCATAAGAATTTGCCTTCCTCTCGAGTTGTAAGATTCTAAACGTAACATGGATATCCCTCCTGAGTAAGTCATTTATAATCATCTGTTAAATGACACGTTTCTCTCACAAGCCATAATATTCTGATTGAATTTATGGTTTAAGCATATGTTCGTGTTAATAAACCATAATTTCAACTGCATTAAGAACTTGAGTTGTACAACTTGAGCTGTACAACTTGAGCTAAAACCGCATGTGTTCATATCAGTTTAGAAGTTATATTTTCTATTTCAATTGGATCATCAAATCCCTTTCGAGTATCTCAAATCCTAATTCATAAGAGAATTCATATACAAATTTTATCTTATGAACATTGAAATAGAAATAACCAAAATTCTAAATCAACAAAACCCGTTATAAGTGACTAATCAACTACTAAAAAAATCCATTAACACATCGCATTAGAGAGAATGCACTTGAAATGCTTGGAACGTCTTCCTAATTATTCGGGATCCACTCCACTATGAATGTGTATAATGAATAGTGCTTAGCAATGGAGTGAAATGAGGTTGAGGTTGGTAAGTGAAGTGGATGAATGAACGAAAGTATGTGATGGGGTGTCTAGACCCAAGAGGGGCTAGACTAAGGGTGGTTTCTGAAAATGACAATAAAAATGATTTATATAGGGTATGTGAATGGTGAGTTGGTATATAGAGGATAGTGATGTGAAGGTTTATTGGGTTTGGTGGCTGTGATATGACAGATATGTAGAATGGATCCCTAGTATTTTGTAGAAAGTATAATAGAGGGATAAAAAGTCTTATAAAATATTTACAAGCCAAAAAGAAAAAATACAAATAACAAGAAAATAAAATAAGATGTTGCTGGAGTTAATGTTGTCTAGGTCAGCTCGGATGTGCTCATTTAGCTCGGTTGTCATTTGCTCGGGGCAACAGAGCAAGTTAACGCATGCTTAAAATGATAGTAAACTCGGTTGGTTCTGCAAGGCTTCGGATTTAATCCGTGCTCAACAAGGTTCAAAAGCAGCTCATCTTGGTGAAGGTCAGCTCGGAAATTGTTCTGTTCTGCAGCTGCTCGGATTGGTTCAATTTGTTGAGTGCAGTGTTGGTGCAGCGAGCTGTTCAGTATCTGCTTGGTGATCTATTCTGCTTGAATATCAGTGTGCTGACAGCAGCTTGTGTCGATAGCTGTTCAAGTCAGGTCGGTGAGAGGATCTTGTATATGTGTGGAACAGGTCCGTGGAACGTATTCATGCTAGCTGTCTCAGTCATGACTGCAGCTCGGTCTCTTAAGGAGGTTGACTGATGCTATCAGATCGGTATAGTGTGTGAGCTGCTGTTCAATGAAGCTCAGGTCTGTGTTAACGACAGCAGTAATAGCTTGGCTTGTTCTCTGTCATGTGCTCGACAACTAGAACTGAGCTGGTCGGTGGTTAGCGCGTGCTCGGGTCTGATCTAAGGACACAGCTCGGTTATTGCATTCTGTTTAGGAGATCAGTTTGAGCTCAGAGTCTCTGCTTGTTATGGGTGCTGGCATGACTGCTGTTGCTGCTAGGTCTGTTCATTCTGGTCAGCTCGGTTTGCTCCATAAAAGCTCCACGCGCTTGGAATTTGCTTTTGTGGTGCTCAGAACTTGCTCGGCTGATTCAACACTTCAGCTCGGTCAAAGAAGATAACCAACTCGGTGTCTGCTGCTCGAGTAGTCAGATCTGCATCATTATGAGTTCGGCAGTTTGGTATCAAAGCTCTGCTTGACTGTTGCTCGGATTTCAGAATGAACGGATCAATATCTGTCAAAAGGAGCAGCTCAGCATTGCTGGGATGGCTCGGCACTGCACTGGTTGGGCCCTCAGAGGTTTGCTCGGTAATAATGAGGCCCGGTCTGCTGTCATGTGGAGCTCGGTACTTCATATCGCAGCAACAGCTTGTGAAATCTGATCGTGATCAGCTTCTGTCTTGCTCAGTTGGAGAGGAATAAGGCAGCTCGGGTCTACACAGCAGCTCGGAGCTTCGGTTGTGTTCTAGTCAAAGTTTCTGCTACTCCCGTCGGTTAAGGCAAGGAACTGCATGACTTGTTGGCACTTGGAAGTTGCTGTCATGAATTTCTGTTAAAGCTCGCTGCTAGCAGGTCTGCTTGGCATGGATGGCTGCTCTGGTCATATAAAGCTCGGTTGAGGCATGAGAATTCGCTAGCCGCTTGGTAAAGACAAATCTGCTGCTGCTTGGCTTCGTTGCTGGTTGTGTGGGGCTTCTCTGCTGCAATTTGCTGCTGCTTAAGACTAGGTGTGCTGTGTTTGTTTGGATTACTTGAAGTTGCTGCTCGGTCTGGACATTGGAGCTCGATCTGTTTTAGTTCATTCATGCTGCTATCACCAGCTCAATATTACTTTTTGGTCCTAACAGCAGTACAAGAATCAATTTCCTACATAGTACTTTACTGCACTCAAATTAAAACACATGAATCAAGCCTTTGTAAATCCCCTTTTAAGTGCAAATTTTCCTAGCTTTTAGATACTCCTGCTCTTAGGAGCACATATCTGTAATTGGTCCTTATCTTGATCATTTTTACAACTTTTAGCATATTTGAACCCAATTAATCCATGATCATGCAATTTCTCTATTTATGATATAATTATTCTTTAAAAGCACCAAAATATGCATGAAAGTGTGAGATAAATATAAGATAAATGTGTATAAAATACTCATTTATCAGGGGCTAAGACGTTGAATTCAATTAAAGCCTATCAATGGATGACTTAATTTTTTAAGGTTACAATCAGTGTATAGGAATTTGAACTCATGATCACTCATTTTGTTATTATATTAAGATTCGCGCCGCAACCATCTAATCTAAAAGTTTGAACCTATAGATATGGTGTGTGTGTGCTATTATATTTATTCTATAACACTTCCTTGGAAGTTGGTTAATCAAGAATAAGCTTGTGCTGATTTATAGTACAGCAGTAACAATCTTACATTATGTGAAGAACATGTATTGTTTTAGAAAATTAGAATCCTTTTCTCTAATACTTTCATTCACTGAAGTTCTGATACCTTCAGTCTGAAACACAGTTTGCGAGAGGGCAATCGAACCTTATTTTTTAGCATGATTCAGCTTTTCTATGATTGAAACTCTACTTAGTGAGTAGCCTTATTTTTGAAGGAGGAAACTAACTTTATATTCTATGAATATATGTATATGTTTGAACACCATGTCACTTAGTTAATGATGTTTCTCAACATGTTACATGAATTTTTTTTAGAGAAATTGAGTAACAAATAAAATTTTCTTTTTAACAGGAACCCCAAAGTCCACAAAAAGTAGTCGTGATTCAGCTCCTTCAACTCTGACCATGCCCTTTTCTAGTTTAACAAGCAATTCTTCAAGTCTTCCTACCCCACGTTCCGAAGGTGAAATTTTGGCCTCACCGAACTTAAAAGCCTTTTCATTCAATGATTTGAAGAGTGCCACAAGGAACTTCCGTCCTGACAGTCTCATTGGTGAAGGTGGCTTTGGCTATGTTTTCAAAGGCTGGATTGATGAACACACTCTTACTGCTACGAGGCCTGGATCAGGAATGGTTATAGCTGTCAAGAAGCTAAAAACTGAGGGATTTCAAGGCCATAAGGAGTGGTTGGTAAGTTCATTTACACGTCTTTTCTCCTTGCTTGTTCTTGTGCAATTGTTGGCTTGACATATGTGCTTATCAAATTCATTTCAGACAGAAGTCAACTATCTTGGCCAGCTTCATCATCCAAATCTTGTTAAACTGATTGGATATTGCTTGGAGGGTGAGAACATGCTTTTGGTATATGAATATATGCCAAAAGGTAGTTTGGAGAATCACCTTTTCAGAAGTAAGTTATGCTGTCTGAAACCAATTAGATTTGGCCAACAAGGAGATTAAAGGAAAAGTGAAACGAATCTTCATTTTATCAGACATCATGAGATAATAATTTTTTAAAGTCACTTTTGCTGTTCTTTTAGAGCACAACACTTTTCATCTTAAACATGAGGGAAAATCAGCTCCTGAAAGTTAGTATTAACAATAAATAGTTATACCTCAGTAATATCTTGGCTGAAAATCGGTAGAACTTAGGTCAACTCATTTTGTGCCTTCTTATTATCCCCTTTCTAGCAGGAGGGCCACAGCCTCTTTCATGGGATATTAGAATGAAGGTGGCCATAGGGGCAGCAAGGGGGCTCTGCTTTCTTCATGATGCTGAATCACCAGTCATTTTTCGAGACTTCAAGGCATCAAATATTCTTCTTGATTCTGTATGTAGATCATTGCTATACTTATCTGATTGGCTCGTCTTTATCAAAACAATACATTACAACAACAACTGGTATGTATGCAGGATTATAATCCAAAACTTTCCGATTTTGGGTTGGCCAAGGCTGGGCCCACAGGTGACAGGTCTCATGTGTCCACGCAAGTCATGGGTACTCATGGTTATGCAGCACCAGAGTATGTTGCTACAGGTTTGTTTACTGACCATATTAGATATAATTTGTCTTAATTCTTAAAAGTTAAATTGATTTTCATGCAACTTTTATGATACATGATTGCTGTGATTACATAATGCCTCACTACTTTGCCTTAGTGTTTAGCTTTCAAGAACTGCTGCTATAAAAGGTAACAAGCTGTGGCTTGATTAACACAAATGAATGATGTGGCAATTAGACATTTATTTCCATTGCACTTGCTAAACTGAAAACATAAAACCCACATTAGATCCAACAAACTAAGACCTCCAAGTTTGTTGCAGCACTGAATTTACCATGATGTCAAAGCAATAGGATTGAGTTCAAATCCTTGTGCAATTATTTTACTCCTATTTAATTAAGCCATTCTTTTGATAGGTTTAAGTAAAAACAACCCATAGGTGAAGAAGTGTAAAGTGGTAAACAAAAAAATGCCGTTCATATCTACAATCTTAAACTTTTACATTGGTTTTCTATTTACATTAAACTTACCATAGCTGAATAAATATTGAAGCAGCAGTGTTCTCCTGTTTCTTATTGATTCGACTAAACAAGTTGTCATCTGAAGAAAGAAATTTCAAATGCTTTAAAAAGGTGACTTAGTAATCAGTATTTTGTTCATGTTTTGTTTAATTACTGTCTTATGTACTTTTAATAGTTTTGCATACATCCCATTTGTATAATTAACCCACCAGTATTCTAAAATCATTGTGGTGCAGTGGTTCAATCAGTTTAATGTTCTAAATGGTCAAGTTCCTGGTGCTGAACCTTTCTTTGTTGGACAGGGCGGTTGACAGCAAAAAGTGATGTGTACAGTTTTGGAGTAGTATTACTAGAGCTCTTGTCGGGGCGTCGTGCTGATGATAAAACAAAAGTAGGGGTGGAGCAAAATCTTGTGGAATGGGCAAAACCATACTTGGGTGACAAAAGGAAGTTATTTAGAATAATGGACACAAAGTTGGAGGGTCAATATCCTCATAAAGGAGCCTTTACAGCTGCTACCCTTGCTCTACAATGCTTAAGCATTGAACCAAAAGCAAGGCCTAGAATGTCCGAGGTCTTAGCAACCTTGGAAAAGCTTGAGCTGCCGAGGAATGCAACCAAATACTCACCTATAGAGCCCCAAGCAACTACAATTTCTGCTCATCAATCCCCATTGAAGCGCCACCGATCTCCTCGGACTTTGACTCCTGGTGCTTCTCCGTTACCTTCTCGCCAGCAATACACGCGGGTACATTAAGCTGGAATCATTTTTGTTTCCTGTAAATGCTTATGTAATTTATTTATTTCTTGTAGTATGATTTTGCTGCATGGCGCATTTGCCAATGAGAGTTGATGTATAAAAAAGGTGGCACTATTTTTTGAGCCTCCATCTCACAACTTGGTGCTGTATATGTCCATAAATCTGTTTGAGATCAGAATCTCCCTTCTTCCTTCCTTTCCTTCTTCCCTGTGCCAGTGTAACAATACCATCTCCTATTCTACCATCAACATCAATTTTAAGGGGATCAGAACTCGTTGTGCTATCTACATTCTTTTGGACAGATATTTGATTTACACATGATCTCTTTTGCTAAGCAAACATAGGGTTTCTTTCTTTTCCTTTTTCTTTTTCTTTTTTTTTTTAATTTTATTATAAAGAAATTAGTTGTTTTTCTTTCTTACCACAATTCTTAAAGAAATAAGATGGATAGACAGAAAGTGGTTAAACCCTTGTAGAGTGTATTTGTACCGGTTGGATCGAACTTTGTTATTCTAAGGCATCTCCTAGTTGTCATAGCAAATGCATAAGCTTCCACCATCCATAAAGTTTGGAGCTGAACTTCTGGGTTGCATATTGGAGACCTCATAGCAAAGCAGTAAGTCTGTGTGCACGAGAAACTTCATGCTTGCGATAAACTCGCAATCCTTTTAACAGCAACTCCCTGTTGTCCTCTTGTGCTCCTGAAACTCGAAATACGATAGTATTACTTATCTGGGGAGATAGACTTTCCCATTTATATATTATATAACTGGTGTCTAGAGTTAGTTCCTATTGATGCAGGTGTATTGCCGAAATGCAAGAATAAATTTTTGTAAAAAGTGAGCCATTTAGTATAGACCTGTGATGTGCCTAAAACGCAAGGCATAGTGATCTCGAATAGGCATGTAGCGAATCTCAAATTCAAATGCTTAAACAAAATAAAAATGATTTTTATGGGTTTTTGGTGTTTATGAAACAAGAAATAAAATATGGATGGCACTATTATTGGATATGACTCCCAATAATAATCTAAACTACACTCGTTCTCACCTGATATTACGCACAAGTGAAATCGAATGGTGTGTTCGTCACAATCCAATCGGATTGATAAGAACATCGTTCACCACGATCACAAGGGTCGATAAGAACATGATCTCGCCACAATCAAACAATTAATTGATAAGAGTAAAAACAGAGAAAGAATTCTCTAATAGGTTTTCAATCTCTCCAAAAGCTTCCCAGTCTCAATACAAAAAGGGTTATTTATAATAGTTCCCCAAAAGACCTAATTAATGACAAAAGGACTAATTACTAAATATGATAATAAAGATTAATAACTATGACAATAACTTTCTATATCTAATTATCTTAATATGAAAGGTAATCAAATGACATTAAAGACTAATAAAGACTAATAGATATGACATTAAAGACTGACAATAACCACTAATAAAGACGTCTAATAATAATTATAGACAATAAAGACTAAAAGCTAAAAGACATCATGACATGAGGAGAAAGCTGTTGGCCTTTCATTTGCTTCAACTATTGCATCTCAATTAATGGTAAATTGATGCACATCAAACTGCATGGAGATGCAAATTTATAAATGAGTCCTCGGCTGTTTTTATAGTGTGATTTTCTATACGGATTACCGGTCTAAATGAGCTCACTTCATTGATATTTACTTGAATTTAACTTGAGATCAGTTGGGCCGAGCTTGAACTCCAACCATTAGAGTAGTTAATTTAGTTAGTTTGAATTTTATAATGCTTGACATGACTAGCTTCGAAGTATAAATATTTAGTCAAATTTAGGTTGAGTTTTAATCAATACTTTTAGAATTGAAAAAAAATATTATTTAAATAAATCGAGTTTGAACAAGTTTAATCGAATTGATCCCAAGTTTGTTGAGTGTCATTTTGAGTGGAGCACAAGTTTGTTCAGTGTCATTTTGAGTGGAGCACAAGTTTGTTCAAAATTCTAAACTCAATCAAGTTTGAGTTGGGCAGGAGTTTCAAATTTTTAAGTAGAACTCGAGTTTGAATTTAGCACATTTTGTCTTGATTTTATTTTATTTACAACCATAATATGGCCACTCCCTTACTAATCTAACTCATAACAATTAAGATTTAAATTACCGTAAATTTTATAGAGAAATAGGTGATGAAGTTGATATAGTTAAATACAATTTTCTAAGGGAATTGCCTAAAACATAGAGATCTAGGTTCCTTGTTATGAACAATAAACTAAGGGATGATGTTGCATTTGGCATGTAAACTTTCGCCCAATTTTCAATTAATTATCTATACTTTTTTTTAAAACTTAATTATCTGTACCTTTACAATGTCAATTTTAGTACCCCAAATAAATTTTTTAAACATCATTTACACCACCTATGTCAACTATATATTAAATTATCCATCCAACTAGCTTTTCAAACTAATTTGGATTGCTATGTCCCAAGTAATTAGTTTGATGAAGATATTCCACATAGAATATATGATTTTTCAAAAATTACGGATTGTCCATTATGTTAACTCCCATCTTTCAAGATGTCGTTTCCATTAAAATGTATCTTAAGTAAAATATCTTTGGTACAAAAGTCATTTAGGACACAAAACAATCTGTAATTAGTTAAAAACAAACCTTAATTGGAAAGACGTTTTTTAGATGGAGTTAACATTGGTATTGCATGCCTCAAGAGGTACCTTAGTCATGCCAATCTGCCTTGCACTATATAATAGTCTTAAGATGAGTTCATTACATCATTAGGATTTCCAATACAGTACGTAAAGTGTCTTCACAACTTAGATACATAAGGATTGTGAAGTGTATTTGCAAGACCAAGAGTTGATCTGGAATGAACAAACACAACATATATTATACTAACTTAGTATTTACATTATGCCCATATAAGATGGTTTATAATATAAATACATATATTTAGTTCATACAGTCTTTCCCAACATATTCATATATTTAGTAGAATAGGTCTTGCATCACTTCTAAATAGCTTCGTCTAAAATAGCATGCCTTTACTATTACATATGCTTTTATTACTATATGAACTATAGTATGAGCCTTCATAAGATCAAGCTATGGCGTTCCTTGAAATAAAGGAGTCCTATAGAGGTATTAGCTACAATAGGTTCAGTGAGTATAACTCATAATCACACTATATTGCTTCTTGCTTCTAAAACTATATGAACTATAGTATGAGTTTTGGTGAGATTGAGTCAGGGCGTGCCCTAAAATAAAGGAAGTCTATAAAGGTATGAGCTACAATAAGCTTAATGAGTATAATTTAAAACCACACATTCAAGAAAATTAAACATGTTAGGCTAAACAATCATATGTAATGTAGTAAATCGATCAAACATATAAAATGCAACAAATCCGAGTGAATTAAGGTTTAGCATAAAAACAAAATGTCTTATAACAAAGCACATAACATTCATTACCAATTTTAATTTTCTTAATGTCCAATATCATTATCAGTGCATTCTAACTATTTTCCTTTCTCTCGATTACATAAAAATGCTATGGATCCTAATTTTGTGAGTAGCATTGTCCCTAGGTATCAGCTATGTCCTATACTTTGCCTAAGTGGATGATATTTTATGGTTTACTACTTAATTTCCATTGAGTGTAGCAAGTCGCTACAATTCTAGAAATTGTTATGGATTCGATAAGTTAATTCATAGTAGCGAGACTTAAAGGGTCTATTCAATTTAACGAAGGGATACAATATATGAAATATCCAATTTTGAGGTTTATAGTCATTAATTCATTTGCTTAAGTGATCAAACAGTTTATAGAAAATCAATATCTAAACAATACAGCGTAACAATTATTATACAACCAAGGGTCTTGTCACTATATATATAAAAGGGTATTTACATGCATAACATAAACAAAGCACCAAGCACATGTGCAATCCCTTGCCCCCCCACACAAAATTGATTTAAGTTATAAATTATATAGTGCAATTGCTAGGATTTTCAGACACACATATAGATATCATAAGAAAAAAAATTTGATAGCTTCTTTATTAAAAGCATTATATAAGTCTTATTCGGTGTTGTTAAAAGCGCTTGCCTTGTGCACTTAGGCACTCAGGTGAGGCGAGGCGCAAGCTTGTGCCTTTCTTACCTAGTTACAAGGCGCATGAGGTGCTTAAGCGAGCGCCTTAATGAATGATGCACATGACCCCAGAGAGAGAGAGAGAGAGAGAGAGAGAGAGAGAGAGAGAGAGAGAGAGAAGGTTAGAGTTAGGGTTCAGGCATGGAGCTAGATGGGAGGCGAAGCGAAAGAGAAGTCTAGAGCTGGTTAGAGTTTGGAAAAGGAGGGAAAAACGATGGGTTTTTTTGTTAGGGTTTAAAGGAGAGACCGAGGTTAGGTTAAAAGGAGGGAAGAAGGGAAGGAGAGGTTGGAGACAAAGTGAGAAGGAGAAAGGAGAATGGATGGGATAATGGTTAAGAGAGAGGTCATAAGGTAAAAAGGGGAAAGGAGATAGTAGCCGGGGAGGAGGGAAGATAGAGAGGACCGAAGGTTACAAATAGACATGCATGTTTTCTTTTCAAGTGTAATGCACAATTTGCTTATTTGTGATGGTTTCTTTCATTATTATTTTTTTTTCACTATGGCATTATGCTATGGATGGTGTAAGATAGCTAGCAAATGAATAAAAATAAAGGTCAAGGTATATTAGTAAAGCATTTGCTAGAAAGTTAAAAAGCAAAACGTATATTCTAGAAACTCGTACCCCCACTTTCTCCCTAAACCATAAAACTATTATAATAATGAAAGAAAAATTTAATTTATTAAATAAAGAGAGTCTCTTCTTTTTTGTATTTAATCAAATTTATAAATTTATGAAAACAATAAAAAGATTTTTTTTTAAATTAATGATTTAAAAAAACTATTAATCTAATAATAGTCTTAAGTCTCGATGTTTTTATGTATATAGTGCTTATTTTGTAATATGATACCATGTTAATCTAATATTTGAACTATTTAAATAGTCTTTGTCACTTTAATTTTAAACATGATAGTTAAATATTTGTGCCTCGTGTTGCCAGGGTGAGCGCTTTTTTTTTTTTTTTGCGCTTATCACCTCAGGCGATTACAAGGTATTATGCCTTGAGTGTGCTTTTCACCTTTGATAAACTTGGTCTTATTCTTTGAGGTTTTAAGACTTACTATAACATCTCATCAAGTTTACTTGGTTTCATTATTGTATATGTATATTGTTTATAAGTTAGTTATAATACGCTTTCATTGGTTGACATTTCATGTAGCTATCTTATTAGTTCTATCAACAAGTTTTTAAAAGCCTAATCCTTTCTTTGGTTCACTTTACCAATGATTATCATGTTTTAGTTTAGTTAGTCCAACTATTAATTATTATCTTTAGTCTAATTGTGATGGATTCATGTTAATAAAAGTTACACATTAGACGACAAGTGCAGCTTCTATAATTATTTTTATTCTAAAAATGCGTAGTCATTTGGGTCATTCTCTACTACGTACCTTTTAAATTTTTCCTTTTTATAATTATTAGTAAATAATATGCTATATATATGTATGTATGTATATATATTTCTCTTCCTTTTCCATCGTCTAAGCTTAAACATCAACTAAGTAACTTGAACAATAAAACTTACTCATTAGTTCCTTTCATACTACTTGAACTATCGGCTTGTGGAGAATGGTGCAAAGGGGGCTGGTAAGTTGGGACAGTGACTTGATGAGCCTCAAATTACGGCTTGACCCCCCTAGCTGAAATGACTATGGCTAAGACGAATTTTCTAACCTTAGAGTACCTTTCCTCTAGTCCTTGGAGTATATGGCTAATATAGTAGATCGATTTGTATTCTTGACCTCTTGCTCGGACTAAGAGAGAAGATGTGGCCCTATTGCTAATGGCTACATATAGGAACAATTCTTCTCCCAAGATAGGCTTGGCAAGGACAAGTCGAGTGGTGAGGAGCTCCTTTAGTTTCGCAAATGCTTTCTCGTACTCTTTAGTCTATTGGAAGTTTATTTGATTCTTCAAAATTTTAAAGAAGTCTATGCATTGGTTGGCACTTTGGGATATGAACCATCTTAAATTCATTACTTTGCTGGTGAGCCTTTGGACGTCTTTAATCGACTTTGATGGAGTCATGTCTAGTATAACCTTGATTTTTTCAAGCTTTGCCTCAATCTCTTGTTGCATAACCATATATCCTAGGAATTTTTCATATGACGCCTTGAACACACACTTCCAGGGATTCAATTTCATTTGGTATTACCTTAGTCGATTGAAAGTTTCTTCTAGCTCACTAAAGTGGTCTTCAGGATTTATGCTTTTCATGATCATGTCATCCACATAGACTTCCATGCTTCACACAATCTATTCTTTGAACACATTGGTAATCAATCTTTGGTAGGTAGCCCTAGCATTTTTTAGGCCAAACGACATCACCTTATAATAATATGTTCCAAAGTCTGTAATGAACGATGTATGCACTTGGTCCTTTGGTTCCATCATTATTTGATTGTAATAAAAAAAAGTGTCCATGAAGCTTAGCAAGGCGTGTTTGGACATGGAGTCGACCAATTGATCTATCTTAAGAAGGGGAAATCAATCCTCAAGCATCCCTTCTTAAGGATGATATAGCTGACTCACATTCTCCATTTGCTGTTGAATTTTTTTTTTTTAAACCATTACCACATTAGTGAGATATGTTGGGTATTTTTCTTCTCTAATGAAACTTGCTTTTAGCAATTTTTGGACCTCTTCTTCTATGGCGGCTTACTGAGCGACCACAAAGTGACGTCGTTTTTACTATACTAGTTTCACCTTCGAGTTGATGCTGAGTTTATAGGTGATGACCTATAGCTCATCTCTCGACATATTAGCAGGTTCCAAGTGAAACTAGTTTTTCTTAGAGAAACGAACTAGTTTATCTTTGAACTTCTATTGCAACGTAGAACTGCTCTTAGTGACCATGGTAGGATCTTTGTCGAACTAGATTTCCTCTGTTTGTTTGGTTAGCTGTTCCTGCTTTTCATTGCAACTAACCCTCTTTTGGTTAGGTTAATCAGTGAATGAGTGTATTCAACATACCTCATCCCTAGCCAAAGCTCAACTTGGTATCCTTTACTAATGCTAGGTAAGGAAGTTCGCCCTTAGGTAGGTTGGGGAAGGGCCATGTGAAAGAGAAATAGGGAAAGTCGACCTTATGTCATATTATAAGGCGACCGGTAATCCACCATCAGAAACTTTACTTCATCACAAGCCTTATGCTTGTCATTACTTATCTTCATTGGCAGGTTGATGAGGTTGATTATTAAATATGAGAATCTCATGTTTGTAAGGTTTTAGCTTCTTTTGGATGTTATCATCATGAAGCCTATCGAAGGCATGACCAAAGATTATGTCAGCATTACTTCTGGTATCAACCAAGACTTTCATTACATCAAAGCCATCTACTCGTGCCTACACGACAAGGGTATCTTAGTATGGTATTTTAACATCATACAGGTTAGTGTCTATGAATTCAGGAGTCATGCCAAGCTTCTCTCTTTTCATGAGGAGCATTACCTCCCCTCCTTTATCATTCTTGGAGAACTGAGACAGAACGACAAGATAGTGGTACCTTAACAAAGGTGATTAATACCCCTTAGGTAATGTCATGGGGTTGTTGCTCTAGACAATTGGTGGAGTATTGCTAGTAGCCCAACCTCCTTCACTAGTTTGGCCTTTACATAGCATTATTTTGGTCGGCCTTATACTGTCATGAGAGTCCTTTCTTCAAGGTTTCTTAGAGGGAGACTTTCAGTTGAAAGCAGTCGTTGGTGTTGTGCACCATATCCTAATGGTCGTCGTTGTACTTGCTAGTGTCCCTCATGCTCGGGTAGGATGCCTAAGTTTCTGATCTCCAAGAAGATGTCTTCTTAAGGTTTGTTGAGAGGAGGAAGTAAAAGTCAAAGAATCTCCATTTCCCATTAAGGGTCATTTACCCTGAGTTGCCAACTCATCTTTTTCACTAGAGGGAGGTTTAATGGGGTCGTTTGCCAATCCTTTGGCCTTTTGTCTTGGAGGTACTCCTTATGGGACTTTTACATTTCATTTTAGGCAACAATGAAGCCTTCCCATTTGATATATTTGTTGACCCTCTCTTGGAATTCTTATAGGGCCTTTGATTTATTCTTAATGAAGGAACGAAAAAGGCTTTCATTTTTTTAACCCTGTGAATTGCTAGCTAAAGGCTAAGGTCAAGGCCATTCACTTCAATGATGACCTAGTTAAAATGGGTGATGTAGTCACTCAAGGATTCATATTTCTTTTAGTTTACTAAGAAGAGTGATGATGTTTCTTTCTTCAAAGGCCTGTTAATCGTGAAATGTGTCTTGAATGTTGTTGGTAGGTCTTCGAATGATGTGATTGAGCCATTAGCTAGTTGGTGAAACCAACTATTGGCTGCCTTGGTCTTTTCATCTCCTTAGTTGTTCATCTGGGTCGGTCGTCCCATCATACAACTTGAACGTTGGCAAAGTTCTTTTATGATTGACTGCCTTAGGGGAGGTGATATCAACAACTGAGTTGTCCTTAGTGTTAAGGTGCTCTTTTTACTTTCTTTGATTTTTTGACATTCTTTTGATTTCCTTTTCCATTTATTCTACAATTAAATCCTAGAATCGTTTCCCCTAGCACATGGGGAGATGGATAAGTGAGGGATCTCCGCTTGAGTTTTTGATGTTATTAATGCAATAGAAGTGTTTTTAACACCATGGAAGACCTGAATCTAAGATCTTGCTAGGACGGTAAGGATGCCTATTGACACCTAGAAATGGTAACTCTATCTTGCTATGTTGAAGTTTTCCTACCGCCATGTTGCGATTAGAAATTCTACACCCCAACTCTAGTTCCTTAAGACGTTACTCAATATCCTTGTTCCTTTTGATAATCTCAATGTTCTGCTTCACTACTTGGTAGAACATGTCCTCCAAGCAGCTCAAACAGTTTTGGTCTAGAGAGTCGTCGGAAGCTGGGAATATATTAAGGTCTGCTTAGGAGCCTCAAGCGCTTACAGACTGGTGAACTCAGAGTTGAATTTAGGTTACCCTTAAGGTAATCCTCTTGGGATGCCTTTTTGTTTTTGGAACTAGGTGGCATAGTTGAGGCATTCAACTCGAGTTTCCTAAAGAGGATGAGGTTTTTTGAAATACAAGAATGGGAAAACTTTCATCAAAGGGTCAGCTTTCCTACAAACAATGCCAAATATCGCTTACTCGAATCCGGTAGAGGTTAAATCTACATGATTTAGGCTTGGATCAATGTATAGATAATGAGGCCTACAAGATAGAAACTCAATTAGTAACATGCCCAGCATGGGCTTGGCATGGCCTGATGCTTAAGTTAGAGGTTGTCCTAATAAGCTTGTAGACTGAATAAAAGTAAATGATTGAGTGCAATGTTACCATTCTCCCTAGAGTTATGTGAGTATTTATAAGTGATCAACATAGCGTTTGCAGACATCATAGGCTAGTGGGCAAGTAGATAGTTGGCAATCATCGTGGAGGACGTGGGGCAAACCAACTACTCCATTGCTAGAAGCTTAGTTTGAACGAGCTACTTGTGTTGAGTGGCGAACAAAACGAAGACGACTGAGCAAATGTCAAAGTTGCTAGTATGAGGTCATGTTGTGTATTGTAGTGTCTATTGTGAAGGTCTGGGCCAAGTAGGATGGCTTAGTCCATCAATGTGTTGGGCTTGATTGGGATGGTCCCGGTTCCAAATTAGACCATGAACACCTGTTTATTTTTTTTCCAAACATTAAATCCATTGCATAATATTTTATATTATTGTTTGGCTATTGAAAACAAGATATCATTATCCAATAGGATAGAAAACTGCTTGGCCAATTGATGGTAGAATATTTGTGGGCATCCAAAATAAGTGAAATTATACGAACGATAATGGAGAACTTTGATATCGATGAGATGATCATCAAATTTCATATGAAATGGAGGCTTCAGTAGCAGCTCAAAACAAAACCTGTAATTTACATAAGGAGATTTTAATATATAAATATAGACATCCTTTAACTTTTTAAGGTTATTTACACACCCTAAGTAGGAATCATGATTATAAACTTTCAAATCAGAATTGAATTCGCTTTAAATATGGAAAAGATAATGGAATTTGGAATTAAAAACTTATTTTATGGGTATGTTTGTTTTATCTATTTCTAGTCATTTTGACATTTTATTTTTATCATTTTTAAATAAATATTTGTTAAAAAATAGATAAGATAGTAAAAATATATATTTTTACTCATAGACAGATCAAACAGATTAGATATAGATAAAAATATAAATTTAAATAAGCTACAAATAATGATAAAATACAGATAAAAATTAGACAATCTAAATAGGCCTATCTTCTCTTTCATACTACATGTGTTTTAATTACATGATGACTATTCGTACGACATTTAGTTCATAGAATTAACTTGGTAATAACAAAAATATTCCATACTACTAGAGAAAGCCGGGATAAAGACAAGCTAAATACCTGTACTTTTAATTTTTAGCAATTTAATGTCGCATTTATAAATATTTGCAAATCAGTGCTTGTACTTTCAAAGTGTGTGTGATTTCATGTCTCTGTTAAATAATATTTAACAACTAAACATTTTGATAACATGATGATAGCAAACATTTGGCAAAAAATTGCTAAATCTAAAAATGTAGTACTAAACTATAAAAAAATTACCAAAAAATGAAAGTATATACACTTAATTTGTCATTATCATGTTATTAAAATAGACGTTCGTTAAATATTATTTTAACAGAGGCACTAAATTCCATATACTTTGAAAGTACAAGCACTAATTTACTAAAATTTAAATATAAGATACTAAAGTACTAAAAATTGATAATATGGACACTTGGCATGCCATTATACTAGAGAAAACTTTAAGATTTTTGTTCCATATATATATATATATATATTTATTTATTTATAATACAAAAAATTAGAACATAACAAGATAAAAACTTTTAACAAAACGTCAAAATAATATGATTATTACTATATTATTTTTGCCACTTTAACTCGATCACCACCATCGCCACCTATTACCACCATTGCCAATAGAATTCTAACAATAATTACCATCACCATTGCTACATTATTTATCTATAAGGACCCGACCCGCTAAATCCCGAGATTTAGTATACCAAGTCTCCAACCACATATAACATTTTCATATTATATGTAAGATTGTCCTAAAATTAATAATTTATGAGAATTATTTGATTAATTTTACCAACACTTTATAAACAATTTTTAAACAAAAGAAGATTGCTAATAAAAGCTATCCATACAAATATACATTATATGTACAAAGATTAGTGTTAATATAAGACAATATAAAATTACAAGTTGTTCTTGATACAAAAGATAGACTAAAGAGATCTTAAAATCTTTTACAACTTAGGCTTATTTAACGAGCCTTATATACAGAGAAATATGTTTTAAACAAAAGCTTCTCCCAAAAACCAAGGGCATTCGAGTCCCACTCGTCCATAAACCTCTCAAAATCTGACTCATATCCCAAATCATCATACAATTCATCTTCAATACCTGCAATGCAGCAAAAGTAGCCAAAGGCCCAGTACGCAATAACAAATACAAAAACGAATTATCAAGTGAACTTAATTCGAATGAAATGCATCAATGATCAAGTCATTATCTTGATAAGTTTTCTTTTAACAAAACAGCAGTAGGGTATTCAAACCCCGGAATCACGCTCTGGGAATTTAGGGGTCCTGAGTAACAGCAGCTGCTTAGGGGGTTGACATAAGTAGTCTGAATACTTATATCTCCTATATCTATTCCATAAAGAAATAGCTTCATTTAGGGCTCCAAAGCCGTTAACCAACTCTACTTAAACTCAGTCCACAACATGAATCTAGTTCACAAATCCCCATAAACTTTGAACTAAATTATGACATTTCCCCATAAGTTTAAGCAAACGTTACTCAGATACTATTCTCCCCATCAGCTATCCGCTTAACCATAAACAAATCATTATTGCATCATAGCGTACCATTGCATCATGGTAAAGTCATTGTATCATAACTTAGGTTAAAACGCCTAACGAACATGTCATTGCATCACGATAAGTTTGCTGCTCTCCAACCAGATTAAACAACGTAATAGACATCCAGTTCATCAAAGTATTAAGTCGAATTGAATTAAGTCAAATTTAATAATGCCTATTCTTAGCATACAACAAGCAAGCTATTACGTACCTATATCCAATAGTGTATTACTCTATTCACTCAGAGGGGAATCAACTGAAGAACCTTTAACTGAAATAAGGAATATCAAAACAAATCAATAATCGAACGTAGAATATATATACAACACATAATTCTAAGTTAACTATACAAAAAGATTCAATGAACTTAACATATAGCTTTAACATTTAATTCATACATAAAACATGTTTATATAATTTATAGATTCATTGGAAGACTATATATGAAGCAAAGAGGGACAATTGAAGAAGGTTGAAATTGTAAAAACTCAAGGGAAACGCAGGCAACTTACACTGGCAAATTGGAGCTGAATGCTGGCAGCGTTGGAATCATACGTCGGTGGCGTTAAGCCCGACGTTAAGAAAATCAGTTCTGTTCGCATTCAACACCGATTAAAGGCCAGCGGCATTGACGCCCTAATGCCTAGCGTACGATTTGAAAAAAAATGTTGGTCAATTTCTTCACAAAAGTCGATGGTGTTACAAGTAGCGTTAGGAAAATCGGTTATGATCACATTCAATACCGCTTTTACACTAGTGGCATTGAAGTACCAGATGCCGGCGTAAACAGAAAAACAACCTGTTCGAAAAGTTTTTGTTTCCCCTGTTTTGCATTTTGAAAATTTGTAACATAAGACACTTTTGATCCTTCTTCAAACACATATTTAGCTTTATATACTATCTTCTATCCATATTAACCATTCCTAGCAAATTTGAACATCATTTTAACACATCAAACTACTTCATTTATATCAAACCCTATCATACTCTTCACCTTAAACTTAACTACTTAAAATCAACTTCAATCATCACCAACAATTCTCACTACTTCTATAACACACATAACAAGTTCATATAATAACAAACACAATCCAACGTTTATTAGTACATAAAATCATTCAAACTCATATGACATTAAAGCTCATTATAACATGGATTCTATATCTATATTACAAGAAAGAACAAACAAAGAGTTTATAACTTGCATTAACTTATATGAAGAAGCTTTAGCTTGGAGAAAATTGTTGAATCCAAGAGGTTGTTCTTGCTAAGGTTTAGAGCTTATGGTTTGAAGAAAGAAGAACAAAGAAAGAAAAGAAAAGTGAAAATTCGGATAGATTTTGTTAGCTGCCAAAAGAGGGTCTTTTGATCAATTTATGGGCTTATATTTATCCTAAATTTTGACTTTTTGGTACATATAGGTTAGGCTTAATTTGGCTTAATTTATGGCTAATTTGGACTTAATTTGAGCCTAAAAATGGGCTTAACTTATTCTAAAATTCTGCTAACAAATTCTTAGACATTTCAAAAGTTGTTTTGATAATTTTAAATATAACACATACATATTAATTCATAAGAGACACAAACATTAATTATACTACACACACATTAATATACATGAAACAATAGCATTAATCTCATCACACATATACAAATACATTAATAATTTACATTAATAAACATAGTATTAATTCATAACATGCTACTAACACACTTTTATACTAATAAGAATTTACACGTTGTATATCAAACCTATTTCTACACATTCATTTTCATATATCAAATTCACTTCAAACTTAATATTTAGAACTAATATTATATTTACATGAAAATTAAATTATTAAATAAGTTAGGTTATTTCATTATCACTAAACCATCGGTACCATCCACATCATCACTACTACTAACCGTAATTCTTGTACATTACAAATTGCATAAAGCTTGAAAAAGAAAAAAAAAAAAAAGGAAGAAAAAAAAGAAAGAAAAAGAAGCAAATCTTATGCCATACTTAGCAAGCCTGAGATGATAATACTAGACATTGATACAAGAAACATGTGTTATATTTTCTGATATGGTATTGGAAAACAAACACTATCGTCGTATCCGTAAAGACATGAGATTAGGAAAAATATTACTGCTGCAAAATGTTTTTAACTGGTTGCCATTATATTAGTGTGGTTGCCTCACGACCTTGCCATTGTATCATTTTGTGAATCATGATTCTTCTTTCCTCTAATGCTTATATTTGATGACAATGATTCATTATATGAAAAGGAGAAAACAATCATGTTTACGCTAAATTTAAGAAAGATAGAGAAAAAGCAAGAGCCAAGATCCAAATGCTTAAATAAGTGGTATGCTGTCCGTGTTATGATACAACTAATAAAAATCTATTTCTTCAATGATCTTTTCTCCTCTATCAATGGGAAAATCTCATAATTCGGACATATTATCCTGGCTTTTTCATCAGAGATAACAAAAGGAAACTGTTTCAAAATGGGCAAATTATCCAGTAGGATAACAAAACTCTAATCATATCACCACAGCCAAATATACATCACTTATTGACTACCATGCTGCATTTGAAATGTTTCTATAATAACTTTGCCTCTAATGCTTTCTTCTTCTCAATTTTCTGCTCACTTTCTTCTCCCACAACTCCCTTTTTCAAAATTAAGGGAGTCCCATCAACTGGCGTACAACCTACTGAATGGTTTTCTGCATTTGATTCATTCCATTATGACTTTAGCACCTAACGACTTCATCTTTTCTATTATCTGCTCGCCTTCTTCTTTTGAAACTCCCTTTTTCAAAATCGAGGGAGTCTTCTCAACCAAATCCTTGGCTTCCTTGAGACCTAAATCCGTAAAGCTCCTAACTTCTTTGATAATTTTGATCTTTGCGGATGCTTCATAGGACTCCAACTTCAATTCAAAAACCGTCTTTTCGGGTTTCTTCTCCTCCTTAGCTGCAGCAGCAGCCCCCTTTGTAGCAAGATTGCCCAAGCCAGCAGCATCAGCCGCTTTCATGACTCCAACAGTTGGCGGCTCCTTCATGCCCAACTTTTTCATGATAATCGATGAAAGCTCTGCAACCTCAACCAATGTCAACGATGACACTTCATCAACTAGCCTGAAAACCCTCTCTGTAGGAGGACTACGATGCTCAGTAGGATCAAATGTTGCTGGATCATAGTCAGCAGGAAGCCTCCTTTGGTCGATCTCAACTTCCTCCTCAGAATCCTCATCCATCCCCTTCCTTGCCGGTTGGGAAAATCGCCGACAAATCCCATTTGAGCTTAACTTTTCCACTACATAAGGGAGGAGGAAAGGGGAATTGTTTCGCGCATACCCATTGGAGAAACAATTTCTTAGTCTTAGGACTAAGCTCATTTTGGCAAACACGGCAAGTACAGAACTTGTGATTCAAAACAGAGCTATTGCAGCAACATTCTATCAACAGCAGTTCCTATGACAAAACACCGACAACAAATAAATAAATAAACAAAGATAGATCAGAAAAATTTGCTCCTTTTTTATAATGAAAAACAACAATCCAGAATTTTGGCGTATTGGGGTGCTAAATGAATACAGATTTTCGAATTTTGTTTCCTACCCATAATAAATAAAGCATTGTTATACATCTTCTGTGTATAAAAACATTCTAGTATATAGCTTATCAATCCACTAAAGCAGTGAACAATCCCTAGAAGAGTCTTATAAACGAAGGTTGATCATAAGAAATGTTAGGTTGATTTATTTTACTGATTGAAGACAATAATACAAGAAATAACGTACCTGAATTGGAGTGGAAGACAGGTAAAAATGGCTGACAGGAGGAGAAATTCAGGTGAAGCAAGCGAGAACAAGCTGGATCGGTGAATTAGGGTTTGGAGGGTTTAGTTTAGATAGTGTAGGAGCTTGTGAGCAGTTTTGTTATATCACCTTCTGAACAGGTGGGCCTGGGATGGAGGAGAGCTGAAAACGGTGGGCTTCTGAAGTGTCAAAATTAACCAATTATTATTATTTATTTAAGGAAAAGTAAATTTTTACACTGGACCGATTTTCTATTTAAACCCTTCGCCTTTTTTTATGCTTTTATTTAAGTTTTGTCCTCCTTTACAAATTAGGATTTTATTAATGCCAATAATTTTTCAATCCATATTTCACAAATGGCAACTTATGGTTCATCCAAGACTCCAAATAATTAATTTAAATTAATAATATACTTAATTTTATATAAATTAAATAAAGAAATAAATATAATAAAAAAATTAACGAAAATAAAACAACCAAGTAAAAAAAGGTAAAAAATCAATATAGCTCCTTTCCACATATCTAAATGCAAAGATCAAATCATTACCATGAATTTCAAACAAAATCAAATCAAACAAAGATTAAGAGTAAAATTAGCACATAATTTCTCAGAGCATCAAACACTCGAATAGAATGAAAAAAAAATTAAAATTTAAAAGATGAAATAAAAGAAAATAGCAAACCTATAGCATCTACATGATTTCATTATCTAAAAATTAGAAAAATTTTATAAATAAAAAGATAAAATGGTAGAAAATGAAATTATATTTAGATTCTATGGATTCTTTATTTTTTGTCTTTTCAATTTTTATTATTTTCATTATATTCGAGTGTTTGATGATTTGATCAAATATATTAATGGATATTATGTGCTAACTAGTACTCTTAATCTTTGATTGACTCGATTTGGATTGAAATCAAAGGTAAAGATTTGATCTTTTATTTTTGGATACGTAAAAATGGAGCTATGTTGATTTTTTTTTTTACTTGTTTGTTTTATTTTCATGATTTTTTAAATTATTTAATTTAATTTTTATGTAATTAATCATATTACTAGTTTAAATTAATCATTTGGACAAACCATAAGTTTTCGTTTTGGCTAAAGACTTAAATAAAAAAAAAGGATCAAACTTTGAGGAATAAAAATGTTTTTTTCTCTTTCCCCTTTATTTAACAATTAAAAATCAAATATGCATGCATGTGTATGTATAGTATTATATACCGTTTTATCATTAACAAGACAACCATTGGCTTTTGTTATATATAGTTAACAGTTAAGTAATATATATTATTGTTATTTATTTACTTATTTTATTTTCCAATATGCAAGCCTAATCTCCTGTAAATTATAATTAAATTAAATATAAACTTAAGCATACAAATGGAATTTGAGCAGGCGACTCCCACTTCTACTTAGTCTGAAAAATAGTAAAATTTGATGACATCTTAAATTCATAATTGAATTTTATTTAACTTCCCTTAGGCTTTAATTATAAAAATAACATCATCAATTTTTGCTAGAATTTTAATTTCTTTGCAAAATATTATTTTGGATATCTATGTTATATTGAACAATAATAACAGATTATATAACTTTAATTAATTCCCCAGGGCTGTTTCATTGGCTTGTATGTAATTGCTAAGTACAGGCAATTATTTACAGTATTACAATTATATATTATACATAATTTTCATTTTTTTTAGCATTTAAAAATATATTGCACAATTATATGAACTTTGTAAGGCCCCTACGACACACACTGCAAGGATTTCATATCTCGAAATGAGTTAATCCCATGAATAGTATCTAAACTGATAAAAATATAATTAGATATTTGAAGTTTGAAGTTTGAAATTTATTAATTTAGTATTTAAATTTGACAAAATTAGTAGCTAAAAGAATTTTTGTATATACTAACAATACTTTCATCAAGTTCTTTCATATACTAAATTGATCAATTTTAAAGTTTGAGTACTAAATTAATCATTTTTAAAATTTAGATACCTAATTATATATTTTATCAAAGTTAAACTACCATCCGTGACATTATCTCATTTCCAAATATATCCGTACACCAAGTTCTTTTTCCCTTTTATTTCATTTCGGTTTTTTTTTTCCCAACAAGAATAACATTTCAATAAAGTTTAAAACTCAGTCGTGACCCGTGAAGCAAATAAGACAGCCAGTTTGACTAGGAACAACTCAAAAATCAAAAAAGGAAAAAGTTAGGAAACCACATTTGGCATGCCATAGCAAAGCCGAAACATAATTTTAATTTTTGGTTTCATTCCAATTCCAATTCCAATTCCTATCTATCTTTTGATGTACTTCTATAAACTGGAATCAGGATTCTGATTTTAAGAAAGAATTCTATGATTTCATTTCATCTCATTAATAATTAATATTACAATTATATTTTTATTCTCTATTATATTGTTCATTTACATTTATTATGAGGATATTTTTGATAAAATCATATCAATTCCATTTAATTTATAATATATTCAAATAAATAAATAAATTTATTGTTGCATCATTTATTTAATTCCATTTCATTCTTTTTATGTTATGTTTGATACATCAAAATTGACCCGGAATGGAATCGTAATTCCGAATTCCGTTTCATTCCTTATGTTTCGATGCACTTTTAGAAGTTAGAATATCGATTTCTTGGAATCGATCATTCCGGCTTCAAATGGGAATTTGATTCCACCTTCTTAAAG
The DNA here is from genome assembly GCA_024138025.1 of Combretum micranthum. Lineage (NCBI taxonomy): Eukaryota > Viridiplantae > Streptophyta > Magnoliopsida > Myrtales > Combretaceae > Combretum > Combretum micranthum. The sequence goes on from JAMXBD010000524.1 coordinate 154,811, forward strand.
GTGGAATTACGATTCCATTCCAAATTCATTAATTATGCAACGTGTAATCACCTTTTTATTCTATCATATATTTGTATTTGCATTTGCATTTGTATTTATTTTATTACTAGGGACAATTTTGAAAAATATACTTTATAGTCATTCCATTTCATTTTGGATTTGTCATTTTAAAACTAATTCTATTCCAATCAAACTCATTCTATTAAAAATGATTCCTACATACCAAACGTGATATTATCCTAATCCCTTTCATTCTAACCTATGTTTTAGTACTAAAAATGCTTTTAAACTACCAATTCACATAGTACACCCCTTTCATACATGGCAAGGCCGCCAAATTAGCAAATCACAAGAATATGTACAGCTGAAATAGTAATGAAATGACTCACCTCCTACTTAGTGTCATAGACTTATAGGCATGGTTCTGGAATCAGAACTGCTACTACTGATAGTTCCTAATTCTGGTTTTGTAATCAAGGAAGCACATTTTTTTTTTTTTAAAGTAAAAATAAAAAATAGCTTTTAATAAAATAAATTTTAAAACTCAAAATGATTAATTATTGGGTCTAAAAATGTTAAATTATTTAACTAAAATTTTTGAAAATTTATTTAGTAATATAAAATTATAAAATACTCTAAAAGATAAAAAAAAATTTATATACAAAAAAATCCTACGTTATTATGGAAATAAATTTTACATTTTGGAAAAATTTATATAAACTAAATTATATATGATTTTAATTTATATTTATTTATGTTGTTGATAATAACACATTAAAAATTGTAAATAGATAATAAATTTTACTATTTAATGAAATATTATAAATATTAATAATAATATATATTTAATATAATTTTTTTTTTTTTAATAGAATATGCTAGAATTGTTGGTTTCACCTAACTCTAGAGTATAAAACTTCTTAAGAACCAAAAACCAATTATTCCTTAGCTGATACCAGTTGAAACCGCTAGTAATAATCCTGATTCAACTCCTGTTTGAAATCGAATTATGCGTATATGTTGGCTAATCTTGGCTTCTGCAATGATTCTATTACCCTAGTCCACCGAGTTAATATCCCAATCTGTGTGCTTTTTAACCTCATCAAGTCCTTATTAAACATTTGGCCAAAAAAAAAGAAAAAATCCTTATCTGACATGTTTTTTTTAACAAACAGAAGAGGAACCAAATAAATTATGTGCTCCGCTGCTTCTTTCCCTTGCAGTACCTGCCAATCTCAATAAACAATTCCTATCTCTCGGAAAAACAGACATACGAAAATCCATCAAGTTCTATCAATTAGCAAGGACAAAACTATAAAATTTATTATTTTGAATTGATCCAAACATAAATTATAAAGATTTAAAATCACTGAAATTAATTAAAGCTAATTGAAGTCATATAAAAGCTTAAACGATTATAATTTTTTAAAATTTTCAATTTTACCCTAAACTGAAAGCTTAAATTTTAAAAAATTTAAAAAATTCAAGAATGTTGAAATAAAGTAAACTAGAATTTTAAATACTTTTGGATGAAAATTTTATAAGAAAAATAAAAGCAATGCAATATGGAGTCATGTTTTGGCAAAATTATAATTTTGCCCCTAATAAGAAACTTACTTTTACTAAAATTCAAATTTTAGTTAAGATAAATAATTTAGATTTAGTTGAACTATTTAAGTCATATTTAGCCCATAAGATTAATTAAAAACCCTAGACTTGTTAAAATTAGTGAAGGTTTTTATATATTTAAAAAAAATGGACGTTTAGGATTGTATAAGATCAAGGGCATCATACTACACTTCTAAATCCCCCATATATATATATCCCTTTTCTTCTTCTTCTACTCTCCTTTTCTTCCTTTAAAACTCCTTCCAAAATTTAAGGTAAGAACATCTAAAATCCTAAACCATAAACCACCCTTTTAGTGCTAATTATGCAAGGTTAATGAGAAATTGTCACTAATTGCCTTCTAATATATGTTTAATGTCTGAATTTAGACTTAATTCATGTGCACTTATGAGTTTATGTAAGGACCCGCTATCACTCCTAAATTTGAAATAGGCGATAACAGTTCCCCAACCACATATAACTTATAAGATTATATGTAAGGTTGTCTGAAAGAATTATTTGAGAAATTGTTTATCTAATTCCATATAGATAATATGCAATAGGAAACATAGATTTTTTTTTTTTTTTTAACCTTAAACAAAACTATACTACTACACTACCAACATATTTTACAAAGGAAGCAACTTAATTCCTACATAGCTAAGTACATATATATATGCATATTACATCCAAAGGCTTCTTACAAGCCTTAACAAAATCTTCCAAACACAATCCAAACTAACACTTTAATTACATCATAAACAAAAGGAATCACTTCTAATCTATTACAAATCATAGGGTTCCATTGAGTCCAGGGTTAGCTCTAATCCTCCAAACCATCAAGAAAATCTTCAAAGTCGGTTCCGTACCCCATACTGGCATATAACTCATCGGAGTCATCACCTGAAATGGATAAAATATGAGCGAAAGGCCTAGTACACAAGCAACGAATACAAATGCAAAGTGGGTTACACATTCTTAGACTAATGCATTATGCAACAATCAATGGTTTATTGTTAAGTCTTTAGTTAGTAAAACAACACGGGAGTATTCAAACTCCGGACAACAAAGATCTAGTATTACGTCCATCTCCCTGAGTGGTCCCTACTATTCATACAGACTAGGCAGCCCCACCTTCCGGCGTAGCCCGTAATACTAGGGGATCCTGAGTAACGTATCACGACGCTTAGGGGGTTGATGTGAGTAGCTCGGATACTCACATCTCCTAAATAATTCTATCCATTAACGAGAAAGTACCCTGCCCCCAATCTGAGCAAGGTGCCGCTCTTCGAACCAGATTCAACGGCAAACAAGGACAAGCAACACTCATCAATTAATAAAGTTTTCTTAATTTAAAGTAGTTTAGTTGTGATGCCTACCCTAACAAAGAAACAAGCAAGTTACTGCATACCTGATATAGCTCGGGTACTAATGGGGTTGGTCGAGCGAGGATCTATCACTGTTTAAAACAATATTAAATTTCACACTTAGCCTAAGCACTAATTAACTAGTTGAAAATACAATTAATCAAAGAAATTCAAATAAATTAATACAAGGTCATAATAAAGCATTTAAACATCCTATTATATCATAGAACACTTAACAAATACTTAATTGATCATATATCAAACTTTGGAAAATTTGAAAGAAAGTTTTTGAAATTTAAAAGCGCAGGGGATACGCCGGCATTCAAAGCCGAGGGCTTTGAACCGGTGTTTAATACGCTAAAGATCAACACTGCCAACATTGGCAGCGTTTAAGGATACGCCGGTAGCCTTCATTATATGCCGGTAGCTTTGAGCAGATGTAAAATGCAATTCTAATTTTTCAAAAATTGCTGAGAGGTACACGGGGTTGATCTACGCCCGTGAATACCCCCAACACTAGCAGCGTATCCATATACGTTGGCAGCCTTTGATCCTACGCCGGTGGCCTTCAGTCCGGCGTTAAAAATTACGATTCTGTTCCTATTCCACACCGCCGGTAAGCCGGTGGCGTTGGAATTCCAGTAGCCGGCGTATATTTTGAAAAATGAACGCTAGCAAACTTTTCCAGCCAAAGCCGGCAGCATTTAAACGGCTTTAAGAAATTTGATTCTGATCGCTTTCAACACCGCCTATAAGCCGGCGGCGTAGAAGCCCCAGATGCCGGCGTACAATCAAATTTTAGCCTATACGAAAATGTTTTTGATTTCTCCTGTTTTATTACAAAATTTGTTCACTTTCAAAAATTCTCCAAACTTAGTCTAAACTTTCCAAAGCTTGTTATATGTTACAAACACTATCCTAACAACATAAATTCTACTTCTAATCATCAAAACACTAATCACACTTCAAATTCACATCTTAAATACTCAATCCTTCAATCTTCCGAAACACTCATCCCCACACATCAACACTCATATAAGGTATACACTACCATTCCTTTAGCTATATAATCCCATTCAAACTATCATCAATGCACCAAATCAATCCCACACCAATTATTACATAAAATTCATTTCTATCTAACATTTACAAACAAACATAATATAGAACATAAAATGAAAAGATAAAGTTTGCATTTAACTTACATGACTAAATCTTGGCTTGGAATGATGTTTAAATCCAAAAGCTTATAGTTGATCTTGACTTTGGGTTTAAGATTTTTAAATAGAAAAGAAAGAAAGAAAAGAAAGAAAATTCGTATAGGGAAATAGGGCTGCCAAAAAGAGGTCCTAACTTGTTTAATACCAAGCCAATACTCATCCAACAATTGTCATTAGGGGTATATTTGACCTAAGGTTAATTTGGGTTAATTTCAATTGCATTTGAGTTGTATTTAAGCTTAAAAAGTGGACTTAAAGTTTACCAAATTTCTGTCATTAATCTAAACAATTCAAAAGTAATTTTATTAAATTCTAAACATATCACATGCATATTAATTTGAAAAAGACACACATATTCAATACACTATACACACATTTATACATATCAAATAATAACATTAATTTCATAATACTATACACATACAAAATAACACATGTCTAACACATTCACTAATTATATTAACCAAGCACACACACACACACACACACACACACACACACACACACATATATCATTTCAATAATACATTAATATGTAATTTAAGGAATGCATAGCTATTTCAGTTTGTCACTAATTATCTTCTAATATATGCTAATTAAGCAAGGTTAACGCATGCTGTGAAACTTGTCAGTTTTAGGCTTTGTTTAGATTATTCGTTAGGTAAATTTTCCTTGTTTTGGTAGGCTTAATAATAGAAAAAGAGTGAGTAGAAGTAATTGCCAAATTTTTTGTGAAATATGACTTAGATCTTTCTATTATGTTACTCTGATAGCTTCGCTTGTGATTTTGGATTGTAGTTTTGAAGATGATTTAAAAAAATACATAGATTTTAAAAGTCAATCAGTGTACAACAACAACCAGTAATTTTTCTTACGATACATTTTTTTCTAGGGTTTATAAGATAGTTATTATATAGACATTGTCTTTTTCCTTTTCTTTTTTTTTTTTTAAATTCTTTCAACATAATTAATAGCATTAATTTCTTATATTATAAAACTATGTTTAATTAAATAAATTCTTTTGAAGAACTATTTTTTATTTGTAGTACATCATTAAAAAAAATTATATTCTTCATATTACAAATGTTTTGAATTTATCATATAAAGTTATTACAAATAATGCTAATTATATAACTTAATTTAGTAACTTTTTTACTTTCAATTATTTGGATTATTGAATATCTGTTCTATTCAAATATTTTTCTAATTTATTTTTGTTGAAAAAAACTTATATAGATTTCATATATTAATTTTATCTTTTAAGTAATAATTAATTTTCAAATAATATACTCATATAATCTCTTACGAAATATATTAAAAACGCGAAATATTATAGTAAAATTATTAACAAAATTATTTATATAATCATATAATATAATTACAATAGCATATATATATATAAAATAATTCTAATATCAACTTAATATAATTATGACCTTGCAGTAGTATAATTCTCTGTCTGTTCTTTTTGCAGAGTATAATAGGTGCCAATACTCCACCTTAGTGGTATGCACTGTTTGGATTGGAATTGGAAATCGGATCGAAACCGAACCAGCGGTTCCAAGCCGGTTCCCAAAAAAAAAAAAAAAACTAGCCGTATTCTGCGATGTTTATATCTTTCCATAATTAATTGTATATATGTTTGATTTTAGTCTTAAAAGTTGGGACCAAATATAATTTCCCAGGATGTTCCCAAATAGATAAAACCAAGAAGAATAAATAAACTTACAGGCTCTATTTTGGTGTTTTTTTTTTCGATCTTTTTATTAGGATCATTTTATTTGCTTAATTTTTTTTTTTCATTTCTAATTAAGGTTAATTGTTGGAGTTAGGAGAGAAGGAAAAAAAACGGTTCATCGGTTCGAAACCGACGATTTCGTCGAAACCGGACCGGAACTAGGATTCCCAGTTTCGGTTCCTCATTTCCTAGAACCGGAATCAGTGGCGACGTCTGCTCCACCTTCATGGCAACTACCGGCAAAACTGGTTGGAAGATTTTTGTTTTATTTTTATTTATATATAATTTGATTTTCTAATTGCATATTGTGTAGTAATTGTTTTTGTTCAAAAAGCTTAATTATTAAATAAAGCATGAAGTGCCTCCATTGAAAGTTGAAACTAAACAAATTGAGTACCACATATGCATTTAAATTTAATGCATGGTTCCTTATTAACATGTATTTAGTGTGAGGTTCTTTATTAATATGTATTTAATGCAAGGTTCCTTATAATACAAGTGGAGTTTTTTAGGTAAACACTTATATATTTACATACAGTTAAAGCAATGTAAGACTTTTCTACAGCATGATTGATCTACATAACTACAGTCTACACTACACACAAGTGTATTTTTATGCAATAATGGTCCCCAGTTTCTTTTCTAAAATTATAGAGAGCTTATTAAACTTTTCGACCACGATGTAAACATGCATTCTAAACTTAGACATACACACAATTTCAGGACTGAAACGAATTGGAACCAGAATCGCGCGGTTTCGAATCTTGAAATTAAGAAATTGAAAGTGAAATCGTCTTCTATAACTTCGGTCCGGCTTTATAGAATCGGCAGTTCCGATTTTGTAACCGCAAAATCACATTTATTTTCAAATAAAAATAAATGAGTTTTATTTTTAATAAAATAAATTTTAAACTTAAAATAATTATTATATTTAAAAGTATAAAATTATTTAACCAATTTTTAAAAACTTTTGTTTAGAATGCATATTTATTTGTATACATATACTTCCAATATCAATTGTAGTTAGGAATATGAGATTTTAGAATAATCTATAGGGTAAAAGAAAGTTATAATGTAAAAAATAGTCTCACATTATTAAAGAAATTAATTTTTCTTTTAGGAAAAGTTTATTTAAACTAACTAAGTATGATTTTAAGCTATTTTATTTGTGTTGTGGATAATAACATATTAAATGTTGTGAATAAGTAATAATTTTTACTATTTATATGAAATAATTTAGTTATTGATAATTATATTTAATATTACTTTTTTCTTTTTTTTTTTTCTCAATCCAATTATAGGTTAAAGAATTGCCTACGAATTATAAAACCGATGGTTTTATAGCTGGTCTGAAACCAGCCAACCGGTCTAATTCTAGTTCTAGAACAGACGGTGATGGTGATAGTTCCGGTTCGGTTCTCAATTCAAAACCTAACCATGCCTATGTCTAACTGACTTTAAATATTAGTGTAAACAACTTTTATTAATTTTGATAAATTGGTAAAGAATTTTATTAATTAATATCAAAATTTGTAGAATGTTAAAGTATATTTTAATAAATTTAAGATGTTTTTTGCACCAAGGTCCGATATTAAGATGATTAATTATATGAATCTTGGATGGCATATCCGTCGTGAGACTAAGAAAATTATTGTATTTTCTTCTTTTTTTTTTCTCCCCTCTCTTTTTTGATTTGCCAAGTATAAAGTTCATGTAACACGCAGCACAGATATTTAGTTCATTGATTTTGATGTTTGATCACTGATTTGGTTTTAATCTATTTTTATTGAAAACAGCTCATACACAATTTATGTATTAATTTTCTCTTTTAATTAGTAATTCAAGTAATACACACACACATACAATCTTTTAAAATGCACTAAATATCATAAATATTTTGATGAAATTATTAACAAAATTTCTATATATAGATATATTATTTAATATAATTATAATAATGAATAAATACATACATATAATTCTAATATCAACATAATTAAAATTTAATCAGACAGCAGTTTAATTTTGCTTCCGTTCACGTAGAGTATGATAGGTTCCAGTGCTATGCCTTAATGGCAGCAACCGGCAAAACTGGTTGGTCAATTTATATATATAAATATATATATATATTTTAAAATCTAAATTATTATTAAAAATGAACAAATTGTGTACCACATATGTATTTAATATGAGGTTCTTTATTATGTATTTAATGTAAGGTTCTTTATTGTACAAGTGGAGAGGTTTTAGATAAACCTTTATATATCTATATACAGTTAAAGCAATATAAGACTTTACTACAGCGGTATTAACATTTATAAAATAGGAACCGTGTATATTATTTATGTGTGTCATCCTTGCGTAGGCGTCGTGCTAATCTTCTTGGTATCGTTTCAATTTTATTGGATGTCATCGATGAGATAACTGTGTATATTATTGGATGCAAGACTTTTTAACAGCATCATTAAATAACATAATTAGACACATGTGTATTTTTAAGCAAAAATGGTCTTCTTTTCCTTCTTTAAAATTATAAAGAGCTTATTAAATTTTGACGACGATGTAAGGATATATTCTAACCTTTTAAATAGTGTAAATAATTCTTTTAATTTTGATAAATTAGTAATATTTAAGACAGTTATTGATATCAAAGTTTGTGGGATGTTAAAGTGTATTTTGACAAATTTGAGATATTTTTTTATATCAAGATCATATTTTGGCAGGATTAGTTGCAGCTTTGAAGGATCATTTTCTAATTTATCAAAATTTAAAGATGGTTTAGTAGGTGTAGCACATGAATGTTAGGCGGTATACCCAATGCAAGACTAAAATTTAGAAAATATTTGTATTTGCTTTGTTGTTTCCCCTCCCCATTGTGATTTGCAAAGCAAAAGTTCATGTAACATGTAGCACTGGATTTAGTTCACTGATTTTGATGTTTAGTCATCGTGAGTTTGGATATTTCGTCTTTGGTTTGATTTCTTCCAATTCAATCCTATCAAATCTTAACTAAATCTTAACCTAGTTAATATGGATTCTCAACTAGGAAGTGAGAGAAATATTTAGTTTTGTAAGCTTTTAAGGAGTCGCCATCCGATCATAGTCGAAGAAAAATACAAATTAAGATCAATGAGTTGATTGATCCTAATTTGGCCATGGTCCACAATAAAATCAATTTCAAAATTAGTTTCATAATTACTAAAATTCTATATTCAAGGGTTATCATATTAAAACTGTGTGGTTACCACTTTAAAATTTTTAAACTAAGTCTATCTTTTAATGCTCAAAATTCATCATGTTATAAAGCATAGTACTTACATTTTATTTAAATGTCAATTACAAATTATTTTACAAGAAATAATAAATTAGTTTAATATTAACAAAAAAAATGATAGAACAAAATAAATTTTTTTTCAGATTTTATATCAGCCCGGAGATATCTACTTACCTACTAATAAAGATCAGACAAACATAGTTCTTTCAAAAAAATTTAGTAGGTTGATCAATTTTAATTTTCCAACTCTCCGACTATAAGTTTATTAAATTTTACAAGTTTGGCAAATAGAGAGTTTTAGGTATTAATAATCCCATAATCCTATCAAATTTGCTTTGATTTTAGAAAATTATTTTTTCTAAGTGATAAAAATGTTTTATAGATCCTAAAATTATTTTATCAAATCAAGTTATTTCACTATTAATTCCTATCTATACATTATTTTTGTCGTCTTTTACTATTATTCTAACATGCTTACATAATACACATTTTCAACTTCATTTATTATGTTTTTTTTCATTCTATTTCTTTTTCATTCTTTATTATTTTCCCCTTTTTATCTTTCTTTTTATTATTTTTATTTTAATATAAGTTAGTTAGTTTAATTAATTAATTAATAAAAAAGAAAACCAACTTACCTGGGATTCAGATGCACTAGTCGAATTGGTGAAGGGGCGTGGGTTAGACTTCGATCGTATCCAGGTTAGAGCTGGTTCGAATTCGGGTCACTGAGGATAGAAGTGATTGGTGGTGATGGGTTCCAATAGTGTGGTGGTGTTGAGCGGGGAATGTTATTAGATAAGTCGAGAATAGGAGGAAGAACAGTGCAATAATGGCTGTTTGGCTCGAAACTTACCGTGGGTGGCAGTTTCGTGATCTTAAAGCGGCAGTCAACAATGGCTGATTGGCTGAGATGGTCACCGACGTCGTCAAGCTTCACTAAAGCTATCAATCGATAACTCTTACTTACCGGAGGCTTCCTGTATCAACTGTATTAACCAATATTACTCAGAAACTTCAAAAAAAACCCTGATTTCGAAACCCTAGTTTCAAAGACACTTTGATTTGAACTCTATAAAGGTGATTTTTTGTATAATTGTTGATTCCAAATTGTTTGTTTGAGCTCCTATTTATAGGATTGGAGCTCGAATAAACATGAAAGTCAATTGAGTGCTTTAATCAAAATCACAAATTTAGGGTTTTAATTTTGACTCCGATTAATGACGATTTAGTGAAAGTTTAGCAAGTTCATACAAATATTCCAACATATTTGACCCTTAGATGCTTCATGGAAGCTTTGATTTACTTAGAAAATCATCATTGAAGGTGATGGAGTTCTTCTTGCATTCAAACATTCCCTAATTTTCATCTTCAAATTTGACCATCCAAAACTATGAATCGAGACCAAAAGATTTGTCTTGATTTGTAGTACTCCATGTGTACTTCACAATTTCACCATTAATTTAGTGAAATTATAAAATAAATTCAGTAAAAAAAGGCCATAAAGATGGCTTGTCAGACATGGAAACTACAGGAATTGTGCTTGCCTAAGATTGAAGATGACATGATGTCATCAATGATGTCAGCGCACCCAAACGTATCTTGCCACATGGCACGTTTTGGTGAGTGAAAAATAAAAGGCAAATCTACCTTTGTCCAAGCTCAAACCCATGACCTCTTGATTAACATGCAATGACTTGTCCATACAACCTGTGTCTTGATATGACTTGCACATAATTTATATTTAAGGCTTCAAAACTAGGCTCAATTAAATAGGTTAGTCCATTGTAAGTTATTTAATTCAGTCTATAATTTTTTAGAATTATAATTAATACTATATTAGCCCATAAAACTATGAACACAAAATGTACATATTATTATGTTATTTTTTTTATTTATCATTATTATTTTTACCTTTTTATTATTTATTATTTCTAAAAAAAATTTGTGAGCTTAATATAATATTAACTTATTATAAATTGAAGCCTTAAATGGACCAAAATAGAGTTTCTACAGCTCTCCCTCTTTGTGGTGCTATACAAAGACAAAAAGAGACCCCTTTTTTGCCTTTTGAAAACTTAAGGCAAACATTACGACAAATAATGAGGCCTGCAATTGATCCACCAGGGTTTATAACCATTCATCGAATATCCCTTATTTTTGGTGTTTTTAAACTAACTTGGAATAGGCTCCCCATGAGCTGGCACATGAAGTAGGCACTCCATTTGAGCTTGCCTTTAATTTGATACAAGTGCGCTCCTTAAGCTAGCACTTTATTTATCTAGGTGCTCCTCTAAGCTAGCCTTTGTAGGGTATAAGTGCACTTATTGAGCTGACACTTGATTCAGATAGGCACTTCTTAAACCAGCCTTAGATTTAATACAAGTGTGCTCCTTAAGCTAGCACTTGATTTGGATAGGCACTCCTCTGAGCTAGCTTTTCTAGGATATAAGTATGCTCCTTGAGTTGACACTTAATTTGGATAGGAGCTCCTCTGAGCTAGCCTTAGATTTGATACGAGTACACTCCTTAAGCTAGCACTTGATTTAGATAGGTACTCTTCTAAGCTTGCCTTTGATCTGATATGAGCGCACTCTTTGAGTTAGCACTTAATTTTTATATGCGTTCCTCTAAGATGGCCTTTGATTTGATACAAGTGTGCTCATCGAGTTGGCACTTGATTTGGATAGGTGCTTCTCTTAGCTGGCCTTAAATTTGATACTAGTGCTCTCCTTGAGCTAACACTTAATTTAGATAGGCGCTCCTCCAAGCTAGCCTTTGATTTGATACAAGTGTGATCCTTGAGCTGGAACTTGATTTGGGTGGGTGCTTCTTTAAGCTAGCCTTTGATTTGATACAAAATCTTTACAACTTTTGTTAATTTTCTTACCTGGTTCTTACAAATGCTATTAAATTGTCAGACCAATGAGCGAAATCCAATTGTCACTAGGCTTCATCCATCGACTTGGCAACTTTGCAACATGATTCTAGTGTGGCAATTTGCAGGATGTTTCCATTTACTCTTGAGGTAGTAAATTTCTTTTGGGCTTATGGTGGCTCTTGTGAATAAATCTTTTATTTTTAGGGACACTCCTTTGCATTTTCCGTAGTTTCCTACTTTCTTCATTCATTTTTTGTTCCCTTAAAATTGGCATTACCTTGAGAAATATCAAATTATAGAGTATTAGAATGTTTTATAATTTTATCAATTGCTTAATTCTCTCTTCCTCACTTCACCCTCCATGTTTTACGGTGTATGGGAAGTATAGGGATGAAGAAGAACTTATCGGTTGGGGTAGTCTGTTAATGAACAATCCAATGCCGATGACTACTAGGGTTAACATTGATAGATAATGAAAATTAGATCCCATATAGGCAAACAAACCAGCAACTTTTCTGAACCTAATAGAATTTTTATTTATTCATCAAACGTAGTATGACTTGACTACATTAGAGTTTAAAGGTCCTTTAAATTTGAACATTCCATACGTGATAAAGTCAAAGCCCCTCCATACAATACTTTCTTTACTATATATGGCCCTTCATAGTTAGGGGTAAATTTTCCTCTTAGGGCTTGTACATTTGACAAGACTTTTCCTAAACCTAGGTCCCTTCTTTGAAACTTCTTAGTCGGACTTTCTTGTTAGAGGCATGTGCCATTCTTTGTTGATATAACTGACCATGATATAAGGAGGTCAATCTCCTCTCATCAATGAGGTTTAGCTGGTCAATTTCTTTTTACCCATTTTGCTTCATCTGATTCAATTTCTGCCAAAATTCTAAGGGAAGGAATCTCAAATTCAACTTGTGGGATTGCTTTAGTGCCATAAACCAATGAATATAGAGTTGCTTTGTTGAAGCCATGATGGATGTATGATAAGCCATGGGTGCAAACGACTACATTCCATGCCAATCTTTGTAAGTAATAGCCATTTTTCTTATAATTCTTCTAATGTTCCTGTTGGCCACTTCAACTGCTTGTTTGTTTGGGTTCAGTATGGAGTAAAGTTTCTGTGCTTAATCCTAAATTGCTGGCATAATTCTATCATTAATTTGTTATTCAGGTTAGTGCCATTTTCTATCATGATTGATTCATGAACCCCATATCTTGCAATAATATCTCTTTTGATGAACTTTATAACTACTCCTTTGGTGGCATTAGTGTAAAGACCCGACATGCTCAATTGTCAAATTAAGCACATCAAGTCCCTAATCATATATAACTCTTACGAATTATATGTAAGTTGTCTTAAAAGAATGTGCTTATGTTGAACATTGCTATTCAATTTTAGGTTATGAAATCATTTAGTTAGATTCTAGCAACAACTGGATTTAGTAGTGGAAATAAATTTTATAAAACAATTTCGAAATAAAGACATTTCAAAACTTTCACTCTCTCAAGTGGAAAATTATTCGGTTAAACAAAGCTTTGCAAAAGTTAAATTACAAAACATGAGCTCCACTATGCCCTTTAAAGAATATAACAAGTTTAAATCATAAATCCATCTCTCACTAGCACAAAACAAAAAGAAAAAAAATAACTAAACTACATCCACGCTCCTACTCACTTCACTCATCCACAAATCCTCTCTGAATCATCACAAGCGCCCAAAACCCGAGTCAAGTATCATCACATCAATCATCATCATCATCAACTCCATCAACAACTTCATCCTCAATATATCACCTAGAGAAAAGAACAATAACAAAACTAATGAGCCAAAGCTCAGTACACAGTAACACAATCACACACGGAATGGTACACGAGCTTAACTAATGCATCAATCCATAAGTTATTATCTTTCCATTAAAATAAACAAATTAACAATGGAGCACACACTCCGGAACAAGCCAATGGGAATCTAGACGTCCTGAGTAACAACAGCTGCTCAGGGGGTTGATATAAGTAGTCGAATACCTATATCCCCTATATCTATTCCATAAAAGTAATCTCATCCAGAGTTTGTAGCCGTTACTCAACTTTACTTAACTTAGTCCACAACATGAATCTAGTTCACCTATTCCCATAAACGTTGAACTAAACCATGGTATTTCTCTCCAAGTTTAAGCAAACGTTATACAGACACTACACTCTCCATCGATCATTCGCTTAACCATAAAAGAATCACTATTGCATCATAGCATACCATTGCATCATGGTAAAATTCTTGCATCATGACTAAGGTTAAAGCGCCTAACTACCATGCCATTGCATCATGACAAGGTTGCCGCTCCTCGAACTAGATTCAACGGCGTAATAGACAACCAACACTCATCAATTATTAAGCCGAGTTTAAGTTCTTAATCCATTTTAGATGCCTATTCTAATATCCAACACGCAAGTTACTGCATACCTTGAATATGACACTACAACAAAATGAGCCTTTGGCTACGTCTAATAAACGTGGCTAAACATTAATTAAACGTGACCAAAGATTTTTTGTCACATTTTTTTACACGTGGCCTATAGACGTCGCAAAAGGTCCGTCACAGATTTGATAAGTAACGTTAAAAATTGAAATGTCGTTAATGTTAGTTTGACAGCCAAATACACTTTGTTAGGCCACGTTTAAACATGGCCTATTATCATGTTTTGGTCACACTTATGTGTGGCTAAATATGACTAATCTTCATCCCGCTAAATAAAAAAGAAGCAAAACTTGTGATTAGCGACGTTTTAACGTGGGTAAATATTTTTATTAGTAACGTATAAACGTAAGTAAATTACTTAATTGACGATGTTTAACCGTGGCCATACACAGGTTAAATAAGCTTTATATATGTTTGTTGGACAACAATGGCGATTTATAAACGTGACAAATCTCATATTTACCGCAATTTAAACGTGGCTATTCTAATACATTAGCGACGTCTACATGTAGGTATTCAATTAAAATAATAACTTCTAAATGTGGTTGTTATTTTAGTTTAGCGACGTTTACACGTGGCTACTCTTATTAAGAAGAGATTAATGTTTAACTCGGTTTAATTTGGCAATATATACTTGTTTATTATGTAACATATGCACGATTAGCAAATACACCTATTTGATCACAATATAATTGATACCTGCTATTACTTCTGCATATGAAATTTATGTATGAATAAATATCACTAATACATTTTGGAGCATACAATGCGCTAGATATGTAATAAAAACTAATGACATAAAAATCACTTAAAGATCACCATGAATATCCTTGCATTAAAGGGGAAAAAAAACACAAAACAATATGGTTTAGTGTCCTTAGAAGAAACATAAGCACAAACTCTAAATTACATCAAAATGAGCATATGTACACACTTTATCATATTAATTTGACTCCATTCATGTCAGTTGCTTCAGCCAGAAAACAAATTCACTATTGTCACCATTATCTCCAAGTGATGGATTTGATGAAGTATCTTGTGCACTTGCAGAAGTATTTCCATTTGGATTTTCTGTCACATAATATGTAAATATAATTATTAAATGGTTAAAAAAACACGAATGAGATAATGAAAAACAACCCATGATAACTAACCTGAACTACTGGGAAAACTTGATACAAGCTGTTCTACAAGTCGAGTTAGTTGAGCAAGCTGTAAATACCATTGAGTAGCAAATTCAATTCACGAAAATCGGAAAAAATCTAGTCACATGTGGATTTTCTTGGAACCAATCTTATTGGATATGAATAGGAAAAAGGGAAAAATAATATTGTAGTAAGTATTAGGATAAAAACAATTCAAAGAGACGAACTTCATATAATCTATCGATTTCGTCTCTTGAAAAAACAAGTTAGTTCGTAACTTATATTTTTAAGTTGCCTAAAAATAAAATTATTTTCACTTCAATAGCATAGACATTTGAAGTTAATAAAACCAATTCCATTCCTCAAGGTACTATTACTTTCCATTCTATCCTATCAATGAACTTCTAGCACCAAAATTAATCCTAATTCATGAAGGGTTAAAGAAGCATAAATTCAAATAAGAATGTATGAAGCAACAAAAGGGGGATTCACTTAAATCTTCTGATATTGGTCTTTCATACTTTGAAACAAATAGATAACAAATAATAATTTTACTTATAAAATCAAATGTCGAAATAAAAATTAAGCAAAATTAAATAATTAGACAAGCTCAATTTCTTAAAACCAACCTTAAACGTACCATAAATATAATAGATCTTGTTGAACTCTTAGTTGCTACAAATATAAGAGAAGAAATTGGTTTTGACTTGCACACTTTCAATATATTTTAATGAGAAAAAAAAAAGAAAAAGGAAATACATATTTGAAAATAAAAGGCCACCAAAACTGTAGACATTTCCCTTACACCCAAAAATACTTTAGCTTCCAAACGCTATCAACCATGAAATTAAAGTCCTCTAACAAATCCAACCAAATCTGGTGCATTATACTGCAAGCACGAAAAATGTATATATGTTATATAAATATAATAGATCATAAGTACACTCTGTTATGTTACTTATCCTGCTTAAAGCTTTGTATCATTAAAAATGAGCATTTGAACACTTACCAAGAGATTGGGCATGATTAGTTGAATTATTGCCCTCTAAGGATGCATATGCTTGACTATTGTTGATATCTTGACCATGTGGAGTGTCATTTGCTGCAGTTTAACAAATAAACAATTCATTATTAAAAGGCTAACCAAATCAAGCATATCTAGTATCCATCAGGACAAAACCAGATAGAGGCAATGAATAAGTCCTAACTTAACTTTCATTTTAACAATTGTGAAATCTCTTCACCTAATATAAAAACTGTGAAGCAACTAATCAAGTTATCAATTAAATTGAATCAAATTTAACTGTAGAATATTAGCACTTATATTATCCTAATGAGCTTGGCCTACTAGACTTAAAGGGGACAACTTTCTGGTAGCATCTAAAGTTTGTTTGATATAAAAATAATCAAAAAATAAAAATAAAATAAACAAGAAAAGAAAAAAAACAACAAACTCTTTACCAAAAAAAAAAGTAGTAATTCCAAGCTTATTACTTGAAGATTGAGCTCAATGTAAGCTAGAATAATGGGATGAGGTTGGATTGAGGTTCCATGTCAATGGGGATTAGGGAAAGGTAACCCTTAATTGCAGTCTCCAAAAGCTTAACAAGTTCATGGAGAACTGTTTTGACCATTCACAATGGTTTGTCAATGGCACCAGCTCTAAAAGCGATTTTCATACAAATAAGCCATAAGAAAAAAGAAAAATATGTATAAGTTTATGTTCAAGGCATAAAAACATCTAAAGACTTCATTTGATCATTGTTTTAAGAAAACATCCAAGTAAGAAGGTAAAGATCTTCACCTGATTTCTTGCATCTCTCATTCTTGTAAATATTTTTATCCTTATAATAGTAATGAATATTTACGTCAAAGATAGCAATCCCTGTTCCTTGTAGATGATCACTAAAGAAGAAAAACTATATATAATGTAAATGTGAAATTTATGACTTTGCAAGAGGCTCATGCCTTATTAAAATTTTTAAAAATATATATATTTTTAAAAAAGTCCATAACAGATTATGGTAAAACCAAAATATGGTGCATCATTCATAGAATTTGTCTAGCAGAGACCAATAATAGTGATATATCAAAGTATAACAAGAACAAAAGCACAAGAGAACAACAAATTATTAGAATAATACACAATAAAGGAGACAACAATAAAAAAAGAACCATAAATTAAAAGCTAGCAAAAAAATTCGGATTAGCTCTCATTTATTTAAAAAAAATAATTTACCAAATGTCCCCTAGAAGTTTTATATGTAGCATAAGGACAACTAAGCATTTACTAAAGACAGCTTAACTCGATAAGTTTAATCAAGTATGACAATCAAATAAGAGGATTTCTAATTTCTATATGCAAAAGACTCATTAGCAATTGGTGAAGGCCATCTAGAGGGGTCCAATGGTTATAGTAGATTAATCAGGATTACAAATGATGAGGTACGATTAAGCAGTGTGGAAACTCTAGTGCAACAAATGAGTACTTGACAAGGCTTGCATTAAAAGTTTAGGTTCATCTTAATGCTATAGAGGCTCTTACCTGTTGCTGCAATTTTCAGCCATGCTTGTTTAGTTTGAATTTCGCCTAAGAGCTCGGTTTTGTGAATATTCCACCACTACTTTTGATTCTGCACTTGGACTAATTGATGCTTGCATGTGGCAGCTGCTCGGTTGGAATCCATAATTAACTGTGACCACCAACATGTTCGACATTCTGACTTTTGGTCTCGCTGGTTGTTATTAATTGTGATAGAAGTCCTTTTCATCTTGCCCAGCTGGTCGGTGTGGTCTTGGTTTATTATAGCAGTAGCTCGGTTGGGCAAATCTAGTCTGGTTGGAAGTCAAGTTAGGCAAAAAAAGTTAAATGCATCTTTTCCATAAGGCTTTTCATATTAGTTATTGAGGTATCTTATTGGAGAAAATAGATTATTAATGCTTTAATGAAAGCATCTCTTCTTCTCATTTAAAGTATGTGAGCACATGCTTATTTTTAACTTAGAGTGAGCAATGACAATTAATAGAAATAAAGTAAAACGTTATACGAAAAGCATTTATAATACCTTACTTGAAAGACATACTTGCGATCATCCTCTACCAACCTTTTGGTATACTTCTTGAAATTGAATATACTTCTAGGAGCTAAATGAAGCTGCAAAAATAGAATCCTTTGTTAGACTATCATATTCAACAGAACTTATTAAAAGGCGCAACACACAACTCACATTAATGAAGCCATTGCGTAAATGTTTAAGTAGTTTAACTTATGAATAGACCTAAAAAATTGTCAAAAGAAGCACCCCTGTATTGGAAAAAAGAAAGATCATAATGCATGAAAAAACAACGTGGTATGCCCAATTCACAAAAACAATTACAATATTGTGGTTAAAAATCAAGTGAGAATGTTACGACATGATAAAATATACAAACATTTGTTCAAAACCATTTTACTCCTTTTAGTTGTTTGCATGATTTTGGAAAATCAATGATTGAATTTCCAACACAAGCTTAGGCTTTTCGAGGAGAATTTATAACACAAGCTCATAGTCATGAGACTGTGTTTCTAGTTCCCACTGCTTCAAACCATGGATCTGCAAAAAGACAACAAACAATTTTTTAATCATAGAATTTTGTTGGAGAAGCTAACCTATCAACTATAGTCATTAGCCAATACCACATATGTGATATATTTTGACACAATATATGCTAGTACTGGTCAACCAATTAATAACCACGTATGTGAATATTTTGACATAGTTTATGCTGGAGAAGCATTTGGAGAATTCAAACTTAGTGATAAAATAGATCATGGTGTTTCAATGGCTAAGGGAGTCAAAACCTAAAAGATAGAGAGTTTCTTTGTTAGATATAGTCATTATTGTATAGAAAGATAGGATAACTTCCATTACTTTTATGTTCTTCTACATTATCCCTGCTCTTTGTTCCTTAGCTATTTGCTTTTCAGTTGTGTTCATTGCATGAGAACCAGTTAGACTGACCTCAGGACATATAATGCTATTTGGATTCCCCCAATCAATATCTTTCTTTGGCTTTGGTTGCTTTGCCCTTCAAGTCTCCTCGGTAGTAACTTCCAACACGGCTCGTTTGCCTTTACCTTTAGCCAGTTTATCTGAGTTCCTCTTCAAAGCACAAAGAACAAATCCCTCTATATCAAAAGAGAAAAAAAACTCAACAAACACCTATTTAGTGTGAGAAACCGAGTTAATAAGTCAAAACAGTATGAAACACAAAGAAGAATCACATGGTACTAGTAATTACCACTAATAACATTATGGAAGCAAGAATTATGGCTAAATAGAACTCGTCACCATTCAAATGAGAGCTTTATTTTTATCTTAAAAAATTCAATATGAAGACAATAAGAAATGTGCCTATATAACAATAATAAAACCCCAGGAAGGAAAATGTTTAGTGGCAAATAGGAAAAATAGTTTTATTTTACATGAGTATATATCAATCTCCTGTAACCTTTTTTCACATCAATTCGACATCAACCAATCCTACAAACCAAATCCATCAGCCATTGCATCTAATTGATCCGATAACTCTTATTCCTTGGCAATCTCAAGAGCATCCCTTCCAATCATGATCAAACACTAGTAGATAAAACAAATGCATGTACGCTAATTACCTTCATTTTATTGGATATTTTAGTTATGCTAGTGGGGACAGGACAACATTAAAACAACAAAAACAGGGCACCTTCCAGTTCCAACAAATATTCCAAAAATAAACATAATTTATTAAATTCCTTCCATTGAGAAAATAAAATCAACAAAAAATAATCGAACAACGAAGTACCAAAAAATAAAAAGGACTAATCAACCACATGACATAAAAATTCACCGTATCAGTAAGGGCATCTAAAACAAGCTCATCGCTTAGGTGAAATTCATAGATGGTGTACTCCGTAGGATCATCTTCATGGTCGGCATCTTTCTTATAAAACAAAATATTCTTTTGGCCGATCACTGTTCTTCCATTATGTTTCTTAATAGTTCAAACTTGACCAATTCTTTTCCAATAACCAAACCGTCTTCCCCTAACCCTGTTGCAAGAACAAAGGTTACTTTTTCTCACCCCTCTTGGGTCACTGACCTATAGATTAAACTCACCATCAATGTTTTTTTCAACAATATGTCTTTCCTAGAATAGTTGTCTCAAAATTAACAAATTAAAACCTCAATTTAAGCTATCTTATATAAGCAAATTTACAATTATCAGGATTACCAATAAGATAAGCAAAATATAACACCCAGTCACTATTTTTACTTCATAGAATTCAAAATCCAAAAGTGGTTTTCCTTAATCTTTTCTCTTATGATCCACTTTCAAGTACATAGAGCTCTTTGTAAACATAAACCATTTCCAATTTAGCCAGATACATACATATTATATGCATCCTCCCTTCCTAAACCCGGCTAGCACAGAATATGATTTAAATTTGCATCTAAAACTTATGAAGAAATTTAACCAATTTGTCTATTGCATACATATTAAAAAATTCTTCAAATTTGCATCTGACTTTTGAAAAAAATAATAACAAATGCCCATTAGTTCACATTGTTACAATAAAATTCCAGATTTGCTAGTCTGTCAAGTGTTTTCACCATTAAATACAGAGAAATAGCTAGGGATTATAAGCATATATAATATAACTCCAAAGAAACATAGGAGACAATTAAACTTACAGTTCCAACTCTATGCAAAAACGTTTCCAACACAATTGAGATGATAATGAAAACAACACAAACACAAGCAATTGCCCATGTTGGCGCCTAATCAAGCTCTCTTGTTTGAGAACAACTTCTATTGCTTTTAGTTCCTGCCATTGTCACTTACTGACTAAAAAGAAAAAAAAAAAAAAACAAAGCACATAATGTATTATGTGTATATATATATGAACTATGAATTTCAGGGGAAATAATAATGTTATTTTATTTATTAATAGAAAGTTTACTATAATTTAACTTAGGATAAAAAAAATGGAGTCAGTACTTTAAAATTCAAATACATGGTGTTAACCTGATGGGTTTAGCTAGCTCATAATTACGTAATAGAAAAAAAAAACATTATCTTTTTGAGGAGTGATTTCAAGTATGTCTTTGAATCTAATTGTGCAGGCTTTTATATACTCTATTAAATGATATTTTCTACATCTCCCCCATACCTCTGCTACAACTCAATATTAAAAACGGGGGAAACTAAAAACTAGACATGGGTGTGCAACGGAAAAATGAAGAGCCTACATATCAGACCTTGTATAAATGCAAATCATATTAATGAAAAAGGAAAAAAAAAAAAAGACAGAATGTATAGCTTTTGGATGAAAACAAGAGCATTTTTCAAAGATCTATACTTAAATGGTATAAAAAATGACAAATTTGCAGTTTCAGTGCATCACCTTATGCTTGCTACTTTGCATAGTGAAAGGACAACTTTTAATATAGAAAAACTCCATATCTTCCCAAAACAATCATGCTCCTCTATGCTTAGCTTGTCTCCACATCCAAAGCACAAAACAAAAGAAACTTTCAATCAATAAATAATTGTATATAGCTAAAAAAACTTATGAACTTATAATGCAAATTGCACATCAAATATGAACCAGTGATTCCATCTGAAAATCTTGGTAAATTCTCTACTTTAGTGGTGGTCATCAACTGTCCACTAGGAACCCTTCCTACTTGGTACCCTTCAAAAACCAAATTTGTATATGCAGCATATAGAGCAACCATATACCATACTGGACTAGACCCTATAATCACCACATTCTTGTCTCCTCTAGTTGCATTAATCATGTTTTACTATAAAGATAAAAACCACTAAAGTTCACCTCACAATTATAAATTTGCATCAAATGTCTCTTGCCACATCAAGGAAATTGATTCATACATTTTCTCAAAAGTAACTAAGCAGCATAAGCAATTGTCTACTGAATAATTTCATTTACTAAATTCTACCATTCAAGTAGTTCATAAATGTGCATAATCGAATTTCTTGTCAAACAACATAGTTAAAACCAAAGCATTTTTTTGCAATTAACTTATTAAACTTTACCTTTCTTTTCCAATTGACAAAATTAATGGGAAATTACGCTAGAATGGAAATAAATTGAAATAGGAATCAATGTAGATTAAAAAAATAAAAAAAAATTCAAATCTGTTAGGTAACATCATAAAATACTTTGATGAGCTAGTGAGCCAAGTTGATTCTCTTTTGATCTTAATTTAGTTAAATGTAAAAATAAATAAATTTCAGCTGTAAAGGTAAAAAGAAGTTAGACATACTGCTTGTTGACTTCATATCCTTCTCTACTTCCAATCACTTGGAGAGCCATCCTCCACTTCATAATCACTTGGGAGTCAACTCCCTTTTCTTGGTGCTGGTGGAAGGAACCCTTTAATGGGTCTGTCTGGTGTCGAGCATCAAATCCATCGATACAAAAGAAAACAGGCAGAATGAAATGTCCTTTTGAGCTCCAACAGTCATACATCTTACCAACCCGGTTGAGACAGCTCTCACAGGAAGCATAATCCTCAGATAAGATAGGCATGGATAGACAGCTCTTCTCAATAGCTTCCATGGGTATATTATTATTTGAAATTATCCCAAATTCATCATTATTGTCAAAGTAAAATCGGAGTCCTGCATCCTTAAGCTCTGGTATAATGACTCTGTAAAGCCATGATGATGTCCTCTGAAACTCAAGAAAACGTCGTACTTGAATCGAGCCCTTGTGGCAGATAAAGGAACGGAAGAAAAGACTGACGGGATAGCAGCCGCCTTCTCCTTTCCTTTCCTTCTCTCATAACGAGTCGTTGAAGCAGAGATAGCAATGGAAGGATGCCGCTCTTCCTCCATCCTGCATTACCCAGTATTAGAAAAAACTAATGGAAAAACAAAACTGATTTGTTCACTGAAATGGATAATATTACCAAAAAGAAAAGAAGGAGAGGACAGAAGACTTCTTGGGGGCTTTGGAGTCAATTCTTAACATGCTTGCTTTTCCACAGGCTAGTTGCTAATAGCTTAACAGCTGTACTCTCTCTCTCTCTCTCTCTCTCTCTCTTCTCTTATTTTATCTATTTATATTTATTTCTTTTATAAATATTTCATTTTGAAAGGGAGTAAAATATTATAGGGCCAGGAGGGAAATCAATGCCTGATCTCCCCCCCTGCGAACACCAAAAAGCCCTAAGGCCATCAAAGCAAAGACTAGCTAGTAACAAAAACACTATTGGCACTAAGCAGCAGCTCCATACTAGAAGAAGGATCATAAAACATGAAACAACCCATAGGAAAATCTTGACCAAGACAAGCCAATTGATCGGCACAAGTATTGACCAAATGGGATATGCAATCCAGCTTAACCTCCCAATTCTTGCTCAGCCAATTTCTAACATCTTTAAAAATTTGACAAGGATGACCAGAAGAAATATGATAAAAAATCAATTCAAAGATTTCTCTGGAATCAATTTCCAGAACAACTTTGTTGACACCCAGTCGCAAGCCGTTAGTAAACTAATAAGGATGCTCCACGGTTCTGTAACTAAAGGAGAACAAACTCCTAATTTTTGGATAAATCCCAGTTTCCACTTAGCTTGATAATCCCTAACCAACCCCCCCTGCCAATGATGAACCAGAAGGAATCAGAACACACACATCAACATTAAATTTCAACCATCCAATCTGAGGTCTATCCCAAACCTACAACAGATAATTTCTAGCAAGTTTATCCACCAGAGAACATCGACCCATTGCCAATTCTCAGCCTGTATGAAATACCCCTCATGAACAAAGGCATTACATTCACACCATATACTCCAAGCAGCAATAGCAAACCATCAAACCTAAATTCTAAACTTTTCTTCCTTTTCTCATAGACAAATTATCAAACACCCACTGATTATTATCACCGCATAAAACCAGACTGGCTAAAAGACCAGCTAGGACAGTCTCTACCATTGTTAGCAGGAGGAGGGATAGTCATAATCATCTTGCAAATGTCAACTGGAAGCTCCAAATGTAACTTATTCCAATTCTAGAAACCGCCTTCATCCACATTCTCCTTATCACCTCATTTAAATTAATTTGCTCAACAGGGATAGTGGCATTATTGAAAAGATTATCCAGCACCTTCAACCCAATGATTCTTTAGAAATTCACCGACTCACTATTCCTAACAATCAATGTCATACCTTATTTAACAAATTGTAAAACACACACGATTGATCTCCAAGTACTAGACATAGAAGGTTAGTGTTTAGGATCTAATATTTTTTATATACTACTATTAATTTGGTAATTTAAAGACGATTAATATGTACAAGTACAATCAATCTGGTAAATAAGCTTGCCGATTGAATTATGGGCATGAATCTCGATGAAAAAAGATAAGACAAGAAAAAACATATGAAGATATTATGTTGATCTAATATTATATGTTTCAATTCCAGAGGCTATCTTCATGGCCTTTTTCTTCTCTTCTCATAGTACACATGCAGCTTTGCGACTACTTTCTGTAATCACAAAATAAAGATAGAAGCATATGTTAATTAGGATTTACATAAACTAAAGACCATATTGCGATCGTAGAATTATCCGACGTATAAGATATGATCGTTGATGACTTACCTTCATATTTGCTAGAGGTCTAGAGATAAGTATTGGGTTTTGTACGGTTGTAGTTCATTTCAATATACCTACAAACCAACACACTTGCAAGGTAAGCACACGCAATTTTGCAATTCTCTACTTCCCACAGTTCTTTATCATATAATCATGACACATGACAAGAACATTAGCAAATAAATAAATGAATAATTAAATAAATAAAAGGGTTATCCCATCCATAAATGCAAAATCAACAATACTGGCATAGGCAATTCTAGAAACTAAAAGTGAAAAAAAGGAACCTTTTTTAGAAGATGCATCATGAGGAGTAGAAAATTCATCACCATATTCAGTGTCATCTTCCTCTTCCTCATTATGGTGAGAACGGGTCTTGGAGCTCCTTACCATTTCCTTTAAAAAAAAAAAAAACCCACTTCCTATTTACGAGTTATATAAACTCAAAGTTGCTTGAAACACCACAATTTCCAGTAAAAAACATCAAACATTCACACTCATAACAAAATTTCAAAACATGATATCATGTAAAGGAGATGACTTTAAGGTACTATTGATCTGTGCATACTACTAGAAAGCATGATGTATATAAATACGTACCAAAGCTGGAAGCAGTAATGTAAAGAGGGGATTGTGGTAATGCGAGGGAAGACGGCTAGTAAGCGAGTGAGTGTCGTCGACAATTGAGAAGCCCTAGTAGGTTTTTAGGTTTTGTTTTTGTTCAAGAAAAGTAGAGAACAAGCTTTGGTCTGCCTTTTTATTTTTTTCGTTTTTTGCTTGAATGAGGTAAAGTGTGTTTGTTTATGGCTTCTTACTTCACCTTTTCTTTTCTACTTTTTCTTTTCTTTTTTAAATTATTCAAGTCTATAAATTACAATTTACATTATATTGAAATAATTTGTATTTATAATCTCTACCCAAAAGTAATTTTTATTAAAATATTTTGTTTTATAATTTATAATAAAATTAAAAAAATAGATTTTATTTTATTTATTTGATAATAAGAATTGGTAACGTTTTCTTTTGTAAAAGAGTTACAAATTTAATAATAGATTGATAAAATCTAAATTTATTCAAAAACGTGGCTAATAGTGTATATTCACCTATGTTTAATAAACATGACTAGAGTGTAAGAGAAAGGCGACGTTTGCAAAATTTGTAGACGTCACCATATGTAAAAATTCTTGTAGTGTGAAATCCAAACATAGCCTCTGAAGGAATTTCAGAAGATAATCTAGAAGATAAATCAGATATCCACTTCTATTAAGGAAAGAACTCGTATAAGAAACTAATCTAAACTAAACTAATCATCCGCTTTCTCAAACTTTTATTAACCCTATATTATCGAACACTAATTTGGAAACCTATAATGGCCGCGAAGATCGCCCCGCCAAAATATGGACAGTTCTCCTTTGTCTGTCAAAGTAATTCTTTTCACTTTAATTATAGTTTTTTATCACAAAACATAACATATACAAAGAATTCATACATAAAAGCATTCATATTCAAAGCAAATAAACATTTGAAACAACTTATTGCTCATGTTATTCAAAGATCATCCTAACACATTCATCTAAGCTAATTATTAGCTATTAAACTCATTTTAATTTAATCTAAGCCAAATTAATTAAAATTAATCATTTAATCTAAAACTAGTTCATGTTGATTAAACTTAAGTAATCTAATTCCTTTTAGCTAATTCAAGCTCATTTAGTCAAGTGGAACTTAGATTTATTAACTAAGTTCATTTTATATCTAACTTCTATATTTAATTTAACTATTTCTTAAATCTTTAAATATACTTATCTCATGTTTAATTATATCAATCAACTTACATAACATATAAATCATCATACAAGGTCAACTCATACATACAAGATCATATTCCAAGCTTCGGAAAGATTTGAAGATAATTTTACAAATTAAATTCGAAACAGAGGATATGCCAGCAAAAGTCTGGCCTTCAATGCACCAACGTCGGCAGTGTTGAAGTTTACACCAGCGGCGTTGGATGCTGGTGTTGAAAATTTGAACTCTGTAAAGTTTGGGCTTTAAACCTACGCCAGCGGCGTTGATACTCAAAATGCCGGTGTTCGGTTTTTTAAAGGCAACATCGGTAAAAATTATTGCAAACGCTAGCGTCGTTAAAAAAAATTGTTTCTGATCACTTTGGTTCAAAATTCATTGTCGGTAAAATTTAGGCAAACACCGACGGCGTTGCTGGTGGCAATAAAGAATTGGCATTTTGATTACTTCATCACCGGGCTCAACATCGGTGGCATTGAAGCATCAGATGCCAGCATACGTGACAAAACATGCTTTTGACAGAAGTTTGTTTTCGAAAACTTAAGTTTTGCAAAACATTTTAACACTTCTAAACTTCTCCAAATCACTTTCTAAGCTTCCTAAACTTGATATATGAACTCCTCAACATCAATCATTCATATTCAACATATCAAACTACATACAATCCACTTCAAACACTAACAACTCTAAATCACTATTCATCATCTTCAATCTCAAACCCAACTTCCAACAACCATAACTTCAACACACTATATATAAACAACACTCTTATCTCAAATCAACATAAATTCATCAATTATTAACTTAAACAACAAATAAAACAAAGATAACTTGAAATAGAAAACTTATCTTTCGGAGAAATATGTAATTTCTTCTTCTGTCTTCATTCCTAACTTTGACTTCTCCTTTAGGTTTGTTGAATTTGAGATGTGGTGAGATGAATTGAAGAAAGAGAGAAGAGAAAATGAAAAAGAAGAAGAAGGAGGAGGAGGAGGAAGAGAAGATATGGGAAAGAAGAAGAAGAAAAGAGAGAGAGAGAGAAAGAAAAAGGAAAAAATAAAGGTAGGGGAAGAAAAATAAATATAAAAGGGAAAAGATAAATATAAATATATTTTCAAAATAACGTATTAGATTTATAACTATCAGATCAATATCTATAGTTTTAGAAGTATTTAGAAGATGATTTCTGAATTAATAGGTTAGAAATTAAGAACTTAAAATAATAACTTAATTTAGGAATTTAATTTAGATACAAAGATATTTAATTTGAGTTCGAATTTAAGAATTGATATTTTTATTCAAACAAATGAACCTATATTTTGTAAAGACTTAGGAATTAGTGTTTAGGCCAAGAATGAAGAGTTTATGAATCCTCTAAACAATTTAGAAATATGTTTAGGAGATTTAGAATCAAAATCTCAAATTTCATTTAATTAATTACTAATCTAACTTTGTCAACTTGTCTATTTATATCCTATGATTAGTTTAATTAATTTAAATCTATCTAAACCCAATTTCTAATATATGTGAAGGTTTGGGGTATTTCAATTAGCATATGAGAATGCTTCCACTAACTTGGTAATGTAATCAATGGCTACCAATATAAATCTATGGCCACTTGGAGCTTTTGGCGAGATTGGCCCAATAATATCCACAATAAATAGGAGCTTTGTATGCTGGGTGCCATCCTCCCCTAAATCTTCAAGTGAAAGGAGGTTTGGTCGATTGTGAACTCTGAATTGACCACATGTCCCATGTCTTCAATAGCCATACCCTCAAAGACCTTAATCTGCTGAAGTGATTTGAATAATGCTTCTCGATGTACCTTAGATATTAACAAGAGACCCATTAGGGAAATTTAAGCAGGAACCTTAGCTAATTGGTCAATAACCTGGTATTCACTCGCCTTCATAACTTTTGCAAGCATAGCTTTCTCATCTAATTTCTCTTCTCTCTTCTTGTCCCTCCTCTGTGGGAAGAACTCTTCGGCTAGAGACTTTCCTTTCCTTAAGCTTGTACTTTACTAAACCTACCTACCATGGCTTTAAAAGCTTGGTTGATAGCCCAGTAGTCAAAAGGGGTAGCTTTGTAGTCTGTTGATGCAATTAGAACATGGAAAACATAAATTTTTAGCTTAAATACCATTTGCATTTCTTTTGGTTCTTTAAAGCATCTTATAACCACCAGCTTTGGATTATTCCCAATCATGCCAATGAAGTGGTCTAGTATATCTTGTGGAGCTTTATCTTCTTCCTTAACTTCAGGTCCTTATCTAGTTGATAGCCCATTGGTGTAGACACTGGGTTGAATCTACAAATCAACTAGGTATTGAAACTCACTTGGGGATTCCAAGACACTAACTGTAGGATCCCCTATACTATGCTTGGCTCGTAGCTCTTTTTTAGTATTGAGCTTCCAGGATTTAAGGATAACATTTCTTGGATGTCTCCTTTAGTTATTTGCCTTATGGAGTAGATTGTAGATGGCAACCCTCATTTTTTTTCCTATCCCTCAAATTCATATTAGCCAAGTACCCTTTTTGGTAAAGGATCCAAGCTAACTATTTGATGGGGATAGGTAACTCATCCAAGTTGATGATCGGTTCAGGATCTTCTACTGTAGTCATATTGTTGATGGCCCCATGATTCGAAAGTGGATTTGTGTTGACATTAGGAGCTAGAGTTTCCACAAAGTCTAGTTAGATTAGCTTTGCATCATGAGATCTTGAATTTTGTTCTTAAGTCTCTACCATTCATCAGCGAAATGACCTATTTACCTTAAATCGTAGTCGCATTTCAAGTCTAGGTTGTAATTCTTTGCCTTGTAACCTTCCTCTAGAGTCTCAAATTTGATTAGATTATTAGCCTTCAGCCGTGCAAGTACCTAACTTAAAGGTATTAGAATTCTGGTAAATTGCCTTTTATTGAACCTATTAGCCAGCTAGTATTGTTGCTACTGCTGATGTTAGACAGGGGCTTAATTGGCACTAGAAGTTGGTTGGATAGTGAACCTCTATGTGGGTTTAGGATACCTAGATGAATTGACCATGTTGATAGTAGCCTCTTTTCCTTTGCTGTTAAATTTTTTAAGTTAGTTGTTTCTTGTCTACTTTAACTTGCCTATTGTGATAATGCTCTCGATCTTGTATCTTGCTATCGTTATTTTAGAAAAATTTGCTAAAGTATGCCCAATCAAATAGTAGAAGAAGGGCTCCTCAAGTGTATCAATAAAGGTAAAGACTAGATTCTTCTCCACGATAAGTATAGCAACCATAGCTATTAATGCCCTCCAATGTTGGGCATATTCCTTAAAAGTCTCATCTTTCTTCTTTTTTAGGTTGCTCAGGTCCCACATGGATGGGGCGATCTCAATATTAAATTTATATTGATTGTAAAATGCCCTGACCAGTTTGTCCCTGGTTTTAATCTCATTGAGGTCTAGTTAGGCATATCATGTCAAGGCTGGTCCAATAAGGTTATTTTGAAAGGTTTTGACCATCAGCTGCTCATACGAAGTGTACTAGCTCATCTTTCTCAAATAGAGCCTAGAGTATAATTTGGGATAGCTAGTACCATAATACTTCTTGAAATATGTAACTTTCAACTTTTCAGGGAAAGCTTCAGCTTAAGCCATAGTTAGACTTGTGATTCTAGCTTAATCAATCCCATCAGCCTTTCAAATGCCTTTAGTTTTTCAGTAAACTGTACGATGAGCCTTTTCTCCATCTCTTTATTCTGGGTTTCCAATTCCTTCTTCAACTCGGTAGGATTTGTTTCAATAGTTACTTAAGGTGAATAATGAACTTCTTCTTCTTCAACCAACCTCCCATCAGCCCCCTTTTGAGACTTTGAGTGTTGCTTAGCCAATAGTTCAAGGGCTTTTAGAAGCCCAATACTTTGGGTGAGGATCTGTATATGTTTAGCCATCTTGAGCATAGTTTGCTCAAGAGATTGGTCCTTTGCTACTCAATTGTTGAATCAATATTGTTGGTATTGTTGGTATGTTGTGCTGTTGTTGTTAGCCATTTTAGATTTCGCTCGAGTGACAATTGGACTTTTGACTTAGGGTCTGTTTGGATGGTCTGTTTCTCATCTGTATCTGTATCGAAACGATATATGTAAATATATTTGATTTGTATTTATATTTGATCTATTTGATCTTTTCATGAGAAGTGTAAAATTTTTTTCATCTATATCTATTTTTTAATAAACAATTTGTTAAAAAAAGTTTGGAAAAAAGTGTCTATATTTGCCCGAAAAAGCTAAACAGACAGACCCTTAGTCTGCTATCTTTTCGAACCTAGAGAACAAAATTAAAAGGTCATTAGTTTTTTTTTTCTTCTTTTTTTTGTGTTTTCTTTTCTTCCTTTTTTTTAATATAATGAAAGAATTATATATACAAAAGAAGATACATATATATATATAGTAAGTAAAATGCAGCCACATCAATGCAAATTGGGGTAATAACAAGGCATTATGGAAAAGACTTCGTTCTTTTATTGAATTTATTCCAAAAGTCATATTACATTAATAAGATTACAAATAAAATAGAAAAAAAACTAGCAAATTCTAAGACAATCTTCTAAGTTTGTTAGGGCAGACAAGTTACCCTTTAACTTCTATATTGTTTTCTTGCTTTTCTTAGTTGTACTTCTAAAGCTTGGTTCTTTCACTCATTACACTAAAATTTTTCGTACATTTCCAGTTCCTTTCTCTTCATACCTTAGAACTGAATCTCCATACAAGCTTGTGTCAGCTGTATATAAGCCTTCATATCTAGACTTGAATCAACTTGTACCGAGTTCACTACGTCTAGTGCTTCAAACTATACCCCTCATTGATTCCTCATTTGGTTGATGATGTAATCTTTAGTTGCCTAATACTTTCTAATCTCCATATTGGAGGACTTTGCTTCATAAATCCTCTTAATCTCTATATTCCTTTATTTGGCCTGTATTGCTTTCAACTTCTCTTCTTTCATTCCAAAGGCTATATTCGGATCTTGGCAATCTAGAGTAACTTCTTCCAATGGGGGTTTGCTGGTTATTTTGCAATGGGCCTAACCGCCTCATCACACAAGCCAATTACTATCCAGTGCACCTGATGATGCCAATTAGGGGGACTGTTGCATAGTCTTCACTTCCTAATATTGCAACGGGCTATTTATAGGATCTCATTAGTAGGTAAATCCTATAGGACATGTATCCACTAGCGTGTTGTCTTGGAAACTTGGATATAAACTCGGCTAGCAAAACATTTAATTAAATCATAGTTGTTGGTGTAGGGTGCTTGATTTAGATGAATCCCAAAATCACTTATGTGGCTAGTGAACCATACTGTTAAAAAGGTTATGCTAGCCTTGAACTTCTCATAACTTTAGGTCTTCAAGTGGTATAATGATCGGTTTTATTCCACAAGCAGGGCAGAAACATAAGACTTACCTTCCAAAAACTATCCCACTAACCCCATAACCCGGTAATGAATATGAAGGATACCATTTGGAAATAGGATAGTGCCAAATGCTATTGCTATGAAGGCATTGATGTGATTTGCTCCCAAGCATCTAAAAGATAATCCTATTCTCCCTATAATTTTCTAGAGTTCTAAACCAATTTAACAATTTTGATAGCTTGATTGAGGTAGTGTTGCATTCATTAAGTAATCTAAACACTTTAGTTTTCTTGACCCCTATAAAGTTACTAAACAAGTCAAAAAACCCTTGTTGAGTTTAGGGCAACGGATCCATTCATATGTAGAAGAAGTTAAGAGTTTAGAGTACTCCTGAATTGTAGGATTGAGGGTATGTTTGCCTAAGCAGAAAGCTGCTTCTTAAGGCTCCTAAAGATATGCTAAGGCCCTAAACAAATGAATGCTAACCTTGACTTTAGGCAATGAGAGAATTAGGCCTAGTCTAGTTTTGATAAACTCTTGTTTGTTAGGTTTGAAGGTCTCCAACCACTAATTTCGCATGGTTTGGATTAGGTGCTTCATAGATGTGGATTTTTGTGGATGAGTTTGGACCAAATGCCAAATGAGCTGTTGTTGGCCATTTCCTAAATCTATAAATTACAAAGGAAAAAATGATTATAGAGAAATTTTACAAATCTAAGAAATACAATGAAACTTATATTTATTATACTTTTCTTACTTTTTATTTTTTTACAATTGAATATTTATGGGAAATTTTGACTTTTGGAATAATTTCAATGTCTTCCTTAATCTTTTTTTTTTTTTTAATGATGTGCCACAACACCTTGATCATCACCTCCATCAGTGAATGCAGGTTTAGTGGATTATAAAAGTCCCCCGATTAATGGACCATAGGTTACGTTAACGGAGTGAGGGGCTAATTTGTACCTCAAGTAGTGGGTTATCATATCACATGAAGCCTATGGGGCATCTTTTCCTAAGGTTCTAAGGTGACCTAGTTTTGGGCACATTTAACACATATTTCAAAAATTCGTAAAATCTACCCCCTAAAATATTATGTGCCCTTTTTGGCACATTAAAAAATGATGCTATCTTTTATCTACAGCATTTAAAGAGAAGATACGTGCAACTATTTACAAATTAAGTAAAATAAAAAAAAGAGATCAATAAAGGGCATAAAATTTAACTTAAGTATTTTTAAATAACTATCTTTCTTAAAAACTTGTGGTCCCTAGTGGAGTCACTAAGCTATTAAGCTTGAATTTTTCATTTTTGGTTTGATTTCATTCAATTCGATCCATATCAAGCCTTAACCCATTTGATACGCATCCATAACTAGGAATTTTGAAAGAAATATTTAGTTTTATAAGATTTTAAGGAGTTGCCACCCGACCATAGTCAAGAAAAAAATGCAAGTTAGAATGAATAGGTTGGTTGATCCTTGATAAGTATTTTAAGACCCTTAATAATTGTACCTTATTGATCATATTTTATATGATATTCTATTAATCTATTAGAGCAAAGGATACTTATTGAATAAATTATTCATTTCAAGGCTAAACGAGGAATAATTGAGCTTTTTCAAATGATTGATGTTGAAACAAGTGAAGATTTGATGAATTTTGGAGCTTTTATTACAAACTCAAAAGTACACTACAAAGAAGACATGACTAGTGTAAAATTATTGGAGATAAAAGGCAAGGAAAAATTTGATTTCCAAGGTACACGACTTGTGTACGATTAAGGACCGAGAATTTCTGCATTGTTCCAATGTACACTACCCCTACGGGGGTTGTGTAGGGGGGTCGTGTGCATTTGATGGACTATAAATAGCTTTCATTTTTTTTTTGGGATTCAATTACTTATATTATATTTCTAAACCCTAAAGGACATATGTTGGAGTGCTTTTTAAGGGAGAATTGTCGCACAAACATCCGAAGTCACAAATGATTGTTTTCAAGGGCTTAATCAATCATGTTATCTCTAAACTCTTATAGATTTTTTGTTTTCACTATTTATCCTGTAACGCTCTAAAATAAGGCATTACAACCCGCTACGTATCCCTCTCTTAAAAGACACACGCAAAGGCTCTAAATCCCAATACCACAAAATATAAACATATAAAAATCTCCATGAACCCACATTTAAAGGTACTCTAGAAGGAACAAAACCCATGAAACCTGTAATTTATAACTTTCAAATATCTCCTATAATATAAACTAAATCCGAGTTGGCAAAACCAAAGCCAACAATAATCCAGAAAAGATCTAACTTTCAACTTAAAATCATATAATCCTGTTTAATAAACAATTACATAAAAACCAATACTTCAAATCCTCAAATCGATAAATAATCAAAACATTGTTTCAAAAATCTTCAAAAACTCAAGAAATCCTTTTCATAGGTCATGTATAACATCCTATTTCGCTGCAGTGTAGTCAGGTCCACTATCGCCATCCCCATGATCAAAATACAAGTCATAACCACACAAGTCATAAGCAATATCTCCATCACTTGTACCTGAAAAAGAAAGGAATGAGCGAAAACGCCCAGTTCGCCAATCCACAAACAAAATGCAAATGCACAAACAACATGTATATATACATGCAACTAACTAATGCAAACAACAGGATTATTATCTTCATTAAGTCTGCAAAACGACATAGTTTAGAATCATAGATCTCTGATCCCAAACTTGGAGTTACTCAGACTCCTGGAAAACAACCAGATATCGAAAATAAATAATTATATACATATATTGGTGAATGGGTACTCCCCAAACACCCGCGGCTATACTGCCAATAAACATATATCTACTGGAATCATCTCCAAGTGCAACTCCACTAGGGACAATGACACACAAGGATCATCAGGGTGCCTCACCAGTATCATTGTCTGCCAGGTCTTTACTGGTCAAAGCCAAAGACATCCAGAAAAACAATTTAAGCCAAATAGAATTAAGTTCATTTATATATTTGTTCCTACAGGCAACAATCAGAAAACTAAACCTGCAAGCAAATACAACAAACAAGGAAAGGTCGTACCTTTTCCAATTCCAGGAACAAATCTCTCAAAATCCTCAAATTCTTAAAAACAACAAGAAATCTCCAAATCTCCTCCCAAGATATCATAACTGTAGAATCTCTTTGATCAATTCCCCAGAAATCCCAAACTCTACGAAACCCTAATTGCATGAATCCAGAAAAAACAGAAAATCACCAACAAGAATCATTCTTCATTAAACTTATGGATTAACGGAATAAAACTTACCGTAGATTTCTTCAGAATCTAAACTCAGATTTCTCCAACCAAAAATCATATAAGAACCCCAAAAATCATAACTTCTCCAAAAGCCTAGATAGAAAAATCTATAAGAACAGGCATGATTCATCTAATATATATATTTGCATATCAAATCCGTTACACCAGAATGATAATACTTACTTGTTTAATCTAATCCTTTGATTGATTCCCAAAAGATCAGATCTTGATGAAACTAGGTTTTCTCCAAAGAACTTCTTCAAAATCCAAACATAAATCTTAAGGAAACGAAACGATATACGAAGAATCTTGATAGATAAAGGAAAGATTACTTACTCTTGATCCAAATCTGATCTCCCTTGATATTGTTCTTCAAAAACACCCAAAAACTCTCACTTCTCTCTTTCTGGTCAAAGGAAGGAGGTTAGAAATGAAAAACACGAACCCTAGGATTTCATATATAGGAAAAACTTAGGATAGGAAAGGATGGCACTTACGCCGGCAACCTTCTTGTCGGCTTCCACAAATTTCATAAAGGTCCAAGAGCTTTACGCCGGCGGCTATAAACTCTCAAAGGATAAGAATCTGGGTTTAGGATTTTGTTGGAGAAAAGACAGAGAAAGAATATATGGGGATTTGTGACTTTTGATCTTCTGTCATGTGTCTGTCATGTGACCAAAATTGTATTAAAATTTGATTTTTTGTTAACAAAGAAAGAATATATAAGTCGGCGGTTTTCAACCGTCTTAAACGTACTCCAAATCTCTTAGGGTTTTGACTGAGGAATGGTGTGACAAACTCGTAAGTTAAGGATATATTTATAGAGATATGTTGTTTAGGAAAAACCCTAGGTTCATATCCAATTTAGGCTGCCAAATTCCATTCTTAATCAAGTTTTTGCCATGTGAACATAATAAAATTATATTTCAACTTTGACCATAAAACCTTTTTATTTAATATCCTTTGACTCTTTGACTCTTTGACTCTTCTTAATAATCCTTTTATATACTTTAGGATTGACCATAAAATCCTCTTATTTTATATCAAATGACAAACTTGCCCTTCTTTATAATTTATTTATCTTTATATTACATATCCTATGGAAGAGTAGATGTGTATGCCCTAGGTTTTGTGAGACCCTAAACCATTTTCTGAATCTTTGTTAATTAATGAAAAATTTATGTCTTCAATTTATTCATGTGATTTTAATTGTTCTTGTGATAATTTATGGCCAAGATTATTGCAGGATTGATTTCAACTAATAGGATAGATCATCCATGAATGAAGAATTTGCATGTTTCACCTAGACATAGGGAGACTTTGAATCTCCGCAATAACTATTCAATCTCTAATTAGGGTTCATGAGTTTCATGCAATTTTGTATTGGCATTAGTGAATGAAGACATTCCTACTATCTCATATAGTATTAGGAATCAATTGACTTGAAAAGAGTAATTGGTTTAATTAAGAAACCCTATAGTTCAAGGCTTAACTAATCATTAATTGACTCCTATCATAAGAATTAAGGGTTAAGGTGGATCAAAACTAAGGGCATCGTTTGTGATTGGAATAAAAAAAAAAAAAAAACATGAAAAGTGTTCAAATCATTAGTTAAGGTCTACTAGTTATTAGTTTAGTTAGCAATTTAGAATCAATATAATCACTTTGATAATTTAGACTAGATAGTAGTAAATGGGAAATATTAGTACTCGCCCATAGATGCTTAAGGACAATACCCGAGTTTAATTCAATACTATAAGATAGGTACACTTACCTTTACTAGATCGTAGGATTACAATGGGTTATCTTTTATGATTCTTGATACAATTTGTGTGCAATCAATCCTAATTTAGCCACAAGTTCGTGGTAAAACCAATTTCAAAATCAGTTTCTTATTAGTAGAAATTCTAGATTCAGGGGCTATTCTTTTAAAATCGTGTACTTACCACTTTAAAATTCTTAAATTACAGTCTATCTTTTAATACTCATAATTCATCATGTTATAAAGCATAATAGTTACATTTTATTGAAAAGTCAAAGAAAAATTATTTTACAAGAAATAAAAGATAAGATAGAACAAAATAAAATTTTTTCAAATTTTAATGTCATCTCAAAGGTGCCTACGTATCCACTAATCGTGATCAAACAAACATAGTTTTTTTAGAAAATTTAGTATGTTGATCAATTTTAATTTTTAAAATCTTTGATTATAAATTTATTGAATTTTTCAAGTTTGCCAAAAAGATGCTAATGATGTGCTCTAGGCCATATGGATACTATTTAATTATCTATTAATCTTAATAAGATTAAGATTAATTTATAATTATTAATTACAATCATTATATTATAAGAAGTGTGCCATTTGGAATTCTTAATAACTTATGTGTGTGTTTTGGAATTCCTAATAACCTTTGAAATTCCTAATAAGATTAGGACAGTTGACTATGACACAATTTCTTATAAATAGAACACAATGATCTTCCCTAGGGTTTCAACAGGTTCTTGCCGTCACATTAGAATTACAGAGAAACTTTGTACCAAACAAAACTTATTAAGTTATATCAGTTAAGATATATCCTTAAATATCACGAAACATCTCTTTTTCTTAAGAATGAGATAAATAATTCTTTTAATACATAAGGGCTATTTCATTTTGAATTAAAACAGAAGAATTCGGGAATAGATCAATGGAAAAATTGGTTACGGAGTCATTATCAATATGATTTATCTTCTATTAGATGGCATTGGTTAGTACCAATAAAATGATGAAATAAAATCACTCAACGACGTATGAATCAAAATCCAAAATTAAACAAAACTTATTTGGCGGAAAAAGAACGATTAATTCATTACAAAAAAATTGAATGAATTTAATTCAAATTCATTCAAAACGAGAGAGACCCTATTGAGAGAGATCCCCAAAATTTGGAATTGGTCCAACGTGCTAGCACACAATCAGAGATTTAATTGGAAATTCATTTGTGTGGATACTGTCACGGCCCAAAGGGTACCCTAAACGTGACAGTCCGCCACACTCGATATTCAAACTTAAGTAATGAAGCCTTAGCCTTTCCATGAGTTTGAATATCGGGTGTAAGGCTCACATTCAACATATAGGGACCATACTTGGCTTCGAAATAGTTTAAGGAGGTATATATGGCAGCAAGAATGTAAATCATAACAGTTACATTTAGATTAATTCTATTACATGATCAAAGGGTCGTACCCTTGTCAAAAACATTAAGAGTTTTCAGACTCTCAAAGTCTCTTATATTATCCTTCAGATACCAATTTAAGAGACTCAATTAGAATTCCATGCCTACGTCTAGGTATCGGCCTCATCAAAAGCTCCTTAGTGTCTAAGAGCTGTACCTGATGGTAGCGGCTCCTCGGAGGTAGCCATAAATATTCATACTGCAACAGGAAACTATTGGAGTATAAGCTTACGAGCTTAGTGAGATTTCATTTCCAATAATTAGTACTCGACTACGGTATATATAACAGACAAGTTATTAACATCCATATGAAATGCACAAGCAAATGAGCCTACAAGCATATGACTTTCCGGAAGCCATATGTGAATGGATTTAAGCCCTCCATTCGAGGTTAGGATGATTCATAAGACATGCAACCATAAATTCCAATTATGAGTGGGGTGGTCCATAAGTCATGCAACCATAACCCCGATCTCTTTCTCTTAGTTATATAACCTCTGTTGTTTTATTATAGTAGTTTTATGTACCTACTCCACATCTGTTAACTTAAGCGATCTCACATCCTTAATGTTAACATAGGCCCCCTTGCCTTCCGCTAATATACTTTTGTCCCACCAAAGGTATATTAGCTAATGCAATGTGACTCACTTCGTATATGCATGTACAGTTTATTCATATAATCATTACATGTTAATTATGTCGATTAAATGTGATCATAGAGAATTTCAGACAATCCAAGTCTATACTAGCTTATACAGTATTTACCACAAGTTTCATTCCGATATACATAACATTCATTCACCCAAGATTAGATCACAACTCATCTCCATTTTATCTTTCCCTAATTCTAATGCCACTACATTTACAAGCATATACATGAGCACTACTATTTAAGAAATGAACTCACTTTGCCATGGCGCAGAAATCCACTTAATCGTAATTGCCCTCGAGAAAGCCTAGTCCGTCTCCCAAGATTCCTAATCAAAAGAAATAATGCTAATGAGTAGTTTTATGAAGTTGGAATGAACCTATAAATTTTATTCTATCAAGTTAATCAAAATTCGTCTAAGAGGAAATTCCAACTTAAAACGGCCCTAATTTGATCATTTTAACTCGGAATTTTGCATATTACATACGGATTCCTATCTACTTCGAAGAAAATATCTATTCTTAACACTATTTTTAAGTTTCGAAAATGTTTAGGTCACGAAATAAGCCGATCAGTTCTGATCCATAGGACTTTCCAATTCTGAAAAATAATTTTGTGAATGTTTGTGATGTTCCTAGCATATAGATCAACCATACATGCAATATTGATGATTTCCTATCATGAATGGCATGTTATGAACTTGATGCATGCATGCTCTTGACCTTATGTACTAAAAGGAAATTTAAGAAATTTTTATTTGTAAAACTCCATGACTATTTACTTCCAAAAGAACTAGTTTCTTAACCTTGATCATCCCATTTGTTTTGGATTTATTTTCTTAAGAAAATCAAATTATCTTTGTTTAAATTGAGTCTTCATTATACCTATTACTTAAACCTTTATTTCTACATAAAAATTTGCATTTTACACTTTGTAAATATGTTTTCAAATAGGATTTATTCAAAAATCCGAATTTTTAAAAATTAAAATTTTGAATGATTCTTTTGGGGAAAACTTGTTTAATGCATTAAAATTTAAGGCATTACTATACCTATTCCTTAAGGACTTCTTTTATTACACAAAACTTTCATTTTGAGTTGAAAAATAGGTGTTTTCATGGCATTACTCCCAAATTACGAATTTTCTAAATTGAGTAGTAACTCAACATTTTCTATATTGTTTCTACCCTTTGTTTTACATATTAATCTCATCAAAACTCATTTCAACTTATAAAAATCATCACTTAATGATATCTATTACCTATGTCCTTCATTTTTCACATAAAACATGAGTTTTAAAGTTGATAAAAAGGTTTTTAAAATAGGGCTTTGAAATCATACGAATTTGTCTTTGAACATTTCAAACAAAAACTTTTCCTTTGTAAGTTCCTTGTTTTATTTGCCTAAGGATCTACAAACTACAACATCTATATACACCAAACAAAGCCTCTATGAGCATTAATGCATGAAAACATAAATTATCTATAAGATCATAAATATCAAGTATGGTATAAGCATCTGTAAGCTAGATCTACTACTCATGTTGTATGAAATGAAGTTTAAAAGCATGAATATGAGTTTTTATACTAGATCTCTACTTTACCCTACTTTTACATGCATAAACATGAAAATACTTTAACAAAAACTTAATCAAACACAAGATCTACTCTTGTTATTGCTTGATATTCATGTAGTAGCATTTTATTGTCCCTAGCAAGTGCTCATGGGGACTTAGAGTGAAAACACTCATGAATAATCTTACTATTACAAGATTAAATGGTAGAGAGGCTTAAGAATCATCACCTCAGGTTGGATTTAGTGAAGAAATGAAGAAGACAGAAGCTTGTTGTGTGTGTGTGTAGAGGGGGTGGTGGTCACGACAACAAGAGAGAAAAAGGAGAGGATTTGTGAGTTTTGAACAAATGGTAATGAGAATGGAAGAGAGAGAAAATTAAGAGACTATTTATATTAAGTGAAATTAGGGTTTGTTTGCATTATGTAAAAGATAAAATAAAACAAATGGAGGCAAAGAG
The DNA here is from genome assembly GCA_024138025.1 of Combretum micranthum. Taxonomy (NCBI): domain Eukaryota; kingdom Viridiplantae; phylum Streptophyta; class Magnoliopsida; order Myrtales; family Combretaceae; genus Combretum; species Combretum micranthum. The sequence goes on from JAMXBD010000524.1 coordinate 196,579, forward strand.
GGGGAAGGGTGTGCCGGTTCAAGAGTGAGGAAGAGAGGGAGAGATTTGAAATTGTTTTAATTTGTAATTTATGAAATAAAGAGTATTTAATGTAATAATTTGTTAAGAGCCAAAAATTTCTTGGAAAAGAAAATGTAATGGAGTGTTTGTAAGACTAGGGTATGGGTTGTATGTGTAGGTTGTACTTGTGAATAGTAATAAATAGTAGACAAGATATTTACTTTACCGGTAATAAAGAAAATGCGGGAAAAATGCTATAACTGTTTTTTTATAGTTCAAAAAATTATAAAAAGTATATATTTGAAATCCTTATAAGATTTTGCTTCTAAAGAGTATTTTGGAATATTTTTCTGAATTTGTAGTTCTGGGGCTCGCTTTTCTGTAATGGAGCTTGAAAAGGGCCGGAATAGAAAATTTTTTGAAATCAGAACTTTTTATGGTTTGCAATATACTTTAAAACAATAATCCACATTAAATTATTCTATAGAGGTTCTTTTAAATTAAAAATGAAGAAAAACCGGATCTAGGGTTCCTAGGTTGCTCATACTAATCCTGTTTAGGGCTTTGGTTTCCGAATTCCGAAGTTTACTCGATTACTAGAAAAACTGGGTTTACATTTAACCAAAAAATTTATATAACTGATATATTTGGAATTCTTATGAAATTACGAGCCTAACGGTACTAATATCATATATTTAATGTTTCGAATCCCGGGCACGCTTTTCGAAGTCTGTACCCGATCGGGTTCGAGATAGATCGAAAATTCGCTAATCTTATATTTTAAAGCATCCTAGTATTATTGCAACCTAAACTACACCCTTTACTCATATTCCGACTCCTTGGTTTAGGATTACGAGATTGCCGGGTTTAAACTACTAGAGTTTCCTGGGAATTGTTAGCTTAGGTTTTCCGGTTGACTTTCCGGTTTAGATCGTTGCCAACTTGGAAACTGATGTTTTATGTTTATACAACATGTTAAATTTGAGGAATTTATTTTAAATTTTATTCTTGTAAGTATTTAATATCTTTTAGCGTTTTTCGAAATTCTTGCATTGGGTTTTATTTCCGAAGGTTAATCATTAGTTACTTTCTTAATGATTTGTTTGTGGTTCTATATTACCCGATTTTATAAATCAAGGTTCAGCATAAAATTTGTCATACGTAATGGTTTTGGGTTTGAAGACTATTAAGTTCTTATTTTACTTTTAAGGATTTTCTTTTTCTTCAAGATTAAGAAATTTTTGAATTTGTTCAAGATTTCGGACTAGTTGAAGTTCGGTTTTAATTAGGAGTCATTTTTAAAGTTTATTTTAAATGTTTATTTTGGGATTATTTACTGAAATTTTCCGGGTTTACAGATGCAATAGAGGGTGTTCGCGTTTGAACATCACAGATCAGAATTTCCAAATTCTAAAGCATCAAAAAGGTAATTTAATTTGCTCTAATTTGATTGAATCGTATGGATTCGAAATTGGAGATTTATGATTCGTTTTATATAAAAATAATAATTTCCGCTGCTCTTGGATCCCTAAATTCCCAACAAAAGAGAGATTTAGATATTAATAATCCTATAATCCTATCAAATTTGCATTGATTTTAGAAAATTACTTTTCTAAGTGTTAAAAAAGTTTTATAGATTCTAAAGTTATTTTATCAAATCAAGCTATTTCACTATTAATTCTTGTCTATACATTTTTTTTTTATTATCTTTTTACTATTATTCTAACATGCTTACATAATATGCATTTTCAACTTCATTAATTATGCATTTTTTTGGTTTTATTTCTTTTTCATTCTTTATTATTTCCCCCTTTTTTATCTTTCTTTTTTTATTAGTTTTATTTTAATATAAGTTACTATAATTAATTAATTAATAAAAAAATAAAACTAACTTACCAGGGATTCAAATGCTCGGGTCGAACTTGTACAGGGGTATAGGTTAGATTCTAATTGTATCGGGCTTGAAGCTGGGTCGAATTCAGATCATTGAGGATAGGGGTGACTGGCGGTGATGGATTTCGATGGTCTGATGGCATTGAGCGGTGGGGACGTTATCAGATAGTCCGAGAATGGGAAGATGAACAGTTCAGTGATGCCTGTTCGGCTTGAGACTTACCGTGCGTGGTGGTTTTGTGATCTTCAGGCTATAGTCGGTAGTGGCTAATTGGCTGAGATGGTTGTCGACATCCTCAAGCTTCACCAAAGTGGTTTGTGTGTTTGTGTTTGGATTGATTGAATTTCATTTCAATTCATATTGACTATTGATCGAGTTTTTTAAATTTATAAATGTTTTTTAATTCAGTTTCAATAACTACGATCTCACAAGGCAAGCGCACCTATTAAAATGTAGTATAGATAGTTATTTAGGTCGGTCCCAAGGAAATGATTGGCAACTAGTGTACTCTCAACTTCATTCATTATCTAGATAAAGAAAGGTTTAGAAAAACATAACGAAAAAGCAACTATGCTAAGTTATGAATATTCACAAATGTTTAATGAGTAAAATAAGAAATACGCCTTTGACTTCTATAAAACAGCAGCTCAGGGTTACTTCACCAATTCCTTATCAGAGTGAGTTCTTAAAAATAATAAATTTCTTAAAAATAGTTTGAATTGTGTGTTTATACCGCCGGATGCTTTAATTTAAACTAAAGCTTCTCTCGAAGTCAGTAGTTCTAGATCTAGCTGGAACTAGTAATATGAAATTCCAGTTAGACCGGGATAAAGAATAGATATCCATTGTTTAAAAAAAAAAACAACTCAATGATTTTTTAAAGTAAGTGATAGAAAGTCTTTATCCATTCCTCGGCAAGAGGTAGTTACGATCTACTCCATTAGCAACCACAGAGCTATTCAATTGAATGATTTTTTGATCTATCCAATTAAAATCAATCGTTGATTTAAAAGAGTGCACCACTCCTTTAAAAATCACAAGTTTAAGTTCAAGTCACTAATTACAAACATCCAACCAAATTAACTTGAAAGCGCATTGAAATCAAATTGAATAAGGAATTGGATTCATATTCCCTAAGCTATAGGAGTTTATTTCTCCATGGATTTATCAAAATAAGCACAAATTAGAAGAAATAAAATAGATTCGAAAGATAAATCAATTAATTGCTCAGAAATTCACAAAAATTACAAACATCGAGTTAAATTGATTTGACTTAGAAAACAGAAGAAATTCTCAAGTAAGAAGAAATGGAAATTTTTTTACCCGGGAATCCTTCAAAAGGCTACTCTACGTTAATACTAATTTACACTGTTGGTACATACTTTATAACATATGCTTGCACTTTTATTTATAGGCTACTAGACACAAAAAGCGTGGCCTACTTTATTGACACGTGGCAGATTTTCTCTAACAGAATTCGTGATATTTTCTATGCAAACATATGATATGTGAAATCACTCACCGGGGTCGCGTGTGATCTATTGGTCGAGGCTCGTATTAAGCAAAATCAGGCTCGACTTCAAGAATTTCTAAAGTAAATTGTGCGTTTTGTCCATTACTCTATCGAGAGTAAAATTGAGAAAGTTGAGGCTCGTATTACTGAGGCTTGAGGCAATTCTGATGAAGAATTGGTTTGTCAAAACAATTGTCTAGAGTCGAGATTTGAGGCTTGACTTTGAGGCTCGACAGTGTATTTTCTCTTGAATGATGCATGATCACTTCGACTGAAGTCGAGGGTCATGTCGAAGGCTCGCAGTTAAGGCTCGATAGACCAATTTTTGCTGTTTTCTTCTTTTGTTTGGCCTCTGCTGTGACTTTACAGGGCTTGACTTCTACAATATTGACTTTACTTGTTTTTGCTCCAAATAGAATTTTTACCCGAAAATCTTGGCAAGATGAGCTCAAAATTGTTAAAAAATAGAGTAAAAATGACTTATCAGAAAGCTATCAATCAATAGCTTTTACTTACTTGAAGCTTCCAGTATCAACCAAATTGACTAAAATAACTTAGAAACTTTGAAATTAAGGATTTTGATTTCGAAATCCTAGTTTCAAGAACACTTTGATTCGAACTCTTTGAAGGTGATTTTTTGTGTAATTGTTGATCCATACTATTTGTTTGAGCTCCTATTTATGGGATTGGAGCTCAAACAAACATGGAAGTCAAGTGAGTGCTTTAATCAAAGTCATGAATTTGTGGTTTCAATTTTGACTCTGATTAATGATGATTTAAGCCATAAAGATGGCTTGTTGAACATGGAAAATTGTGGGCATTATGCTTCCTTAAGGTAGAAGATGATAAGACATCTTCAATGATGTCATCACGCCCAATCGTGTTGCGCCACATGGTATGTTCTGGAGAGTGAAAAAAATGGCTTATTGGACATGGAAAAGGCATAAATTATGCTTCCCTAAGGTTGAAGATGACACGACGTCTTCAATGATGTCATCATGCCCAATTGTGTTATGCCACGTGGTATGTTCTGGCGAGTGAAAAATAAAATGCAAACTTACCTTTATGCAAACTTGCCTTTATCCAAGCTTGAACCTATGACCTCTTAATTAATATCTAATGACTTATCTATATAAGCTATTGACTTATGCCTTAATATAGTTTGCATATGATTTATATTTACGGCTTCAAATTTGGACCAAATTAAATAGGCCAACCCATTGTGGGTTATTTAATTCAATCTAAAATTTTTTATAATTAAAATTAATACTATATTAAGCCCATAAAACTACGAACCTACAAAATGTGCATATTATTATTTTATTTATTTATCATTATTATTTTTATCGTTTTATTATTTATTTATTTTTTTTAAAAATGTAATTTGTGGAATTAATACAATATTAACTTTTATTATAAATTGAAAATTTAAATGAGTAAAAATAAGATATCTATAGTCATCTGTTGCAATATTAATACAAAGTGATTATATAAGGATATCAAATAGATACAATGGCACTTTATTCATTTTTTTTCTTTCTTGTTGATAAAACTAGACTTATTAATCGAAAAAACAACAATCAAGTTCTTGTACCTATATGGGTGCCAACAAGACTAGAATGATTGTCTTTCAATCTAAAATCAAAGCAGATGAACCCGAGTATTGGATAGTAGTTAGGGTGAACGGATATAGAGTGGGTAAGGAATGGAACATTATTTGTACCCTATCCTATAATGTACATGGTACTAAATTTCATACCAAAAACCTTCCCTATGGTACTTTATACCCATCATATACTTTATACTTTATAAAACTTGCAGGATACAAGGCACCCTATCGATCTTGTAGAATTTTTCCACAAAATCTTTATATTTTTTGAAGAAATATGTTGCATTTGGTACCTAAACTTTGGTGAAAAATCCAATTAGATACTTAAACTTTTAAAAGTTCAATTTATGCCTAATTGGACTTTTCGTGCTCCAAATCAGTACCCGAACTAACTCCATCCATTTCCATCATCTAACTTGTATCCATCTGCCAACAATTGCTTGCCATGTGTCCTTCCAATAGGAAAAAAATAAAAGAAGATGACTACTTAAATAGCCTAAGCTTGGTAAACATCTGACGCCATCCCCACCGTTGTAAGGACAGTCTCCGCCACCTTCATGATCAGCTGCGTCTCCACCACCAGTCTGTAGCAGTGCACTCTATTGGTGTATATCTTCTCCATTATGCGTAGGTATAAGGTGAATAAGAGTCTGAGACCCAAGTGCAGAAGAAGCCCATGAGCTACTGGAATCGAGTAAGGTCTAGGGGTTGGTCGTTGCTAGAACCCATGGCTAAGAGCACCAAACTTAGGGTGAGGAGCATGACACAATTGAGATTGGAGAAGGTGATGACCTACTTCATGATAAGCGTGGAGAAGATGAGGTTCAAAACCATCTCGCATATGAATTTCATCAAACATGTCCCTCACATTGTACATATCACTATTATTCACATACTGGCTATTAAAGTCATAAAAGAAACCACATTTCTCTAGGAAATTTTATCAAACATCAATCGTATGCTACCCAATTCACCATTCTATGTGTATGTATTAATAGGAGAACTACAAACAAAATCATTTGACTCCAACCTAAGTATCATAATATGACTATGAACCCGTTTCCTTTCCCGAGTCAAACCAGATTTCGCACACAACTTCAAAACAAATAGAAAAATATAGTTATTAGGCAAAACACCAGATGAAAGCATCGTCACATAAAGCTCTAAACTCGATATAGGTCTATTACTCAAAGAAAACCCTTGAATAATTGTGTTCCATATAATGGGGTTTAGGTTTTCAATGGAATCAAACAGGGAAAGAGCATCAAGAAGATCACCAAAGGGTAAGAGAGCAATGAATTCAATGAGTTTAGAGAGAATATAGTGAGAGTTATGGGGGCCGATTTTGAGGAATAAGGAGTGGATTTGTTTTAAGGTTTTGGGGGATTTCCATTGGGAGAAGAGGACACATGGATGAGTTTTGAGGAGATTGTATGGTGGGTATGTCGAAGGTGGGATATCGAGAATGGAAGGTGCATAAGAAGAAGAAGAAGAACACAGCATTGTGTTTGGTCATCTTTTATATTTTTTTTAATGAAATGGCACATGACAAGCAACTATTGATGGATGGCAATAGGTTGGATGATAGAAATGGACAGAATCAGTTTGGGTGCTGATTTGGAGCATGAAAAGTTCAATTAGGTAGTAAATTAAACTTCTAAAAATTTGGGTATCTAGTTGGATTTTTCACCAATGTTCAGGCACCAAATGGGACATTTTCCCTTTTTTTGTTTTTTTTCTTAAACCTTAAATTTATAGTTTTTGATATGATTTCATGTAATATAAAAAATTATCTTATTTTCATATATTTATTATAAATAATATATGTAAAGGAATTTAAAAAGTAATTTGTTGATACCATGAGTTCTCTAACATATTGAATTTGTATATGTGTAAAATTTGAAACACGTAATATATGCCTATAAAACCTATTTATGTAATATTAAAAGAATTATAAAACATTTAGCAAATCCTAAAATTAAAAACCATGAAACTACTCCTGTATTAATTAAGTATTAGACACATTCCAGAGATATTGCAATTTCTAATTTGGGCTCCTTTTTTTTTTTTTTTCTCAATATTCCTCAATTTCTAATTGTTTTTGGTAGGATCTTGATTTATAAATTAATGATTGAAATTGTCGAGATTTTGAAGACATATTATAATATTATTAAGACACCATTTATATTTTAAGAGGGTGAATTAAGAAAAGATAAACGAAATTTCTGGGTAATATGAAGTGGCTATAGCTGGATAATTAGTTGATCCATTATGTACCTTTATGATTGGGCTTCATTGATGACAAGAAAGCTTCACATTTTTCATGTCATGGCTAAAACCTTCAAAGACACATTTTACGTTCTCATATACCTACTTACGAACAAATTCAACGAAAATAACGTTAATCTCGACATCACAAACGAGGGAAAGCTGAAGTATGATGGTTAAGAAAACATGAATGCTGATGTTCCTTGTAGAGCTATGCACATGTTTGGATTAGGGGTGATAGATTTCATAGTTGTGTTAAAAAAGAAATGCTTATTTTATGATTAATTTTATGCCCAAAATTTTTAAAGACATGAGACTAGGGAAAAGGAAAAGAATAATATAGTTTTTTTAAATTACAAAAATACCACTAAAATCAAAATAATCCCAGTTTTAGACAAATTGATCTCTCTCTTTAAGAGACGAGATCCTTATTTTACGGATCCACCTCGTCTCTTGAAAACACGAGGTCAAGCACTAATAATCGTCTCTTATGAAGAGATGAGATCAGGTTGAAAAAAATAAGGACCTTGTCTCTTCAAGAGGTAGCACTAGTTTGATATCTTGAAAATGAAAAATTAAATCGTTTTATCAATTATGTATGTTTATTATGAAGATTTATTTCATTTTTACTGTTTTCACGATCACCTTTGGTAACTTAAATAATAATTATATTCATTGGAAAAGATGATCAATTGAATTTTTCTATCGTTAATTATATTTATAAAGAATATTTTACCAAACGCATATAATATATAACTAAATGTAACAATAAACCACAACACAACCTAGAAACCGTCTAACCTGATATAGGTTTAGGATATGTTTCAAGATGAATAAGATGCCAAACTTGGTGACAATTCGTGCCCTTCTTTATTATTTAGCATCTACGGATTTTTAGAAGACGAAAATCCTAATTCCTTCACGCACACGCATATATACCTATATATATATAGTTTGTAGCTAAGACCATAACATATTGTATACCAACCAATAAGCTAAGCTAATTACATACCTTCGTCTTCCTTCATTCAACTTTCAATGGCACGCCTCCTGGACAAGGCAAGGCTTAGCAGCATCGTGGCAATTCTGGTCATGACAAGCTTCTTTCTAGACACAACATTTGCATTAGTAAGAATCATATGTTATTTGAAAACCTTTTTATCCATGATCTTCGCCCTTTTTATATATTGACTTATTTGCTAAATTACAGGAGATACCACTATGTCAACTTAAGATACATAATATCTTGAATGTCTTTTGCATTCTTTTCAGTAGGCGTTCAATGTTACATTAAGGTACTGCTGGGACATTTTGATGATACTTCAATTTTTTGTAGCAGTGGTTAAATCATGGGGCTAACTTAGATAACTCAAGAAATGCCAAAGAGGAGAAGCTGATCAGCCCAACCACCGTTTCAAGATTACGACTGAGATGGACGTTTGTTGCCGGAAATGATATCTCAGCCACTCCAGCCATTGCTGAGGGGGTGGTCTACTTTCCCTCATGGAATGGTTTTCTCTATGCCGTCAATGCCTTCAATGGTCTCCCGATATGGCAACAGAATCTTAGCGAGCTAACTGGTCTCAATGGTACCGGAGCAACTGTCAATGTTAGTGTGTCAAGATCGACCCCAACGATTTATGACAATCTACTTATTGTTGGAATTTATGGTCCGGCTGTCGTGATTGCTGTTAGCCGAATGACTGGAAGGCTGATCTGGAAAACAGAACTTGATCCTAATCCTTTGTCACAGATCACTGCTTCTGGAACAGCATATATAGGGTAAGTTGCGCACGGTAGATACGTCTCTGTTCCCATAACATCAATATCAATTTCTTTGATCCTATAACAACATCCAACTTGTCTGGCGAGCAGGGAATACTATGTGGGAGTAGCGTCTCTGGAAGTAACTTTACCTGCAGAGCAATGCTGTACTTTCCGCGGCAGCATGGTCAAGCTAAGAATTACAACGGGTGAAGTCCTTTGGAGGACCTATACCATTCCTGATAACGGAGGAAGACTTGGTGGGTATTCTGGAGGTGCCATATGGGGTAGCAGTCCTGCTATTGATACCATAAGGCGACTTGTCTATGTCGGCACAGGCCAGCTTTACAATGCCCCACAACCAGTCCTGGACTGTCAAGCGAGGCAGAACAATCAGACAACCAGACCCACTCACCCTGATCAATGTATCGGACCAAACGTTCACTATGATTCGATTATTGCATTTGAGTTGGAAACTGGCAGAATCAGATGGGCAAGACAACTTGGGGGTTATGATGTGTTCAATTTCGTTTGTTTGGAACCTAATAATCCTGACTGTCCACCTGGACCAAATTTGGATGCGGACTTTGGAGAAGCTCCTATGCTAGTTACCATGTCTGCTGCGAATGGAACAAGACGTGACATTGTGACTGCTGTACAGAAGAGTGGTTTCGCTTGGGCTTTAGACCGTGACACAGGTGATATAGTATGGTCTAAGGTAAGTTAACTTTTAACGAATGTAACTGTTAGATAACCGTAGTAATGTGAACATAACAACATTCATGAGATGGAAGAATGCAGAAGTGGTAATTTATGAGAAATCATAGAAATCCTATTTAATAAAAATCGAAAACCATGTTTTCACATACTGCCTTGTCATACCAATGTTTCTGCTGAAAATTTGTCCACAATTGGCAACGAGAGATGGTGTTTCAATATAGCGACCATCTTTCATCAGCTTGTTTAAAAAGTCTCAAAGCCTCTATGGTTATTCTTTTTGGGCAAGATCTGTCAAAAGAACTTTCTTTTCTCTAAAGGTTATCGAAATTTTCTTTCAGTTGGCAGGACCAGGTGGCCTGGAGGGAGGAGGAACTTGGGGTGCGGCCACAGACGGTCAGAGAGTCTATACAAACATTGTCAACAGTTACAGAATAAACTTCACACTAGCTCCCTCTAGCCTCACCACAACAGCAGGTGCATGGGTGGCTCTAGATGCAAATTCTGGCAAAATTTTGTAGTCAACTGCAAACCCAGCAATGAAACTTCTAATGGACCAGTCTCTGTAGCAAACGGTGTCATTTTTGCTGGGTCTGTGGCCTCAAACGGACCTATATACGCTATGGATGCCAACACAGGAAAAATCCTATGGTCCAATAATACAGGAGCAACCGTGTATGGTGGGATATCCATAAGTTATGGTTGCATTTACCTGGGAAATGGTTATAGGTATGGGTTGGCACGATTCCATCCTACTTGGACTGGAGGAAATTCTCTTTTTGCTTATTGTGTACGATAAAAACATGATGCTTTCGAACAGTTGTGCAACATGATTATGCACCATGCTTGCATATAGAAGAATAAATGTTCACAATATTAGCACCTGCTTCAACCTAAAGGAGAAGTAGCTTATACTATAGTTATTTGCTTTCTTTGTGTTCAGTTTGATAGCACAACCATATGACCTAATTTATAAATATAATATAAAGATTTGGATACTCAATTTTTCTCAATTTATAAATTAATGATTTGAAATTACCTAAATACTTAAAATACCTTATAAAATCTTTATGACGCCATCCTTTTTTTTTCCCCCTTTTAATCTTAACCATTAGTTATACTGGGCACATCTTAAGAGAATATAATGAGAAAATTTGAGAGAAGGTAAATGAAGAGATCTCAAATTGAACCCTTAAGATGAGAATTTGACTAAATCCAATCAAGTGAATGCTTAATTGCATAGAATTTGAATGACGGCACAGGTGATTGCATACAGGATCCGTTAATCCTACACCATATTGTTTTTTATAAAAAAAAAAAAAGAAAAAGAAAATGTTAAGGTCTTACAAATATTATCATAATATTATACTCTATAATGTAAATGAAAGTACAAAAAACCCTTTTCTTGGTTATGCAGTACAAAGATACACTTAACTAACTCAACTGAATCATAACACTTTGATTGAAAAATAAATAATAATAGGCCAAGGAAAAGAGAAGAGGACAGCCTGTAACTAAAAAGCAATTGCATAATGGGCATTCATACAGCTGCAACAAAAACCAAAAATTTTTGCTTGATGAAGTTCTGCTGACACAGAAATGAAAGCAAGACAATAAGTAAAATAAACTAAAATAAAATAATTAAACAAATGCTAGCTCTTGTTAGAGCTGGAACCGAATTGGATAGACCGAAATATTCTTCAACGATAAAATTTTTAGCCCATGCAGAAAGGCACTAAAGTGGCATTTAAGAAGTGACAAACATTTCATATATAATTGGAGAAGATAACATTTGGACAAATCAATAAATACATAACAATATATAAAAAAGTTAACAACAAAACTCTAAATATATGGTAACTGAAAGAACTAAGCAATAACAAAGAATCCTCCCAAAGCAAATAATTCTCATTTTTCTAGTACCTTTCTTAGTTGGAACTTACTTCACATCCTCGATTCAGGCAAAGTCACCTCCTCCATTCTGCCTTAATCCCCTTACCTGTAATGTGACAATCATTTTTATGCATTATTGGCAAATCCAATCACTTATGTGCACTTTCTGGCTTAATGGATCTGGAAATATCCCTTAATTGCATCCAAACAAGCATTTGAATTAAGAGAAGCTCTATCTTAAGCCATGTTCACTATTGAATCAATAAATGAATGGAGATATTTGAATCTTTCTATTACAGGAACAGATAGTTGTGGAGATAAAAAAACACAAACTGACCACAGGACATGACTAACGAACAGATTCAAATAGGAATGGCCAATTTGCTAAAGTTGAAAATATATAGTTTGATCAGCCATTATATGAAAGATGAATTTCAAATGTTTCAACAAAAACCTGTCACTGTAAGAATTGCACAATAACTAAAAAGGCAAAAGCCATGAATATGCATGTGTATACTGAACCTTAATCTGGACGGCAGGTGTCATAACGTATCATTTGCAACAAATTCATGAGTTTTGTTTGTCTAATTTATTTCAATTTGTACATAATTCTAAGAAGAACCTGAGCTGCAGCAATATTGATGCATAAAAAGATTATAGCAAATCAAATAGCTCACCCCCAAAATCTCCAGAAGATGTCTGAGATTTATTACTTTTGATAAGTCCTTTGCCAGATTTGCTGACCAGTATCTGAGCATGAGCAGAGTACGAACATGCTTTTCCATTAGTTGATGACGGCAATGAATTACGTCTCTTTGTTCCATTCATTCCAACCTCATCTTCTGTGAATCCTGATGAACCTTGCTCCCTTAGTTTGGCTTTTGCAGATTCAGTTGGTGCCATATAGCTGGGCAATTTTCGCAAACTAGGCGATGCATATTCTTGGTGCTCAATCATTACAGGAAAAGAGGCTCTTCTTTTGCTGCTTTCTTGATCTTCAGTGTTCATAATACTATCCTTCAGGTATAGATCATCATCTTTTTTTACACCATTCTTTGCATGAAGAAAATTCGGAATGCACTGCTTGTGCAATCCACTTGCTGTATCTTCTAAAGTATCCGCTTTTACACTGTTCTTTTGGTCAAGTTCCAATGATATTTTAACTTCTTTGTCTTTCACCAGCCTAGCTGAACCCAAAGCAGTTTCTTCCAATACATCAGAAGCAATATAATCTGGGCTGTCTCCTTGATGCTTTGATTTCCTGCTGCTAACCTCCTCATGTTGTCTCTCCATTGCAGTGTCCTGACTTTGTGGGAGACTACTTTTGACTTTCTCAATGTCATTTTGGGAATTCTCTTGGGTTGAATATGTTACGTGGGCCGGGATTTTTTTCACGCTATGCTTTTGCTTCTCACACATTGATTTGGAAAAATTAGAATGAGTTTCAGTATCCATTTCCAGCTGCTCATGACTAATTTGCTTGGGCCTGCCTTTTTGTTTTTCCACCATCTGATGCTTCAGCTGGCACTTGGCCTGCAAACTTTTCTTTGGTTGAGAAAGGGGTCTGTGGAAACAAGTCCAAGTCCACCGCTGAAGCCACTCCCAAGCAGAGTTGGGATCTTCTGGACCATAATGAAAAAGCAGAGGCATTGCAGAAATAGGTGGAACTAGGAGCTGAAGTCGTTCAATGAAGATCAAAATAAGAAGAAATATCAAGACAAAAGACAAATGCAGGGATTACTTAATTTGTCCTACATGCATATTAAATCCCAAAGTTTGTCAAACCCACTTTAAATCTAAGTCAATCAGAATGTACATTTAATAAATAAAGCACTGAAAACATCTTAAAAATAACTCCCTACAACTTCCCCACAAATCTGAAAATAAGCAAACAGTTTTCTTGTAAAAAAATTGAATTTAACTGATAATGTAGGAGCAGACAGATATCACCTTCTGAATGAAGGCATTTTTCAGGAGCTTCTGCTCAAAAGCCAAATGCTTAGGCTCCATAGAACCCTAGAAAACAGACAGAAGAAAGCAACTACGTTAAAGGAAAAAACAAAGGGAACAATGGATTAAAGCTCATTGAGAACACAACTGTAATATCATTAACCAGCTTCCCACTGCAACTGGCTCATTTTACAGGCTCAAGCACATCTATTACTGGTGAAGATGAGTACTATTACAGTGTTTCATCTGGGTACATAATTCTTATGGTGTTCCTTGATAGAATATAGTAGGGAACCTAACCTTACGGGTCCGAATAAGAGCCTGTAACTTCACAATGTTCTGCACACAATATAATGTGGCAACAGCTTGTCTCCTAACCAGGTAGCCACGAACAAGACGCTGCAGTCTTACAATACTCTTGAGGTTCTGAAATGTGCGGCGAGCCTGGTACCAGTAGGCAGTATATTAAGGGATGAGGAAGGAACATTATTCAGTAAAGTAGGGATAAGATTACAGATGATGGAAAATTGAAGGGTATTTTTAGCTTATGTTTCCTAAAATGCAAGTATGACCAACCAGATTCTGTATTATGCATTCTTTGTACTTCCTTGAAGAAAAATCGCTTGCAAAACATGAAGAGAACAGATTGCATATAGATTGAGCAGAGCAGTAAAGGTGAAGTTGCATAGATTACCAAGTGACCTCTAAATACTGCCTGTACCATTGTGGCTGCTTGCTGATGTCTGACTCTTCCAGGGTCTTCGACGAGGGCCTGACATAAGCACAGAGGCTTATTATTTGAAGTGGCATTAGCATTCTTAGGCAGTATCTCAGCTACCACTTTATCCATCTCTACTTCATTCTTAACACTTGTCTTGGAAACCATTGCTGCTTTCAGAGAAGGATCCACTGTTGAGTCAATCGTTGGTATAGGAGATGATATGGAGGGCTCGTCATCAGAAGCACATATCTATAACATAGAACAACCCTTTAAAATTCAGAATTCGTACTCTGTACAACAAAAAATTCTGAACTTCTATATCCTTTTTTGTTGCAAGCGCGTGTGCCTTACAATACCTCACAATATTCTATTGCTGGTATCTCATGGCGATCCATAGGTTTGGGCGCATTATGTAGAAATTTCTTCATAGTCAGAGATATGATTCTAATGCTTATAAAATCAATTCGTACATCCACATACACACAAATGCATGAAGCAGCACACTAAACTAACTCTTTAATGAATGGCTTATGCATCCGCATGAAAGATCGATAATATAATCTAGTCTTAGACTTTTTCTTACCGGAACATTTCGGTTTTTCGTCAAACTACTCTTGGTAGATTTCTTCCCTAGTAATAATGTCTTAAACCACTTCTTTACCGATCTTCCCATTGTGCTTAACGAAAACACAAGGAAATATTCTCAACTGATCTGCATAATCACAATAACATCGTTATTTAAACAACTTAAATGTCTCACAGCATTTTAAGCCTGAATTTGATGTCTAACTACCTTTACTGATAACAGTTTAAAGAACAGGTGACAATTACATAAAACACCAAGAAAGCGGGGGTTCATGTGAATCTATGATATTGAAGAAGAAGAAGAAGAAGAGAAGATATAAATGTACCTTGAATTTAGTGCTGGAGGTTGTTCAGATACAATGAAAGCTCACTGATGATCTCCATGATCCACCGACAGTTATTAAGTAGTAAGCAGCAGTACTAGTATGGCACCAAGTTGAGGAAAAACCTTAACTCTATCACACACATGTATTGAAACACAGTAGCGCGCGTGCACTAATATATTTCAATATCTATAATAATAAAATGGATAGGTTTGAAAACAATTATTATTCCTACATTAAATATGCATCTATTATTATTAAGCAAAATTCTTGATTATATCAAAAAATACTTATAATATGGTATGATGGTCACCTTATTTTCTCTCTCTCTCTCTCTTCTCTCTTGCTTTCTTTGGACAATTATTTTTTTTTTTTATATACTCCACTCTTCTCTTTCTTTCTCTTTTCTTCCTTTTAATTTTTTTTAATAAAAACGTTCCCATCCTTTTTTTTTTTTTCATTTTATATATACGCATTTGCATGTGACTCATATGCTAGTATTATATAAAATAAAATTTTATTAATATTTTCATATAATATGCAGAAGTAGTAATTTTTTTTTCTAGTTGAGAACTGCAGGGTAATAATAAGGAGATAAGTGAAAAGGGTACTTGGTGGGTAGTGCGTGTCCGCCTGATGCTGTGCAAATTTTGATCCGTAGCTCCGACCTCAACGTCACGTACCCTGTATATCATGAATATGAAGTCATGTTAGCTGATTTTGTCTAAATTTCGATGTATAAGAACTCAAACCAAACAGTTTTACAAATTAAAAAAAAATAAACATATTATTTATTTTTAATAATATTTTTTATTTATATATTTTTATGAGAATAAGATTAGATTAGTCATATGTTGTGTTTCAGCTATTATGGAGTGTTAAGTTAACATTTTAGGTTTTAACCTTTAGTGTTTTAAATATTTTTTTTTTTTTTCCATCTTAGTGATTAGTTCATTTCTATTATGTATTGACTTATTAGTTTATATAATTGATAATGTATTAATTAAAAGTATAACAAATTAAAATTTGTGTCTCATATTGGGATTGCATATTCTAATTTTATCAAGTTTAGGATTTTATTATAGTTTAAGATAATTCAAGAGAATAAAACTATAACATGATTATAGTTTTACGATGAATAAAATCTCTCATTTCTATAAGTTTTATGTATTTATTTGGATAAATAATTAATTTTAAATATTATTTTTTGTATTTTCATTAATAGTAAGAAATATCTAATTTAACACTCTTGATAGGATGTATTTTTATTTTGAGCTAAAAAATGGTTCAAACTCCAAACGAGTTCTACCGAACCTTTTTTTTCTTGGCTAGAATAAATCACAAATTGAATTGATGGTCAGGTTCGAATTTAAAAGAAAAATCAAATCGTAATATATGATTTGATTTGGTTTGGCTGGGGGAACAAACTGGACTTCCCAACTTTGATTCTTTTTAATTTTTACAATTTTACTTCATTTAGACTCTCTAAGGCAAGTAAATAGATAAATTGAAATTTGAAAAAGATAATAAAAGTTTGATTTGTTGGAAGAATAATTAAAATAAATAGATCAATTGAAGGAAGTAGAGTTTACATTTGATAATTATAAAGATTTAAGAAATTTGGTTTATGAAATGGGTAATTGAAGTAGATAAAAGATTGAAAAGGAGCATTTGGAATCTCAGTTTCAATTAAGCCTATTTGCCAATTTGATTATGTTAATCTATCCATTTATAACCTATAATTCAAATTACTTATTTTAATTAAACTATCTAAGCTTAATTATTAAATTACATTCTAAACAAAATTTAAGATTAATCATCTATTGGTAGTTGACATTATATTAGTTTTAGATTTTATAATTCAAAAGCATTTAATCATTTTAAGATTTTATTCTTCCACTCATGTTTTCATTGTGTTATTCCAATTAATTTAGATTAAAGTTTGATATTATGTTTACTTCCATTGTAATTGTGAATTATTTGATCATATATTATTTGTTTAGTTCATATATTATGTTTTTGTATTTATTACTAGGTATGCTTGATATTTCTTGTTATTTTTCCTTAGTTAAAACGTATTGACACTTGATATCATTTTGCAATTATTTTCATATTTCAAATTTGTTTATTACATGCATTATATGTTTACATTGTTTTATTCTTTCTTATTATATTAATTTGATGTTTCTTGTGATTTTTGTTTTTATAAAACATCTTAAGATTTAACTTATTTAGATTTAGTACCATTCTTTTATAATTATTTATTTACTTATCATTTATTTCTTTATTATTAGGAATGTTTTATTTTATAAGTTTGATTATTACTATCATCCACTTAAATCTTATTTTCATTCATTTACGTATATATTTCTCATTTTATCCTTTTTATATTTATAGAATTTTATCAAGAAGTTATGGAAGAATTTTATCTTGAAATATAATAATTCAAATTTTTAAATGATAAATTAAATTGTTCATATTCTAATATTCTTAGGTCGCGAAAAAAATTAGGAGTGGCTTTTGTAATTTTTCTTTAAACTTCTTCAAAAGTTTTACATTATTTACTTAATGATTATTATTTTTCAGTTGTATAAATTTGGGTGATTGCACTTCCTCATGCGTATGATTTCTTCATAAAACCTTAACATATTTGATTTCTTTATTTCAATCCTTCTAGACTTTTTGCTCTAAGATCTAAGTTAGATGCTCCTCGTATGTGAGATTTTCCTTTAATTATATCGATTCTAATTCCAGGATTCAATCAAGGTTAGGCACATGCTTTCGCAAAACTAAAACATGAAACATGTTATGTACTCAAAATAGGTTTAGTGGTAAGACCAAGTAGTATGGAAGATCTCCTACTCTTTTGAGTACCTCGAAGGGTCATATATATCTTAGACTCATCTTTCCCTAGGTGTGTACTCGGTGAATGCTCTTAATGGGATTGATCTTTAGATACATGTGATCTCCAATGCCATTTTTTATATGCCCAGCTGTTTTGTCTATCTTGCACTTCCTTCATCTTTTTCAAAATGATTTGCACTTTGTTTGCTGTGTATTAAATCTAGTCCGATAGCGAGCTTTTCCACGTCATCTAAAAATAAAGGTGATTTGCAATGTCTCCTGTACAAAGCTTCATATGGTGGCATATGGATAGTGGAGTGGTAGCTGTCGTTGTGGGCAAACTCCACCAAAGGTAAGTGAGCATCCTAATTCTCTTTGAATTCTGGGACACATTCACGTAGCATGTCTTTTGGAGTCTTTATAGTTTCCAATTGTCTGTCTATTTGTGGGTGGCAGGCGATGCTGAAATTTAACTTGGTACCTAAAAATTTTTGTAAGCTGTTCTAGAACTTTGATACGATATGTGGGTCTCTATTGGACATAATGCTTGCTAGTACTTCATGTAGTCAAATGATTTCCTTCAAATAGATTCTGGCCAGCTTGTCTAGCAAATATGTCATGTTGATTGGCAAGAAGTGCAAATACTTGGTTAATCAGTCACCTATAACCCATATAGCATTAGAACTTGCTGTTGTCCTTGGTAACCCACCTACAAAATTCATGGTGATTTGCTCCCATTTCCACTAGCGTATGGGTGATAAATGTGCAAAATCACACATTTATCTCTATCCAATTGACGTAAATATTAACATTTTATTGAGCTTTCATGGCAATTTATACTTAAAATATTAAGAAATGATCATTCTTGGTCATTGCATAAAAATAAGAGAAAATGAATCATTGTTCATGATAAATGCATGATTTTGAGTACTTAATTTCTGTTAGTTGAAACATTTGAAGAGAACAATTTGATAAAATGCAATATCTAAATTTTCAGGCTCCAAGTAGAATACGAAGGGGATCCATCAAGTGTGCTGAGGCTGTTATGAAGCATGTTGGCATTTGGCAACTAAAGTGGCTGTTGTTTCACATAAGAAGCACAGACCCGAGCTCCTGCTTGAAGAGCAACCCATTTGACACTACCGTGACAAAACTTGTAGGCCAGACTAGTCCAAGTAGCTGCTTTGACAAGTCCGCACGAGCCGAGCTGCTTTCATTACAACAGCGAGCTTCATTCAAGACAGTACCGACCAGCTTTGTGACAGTAAAACATTGACATGACCTGAGTTGTGGATTCAACGACGAGCCCCATACTCTTAACATCTGAGAGCTCATGTGTGACCTATCGAGTACCTAATACAAGCTCCTACCAAGCAGCCCTAACACTCATCAAATTTGACAGAACGATTTGACCAACACACAAGCAACAGCAACAAATCCAAGCAGTAGCAAAGGTTTTAATCGAGAGTAGCAGCAAGCTTTCCCACAACATATTGCTCCGAGCTACTTTATTACCAAGCAAAACTAGATAGGAGCGCCCAAGCAGGTCGCTACTAAGCTCCAAGCAAGCAGCAAAGGAACTTATCTACACCAAGCCAACGTCGAGCTATCCCAGCAGCACACCCGACTTGAGCTGGTTCACATTACAGTACAAAGTCACTTCAGGACAAGCACCAAGCACCCACATACAGCAACTCTGGTAGAAGATGGAGCAGCGGCTCTTATTTCACTTGCCGACTTGATCTGTTGCATCACGCTCAAGTTGAACTCCACCTGCAACTCTGTGAAACTTGACTAAGCTCAACGTGCCGACCACGACAGATCAATTAGCTCCTAGTCCAGACATCACCAACCATAGCAACCAACTAAGGCGCCACTACTCTCCAGCAACCGAGTTGATCTAAAGTGCCGAGCACTAAATAGAACAGCAGTAGACCATCCATGCTAATCGGAGCAGATGAGTTCAGTCCAAGTTGATACTGTTTGTAGACCTCACCGGCTAGCCTTCAAGATGTGCAGACCCGAGCAAGCAACATGACTAAATTGCATCCATGATCTGAAGATGGCGGGCACAGCAACCACTGCACGCATCATGACCTGATCTTGCCATGCTAACCAAACAGTAGCGCTTGGGAAGCATCCATATCGAGCTCCACATCATAGCAGAATCAAGCAACAGCATAAGGAAGCACCATACTAGCCTGAACTCAGAGTGTCGACCTGCTTTGTTACTGATTTGTTGAGCTGTTGACTTATTCCTTATCGATCTACCTCAATCACACCAAGCAAACAAAACAGATCTAAGTGCACACCTTACTACTCAATCACATATGGAACACCAGTAGCTGTAAAAACAAGCAGCAGTACAAGTAAAGTGCGATCACATCCGAGCTCGTTGATAGGTTGCACACGATTTGATAGCAGCACCAATTTGCCACTTTGACCTGATGCGCAACTAAAGAACTTGAGCTAAACTAATCAACATCGAGCTATCGTACCAATCGAGCTGTGGTACTATAGGCCAAACAACAAGTTGCCAAGCTTCACCGACCCGATCTATAACAAGAATATTGAGCTATATCTGACTTAAGCGAGACAAACTCAAGCAACCTGCTGTTTTATTTTCTTTTTGTTTTGTAAACATTTTATAAGACCTTTTATCCTTTTTTTGTACTTTCTATAGAATTTAAGGGATCCACTCCACCTATCTGTCACATCATAGCCACCAAACCTAATCAACCTTCAAATCATCATACCTTCACTTACCAACTCACCATTCGTAGACCATATATGTACTATTTTCATCTTTATTTTTCCTTGTCTTTCTCCGTAGACGATAGACCATACTTTGGTCATGTCCTAGATAGACCAATTCATCTATTTCTCCATCCACATTCACCTCACTCATTGACCTTGACCTCGTATCACCAATGTTGATTGTCATGATCCTAAATATGGACCTAATAGGTTTACTTTAAAGTCGTCATATCATGTGTGCACTCATAATATGTAGACCGTCTTGTAAGTTAGAGTTTGCAAGACTCTAATTACTCGTTCTCTCAACATGTTATAAGTGTCTGTATATATATATATATATATATATATATATATTTAGAAACATAGTTTGAATACTGATATATTCACAAATCACAAGAACCGTGGAGAATCAGATACCCTACCAAAGAAAAGATAAGGCAAACTTTAATTATAACTTTTAACTACAAAGGTACTACAAAAGGGTAAGAAAAGGAAGTTAAGAAAGAGAAATAAATAAGTTTTGAGACTTTTCTCTCAACTAAGTTTAGTACATAGATATTCTAATCCTCTAATTATCATGACTTGAATCTTTGACACACTTTGCCCTCGGTTCCTATCCTAATCCCGACTTTATGATTGAGGAGTTGAACTTGGTAGCTCTTGTAGTCACGTCTATACCTTCTCTATTAGTAAGGGTGTAGTTAAAGAAATTAAAGATCCTTAAGTGTATCTGATTAAGGAATCCATAGATGTCTTTGCAAGGACATATGAAGCAATACTAGGTCTTGATCCTAGCTTGGTAATGCATCATTTAAGTATAGTACCAAGAATTAAGCTTGTAAAGCAATACCAACGTGTATTTCGTCAAGAAGTTCAGGTAGAATCTTGATTTTAACTATATCAACACACCAATTACTATTATTTCAACCTCCCCTAGCATAATAAAAATTAAATTCTTCACCTTACCTAAATCTACCTGCACCCTGTCATCCTCATCTCGTGCCATCACTCTTTTAGCTAGACTTCTCTAGTACATTTCTTAGCAATAAGGTTTCCAATAGATTTATAACTCTACAAACTTAATGGTCTAAGGCTCTCAACCACCTATTAGTATTACTATAACCACTATGTCTATCAAAATCTCCTTTTGATTCCTTTTTCTCCAATCATCATCGTCGTCATCATCATCACAAACATTCTCAACAAGTGTTATAGCTATCCATTCTCAACTCCAAAAACACAACTTAAAGAGTATAATTTACATCGCAAAGATTCACAAACACCTTTTCATAGATATCAAAGCATATCAGAGGGAAACACATTACAAAAATCTCCTAGGAATTGCATGTCAATTCTAGAGTTTAGATACCAAGATGATGTGCCTTGCTCTAATATAATAAGATTAAGACAGCCGATGTTATTGTGCAACAATTTATTTAAAGCAATGTTTTTATGAATTTTCTGGTTTATATGAGGGAAAAGAATGGATCTTCTTGGTATTTTTGATATTTAACACAAAGAAAACAAAAGGATATGGATGTTTATTAAGTTGGATGTTATAATATTAATTCAATAAAACAAACTGATTGTCTAATTATGAGACTAGTGTTATTTCACATTCTATGGATTAATTGAAAAGGATTGGTTATTTATATATTGATACGACTCACAATATGAGATAATTAAAAACAATGAACAAGCTTAATGAAAATTGACATAGATTTGATAAGATAAGAGATCCTATGAAATATTCTTAATAACATTCAATTCAATAAAAACTCAAAGCTAAAATGTTTGTAACATTGAAAACCTTACTCTATATATATAAATCAAGGCAAAACCATCATGTAGAAAATTAGAATATAAAATAAATAGAACACCTAAAAGTATATGGAAACTCAAGTTAACTCAAATTATTCAAAACTTCAGAGAAAAACATGGAACTTCTGTCTCTCAAGGCTTAACCCTTGTTTTTTAGACGAAATTGCTTTGTCTTGGTGCTTTTTATAGCAGTTGCTCTAGACTTTTGTAGACAATGGAATGTGAAGGTTCAAAGTAAAATATTCATTTTCTCAAAGGTTATTTCATCCAAAACATGTTAGGAACAACTTTGTAAGTCTGATATAAAGAAAACAAATGGATTTACATTTATAGAGAAGGATCATAAAAGGCTACAAAATTAACAAAATAACAAATAGTCATTTAGACGGAATATGGGGATTCTCTCTATTGGTTAGTTAGATGGTTCAATAGAAATGATTTATTGGAGTTTGGTATAGAATTACCTATAAATTTAACAATAAAAATAAAGGAATACTATTAAAGTGATGCGAAAATCATCTTCCACAAGTAATTTTGATAGTAAAGTAACAAGACAACAATCAAGAGAGCTGAGACAAGCAATAAATAGATTTTCCTAGTGTTGGAGTAATTAGATTTTAGTAAAAGTGTCTATTTTTTTATGGAAATTACAACATGACTCAATTCATTAGTGGTTTTGAAATCTTGATATAGAACTTATAGAAAATGAAAAACCAAGCAAACATGAAAGTTATTTTCTTCTATTCTATTTTAAGTAGAATTTAAAATGAAGTTGAGCATTCTACCATGGCAATTTTTATGTAGATATCATGAAACATGTGAATAAGAGAGCTTTTATTCAAGTTTATAGTACAAACAACAAAGTCCAACTAGTACAATGATTGTTAAAGGTAGTTTTTTAAACTTTCAAACTTAAAACAAATGGAAGTATGAACTTATTACAAAAATCGATAGCACTTGTTGCAAGTGAAGCACTAATGGATAAATTTGGTCAAATCATGTTCGTGTTTGGCTTTATGATAATAGTTGAAATGACAACAATGAAATCAAGCCTCAAGACGCATGAGCAATAGTGATTTGCAAATATAAACATGGAACGTTACTTATTCATGGATTAAAGGTTTATCCAAGCTAAGATAAATTATCTAATATTATTGAGAAAATCCAATGATTGATGGAGAGTCTTAATGCAACAATAGTTCCTATATAGAGAGGTAAATCCAGTAGCAGATTATTTGCCTAAGTCAAGAAAAGTTTCTTCAAGACTTTTATTCGCTACAAATTTCCATTAATTGGATAATTTCTATGAAGGGTTTATTTTATAAGATCATAAAGCTACGCCTCACTTAATAACTTGATGCATTCTTCCCTTTTGGGTTGAAATAATTTCTTTTTTTTCTTTTTTTTTTTTAAATAGTCTCATCCAAATTATCTCAATTTAATTTTATCACAAAACCAATTTTGATCTTCCAATTAATTCAAATCCTAACCATATCAAATTAAATTTTTTAGAATACCTTGATCTTCTAATCAATCCTATCTTTAAACAAGATTAATTAGTGTGTTTGACCTTTTAGGTCTCTATTGTGGCAGTCTTATCACATATCACACTTAAGCATAAACTCTTGAAATATCTATATGTTCTTTAAGCCACCAGACATTTTAAGAAAGAAAGATCTCTATGATCTGGCTAACTCTTAACCTACATCCATAATCTAATCTCTCAATTTCAATATTTAGGATCAATGTGAACATGATATATCATCATTAAGTTGGTACTTTACATGGTTTACTAGGACAACATAGACTTGATTAATTATATCATCACAATAATCATGGGATTTTAAGCACTTTATTTTGACCAAAGGTCCTAGCATGAATAGTTCTTTTGATGGAGATGAATAGATTTCATGTCCAGTCATCAATGTTCCTTACTAGTCGTTGGGTTATAGCTAACAACAAGCCAAGGGTTTAATGGTATCAAAGCATGATATTTCACTTATCTAGTGTACAATAATCTTAAGTTTAAAGATTAATCTTATCGCTTCATAAGTTTAGACACTAAATGCTTGGATATGTGGTATTCCCTCGATTACATATCATAATCAATTACTCCTAAATAAGGATTCACAGTTTGTATCTTTTGCAAGCTCAATTCTGAGATTAATTCAATATTGATAAATTTTCACAAGTCACGTACTATACCTGAACATCAATGTCCTATATAATCTCTCATATGATTTTATTTTAAATTGTAGAAATAGACCAAAAAAAAAAAACAATTGTTTGTCTTTATAGATTGAGTAAATGTCATATTTGCCATTAGAACTTTACACATTTTTACAATTAACTACTTAAAATTTAAAAATTTCAATTTACTATTACCTAGAAGCCTTTTGTAATTATTGATAGTATTAGATTAAGTGGTCAAATTTGGTAATTGAGCTTTGTATAAAAATTTAATTTGGTCAATGAACTCTAAAGAAGTCAACTTAATGTGCAATCAAAACGGCATTTGTTTTACTTTTGGATGTGGAAGAGGCAACTTATTAATGGTGGATGACGTTAAGGAAGGTTGTAAAAATTTAATGAAGAATTGTCTTTACCACATCTACAAATAAAGAAAATGGTATTAGGGAGTGAGTAAAAATAACCTTAAAAAGTTTGATTAGGTATTAAATTGACAATTTTAAAGTTCAACTACCAAATTAAATATTCACACAAAATTCAAGTACCAAATTTGCCATTTACCCTCCATCTAAAATATATATATATTTTTTCAATTACAAATATAGACTGTAACATGTATATATTAATTCCATGTTACAAGATGTCATTTCCAATACTTACATGATATCTAATAGGATATCTCCATTAATTCCTACATGCTCATATTAATTATGTCTTACAAAATGTTGTTTACACTAATTATATGTATTCTAAGTGGAATGTTTTCATTAAAATCATATAGTAGTTCATAATTGATGAAAAAAGGTTAACCGGGCAACACCTTTAAAGGAGGTTAAAACAAGTGGTACCATTAATTTAAAAAAGTTCTATTGGTATTGAAAGTTAACAATTTCATATAACTGATAATTAATAAAAACATTAACCAACATTTAGGCATCATATATGACATATCTTTTTTTTTTTCAATTTTAATATTGATATATCATGAAATTTGTTTATCTATTTGAATATGCCAAATATGAAATACCATCAAAATATTCACAGTTTTTAAATACGAAATTCAAAGAACAATTATGCTTGATCTTGACTAATTTAAGGCTTCGAACATTCTTTTTCCCCCTCCGTTACATTAATTTCGCGCTTTTCTTAGGATTAGATGCCCATATGGACTACACATATGGATAAAATAAGAAATTTGGGAGTTTCTCAGCGAAATCGTTACGACGTTTCCATATGATTGCATTTCTCCACCATTCTTTCATTTAATTGAATTTCAATTTTATATTTTTCTCATAATTAATAACGTGAATTGAACATGGTACATTATGTTCAACGCCAAAAGACCTATTTCTCGATGCTTGCATCCTTTCATTTTTCATTTTCATGTTTTAACATTTATGTACCCTGATGGAGGTAATATCACTCAAAATCTGTGTGCTAAATGCGTATCAAGAAATGAATCTAAAATTATTATAATTAATTAGCATAAATATTGGTCTTGCAAAGTCTATTAAGGTAATTAAGTTTAATTCCTCTTATTAAATTGTAATATGTACATTGTACTTGAAAAAAAAAAAAAGAGAAGGTTAACCAATCATTAAAATATGTTGTTTTATTAATTAGTTTGTCACAAGTATTTAATCTTTAGGCAAAACACTAAAAATGAAAATCTTGGCACTTGATGTGAAAGTAAAGGCTAACTTATATTTTGTAAATAATATGATGGACCAAAGTCAAATTAACCTTACAATAAACATAAAAATTAAAAAGCCTCATGTTGGAGGTACATTCTTCCATTCTCTTTCTGAAATGACTAATATACTATTAAAGCAATAAAAAAATTGTTAAAACTTATTAAATTATGGAAGGCGATTTCCGAAGCATAACATGTGCAACCCCTAGCAAAACCCCTATCTCGACGCATCTTCGATATACGTAAGATTTGTACAAGAGTAGTTACAAATATGTCTGATGTCCATTTAAAATTCTGACTGTAGAAAGATGTTAGTTTGCTTAATTAATCTTTTTTCAGCTCATTAATCCATAAATAAACACAATTCACATCACTGTCAAACGCCAATATGGTGTTTGTCGCTTTCCATCTGCCAATAATAAAAGGATTCCATTAGGTGAACTAATCCATCAACATACTATGTTAGCCAAAGACAGTTGCGTCTTACCCAATCTGAGATCCAAAACCTTTTAGGCTTGTCTGATTGTGACCTGAAATAAAGTTGTAAGGTACTGCAAAACTTGCGTGAATTTAAGACGAATAATAGAACTAACATCGGAATTAATGCTGAAAGGTGCTCATATATCCATTATCTAACCCACTTGAACAGACATATTCCTACATATTTCAGAATCCACGCCTTACTTATGCTTGACCGAAATCATATGCACACTAAAAAATACTAATGATATGTTTAAATTATTTGTTTTTTATTGGTATTTGATGTATATTAATAACTAATTTGTATCTAATATATATTAATATTTTGTTTGTATAAAATCTATTAGTATCTAATCCGTATTTGATATTTATGATCTGCATATAAATAATTCAATCTCTAGCTTTGTTTTATCTGTTTTCTACCAAACACCATGTTAGAAATGACTAGCAAACTAATACACAACCAATATCAAATCGATAAGCCAAACATAACCTAAAAGTCATGTTTGTTTAATTCCATAGAACTAATTCTATTGAATTCTCTCTTTATACATATATATATATATATATATATCATCACCATGTTCAATTAAACTTAAGAGCATGTATAATAGTAAGGACCTCACTTAGAGTTTTTTTTGTATCTTGTCAACTCCTTAAGGACCCGATCTCCTTCTTAAAGATCTTTTTCTTATTTTATTCGAGATTTTAGGTATCATTTAATACCTTAAATATTATATATACATATTTCTATTGGTTTATTTCTACATTTATTAGAATTCATGAATTAAAAACCTCATATTTTGTTAGGACCTTACTATAATAATGAAGAATCTCAAAAAGTTAAGCCTTTATCATAGGGAATTATGTCAAGGATCTCTATTGTACATGATTTAAATTACTCTCTACCCTATTGATGTAAACTCTCTTGACCTAAAATTTTGAATAGCCAAGAAATTCCTAATTTTATTTTATGAATGAATTGTTGAATTATGCATGATAAATATATGTTGATGGTTAATTTAAATTTTGATGAACTATGTGATATGTGAATGTGTAGAATTATTTAAATATGTTAGAATTAGTTATTTGTTATTTTATAAAATATCAATATGTTTTAGGGTGAAATATACATGTTAGAAATAAATGGAATGTATGCATATGAAAGCCCCTAAGTAGCAGAAAATTTGAGTAAAATAGAGCCAATAAAACCCCTTTTTAATGCCTTAAAACAAAGCCATTTAATTAAGTAAAACAAGTTAAATTAATTAACCAAAGCTAAAGTCATTAAAGCCATTAATACTCCTTTTGCCACCTGCCCTTTTTTCTTAAAGCCAATAAGATAAACACAAAAGTCACCTAACACTTCAAATTTCGGCCAAAAATTGCCTCACCAAAAACACTCTCCATATTTGCCCTAAACTCATTCCTCCTTCATCAAAAGAGCTCCCAAGGTGACCCCTAAGTTGAAGTTTGATTTTCTACAATTCTCACCATCAAAAGCTTGATCTAGAGTCCTTAAACCGAGTATAGAAGTCCAAGTGGTAAGTGTGTTCTCTATTTTTCATTTTCATGCTTGTATGTGTTCTTGATGATATTTTGTTTATGAATTCGTGACCCATGTTGTATGGATATTATGATGTGTTATAGGACTAGAGTGGTTAGTTTTATGTGCTTAGGATGAGTTTTGAAGTGTTGGAAGTGTTGGTGAATGCATGTGGTTGGATGACCTAATATTGAAGAAGATGATGAATAGTGATTTGGAGTTGATGAAGTTTTGGAGATGTTTGGTGTTGTTTGAATGTTATATTGATCATATAACAAGCTATGAGGAACTTTGGGATGAGTTTAAAGAACTTTGAGAAGTGTAAAATGCATTTAAAGAACAAAGGAAGTCGTTATTTTCTTGTTCCAGTATGCACAACCTGCTGCACGGGCGTGCACGTGGCCATGCAGGCCTTAAAACCCTCAAAAATTCGTCTCGGATCACATTTTCCTACCCTGCACGGCCTCGAGCACGGCCATGCACATGCCCATGCAGCCTTAAAATGCTTAAAACTTTGTCTCGGGTCACTTTTTCATGCTCTGCACGGCCCCGAGCACGGCCATGCACTCGGCCGTGCAGACTTTCCCTGTTTCGCAGCTCTTTGTATTTTAGCCGTAACTTTTTCATCCGATCTCCGATTGAGGTGATTCAAGTTGCGTTGGAAAGCTAAGGAAAAGATCTAAAACTTTTATGTTTTAAGATTTTCCAAATTCGAAAAGTATCAGTGCTTAAATTTCAATTCTTTCCAGCTGATACACTTTCCAACAAAGTTTAAAACTTATTGTTGTTTACTAAAAGTTGTTCAAAGCTTGATAAATGATCATTTAAGTATTTGTTGAGTATTGTATGATAATATATGATATCTAAATGCTATGTGATGATGTTATAATGATTTGTTTGAATTTCTTTGGATGAATATACTTGAGCTTTGATGAAAATATATACTTGAACTAAGTATGAGTTGTAATTATTTCTTTTTACAGTGATTGATTCCCTTTCGGTTATTCCCATTGACTCTCGATCTAGTACAGGTACGCAGTAACCTGCTTGTCTCTGTTAGGATAGGCATTTATAAAACTTAAATATATAATAAGAAAACTTAAAATGTGATTGTTGCTTGTGTTTTATGCCGTTAAAATCCAATTCCTACGCCAGGTCATGTATGAACCTAACGGTGACCCCTCATAGTTTGATGAGTTTGGGATGGAAGTTGGTATCCGGTTCGGGGAGCGGCACCTTGCTCGGTTTGAGCACGGTAGATCTAGGCGCTTAGGCCACTCCTGTCATTTGAGATGACTTTCATTAAGTGGTACGGCGGGTAGTCGACGGGGGGTATAGATCGGTGAAAATTTATTTAAACTTGGTAGGAAGTACCATAGTTTAGTTCAAACGTTTATGAGAACGGGTGAACTATATTTTATGATATGGACTGAGTATAAATAGAGCTAAGTAACGGCTATTAACCCTGGAGGAAGCTACTTTTCTCTTTGACTTAACGATATCTAGGACGGTATGAGTACCCGAACTACTTATATCAACCCCCTGAGCGTCCGAGTGTTACTCAGGTCCCCTCGCGATCCCTGTTGTCCGGAGTTTGAATACTCCCGTGTTGATTGATTAATTAAAGATTAAAGAATAATTGAATGGATGTTGCATATTGCATTTAGACTAAGCTTGTGTGCTTCATCTCGCTTTTGTATTCGTTGCTGTGTACTGGGCCTCTGGCTCATTCTTTTAACAATTTCAGGTGATGACCTGGACGAGTCCTATGCGAGCATGGGTTATGGCTCCGATTTTGAGGACTTCTTGGAGGAATATGAGGACTAGAGTTTGACCAGGACTGGACGGAACCATTCTTTTTGTAATAGACTAGATAGTTAGTTAGAATGGATGTTTGTAAAGCTTTGTTAAGCTTTATATTTTGTTATTTTGTTTAAGGCTTGTAAGAAGCCTGTGGATGTAATATATGTATGTATATATCTAGCTTGATCTGCCTTTGTTTGAAGTTGTGTATATATATGTTAATATGTTTTGAAAAGCTACTAAGTAATTATAATTAAAATGATTTATTCCTTAAGATTAGGTAAACAATTCATCAAACAATCCTTTTAAGACAACCTTGCATATAATTCTGCAGATTATATGCGGTTGGGGAACTGCTATTGCTTATTTCAACTAGGGGTAATAGCGGGTCCTTACAAATTCTCTCAACATTTTCATACACAATTCATTCCTACCCATAAAGTAAGTCTCTTTGCATTGACTTTTCATTGTTTTATCTAAAAAACCTAATTTGTACAATTCATTTATATGAGGTATAATATGTATATACACATACTATTGGTGGTGTAATTATCTATGCTAATTAAATGATCACACTATGTATTTAGAGTTTATATAAATCGCATTATCTACAACAATTTGTGTTGCATACTAGGCTTATTTGTGGAGATCCTACGATGAATATATCAAAATGTTAAGAGACACATTAAATTGTTCTTATTGGATTGTTGAGAACCCTACTAACACCTCTAATCTCATCAAAGTGTGTCCTAGGAGAAAAGTTGTTTTTAATACTTAGTGGTTACTGGCCAAGTGATATCCTTTACACTTGTTAGAGCTAAAAGGAAGGGAACTCCAACTAGTCTGCATGTAAGCCATATTCTCCATGTACTAAAGGAAAGGTACATGGAAGTTGAAAATTTTGGTCTAGCAATGGTGATTTTGAGTTGAAGGTTTAGGCTACATTATAAAAACCATCAAGTGACATTCTTAGCGAACCAACCACTCATAAGCGTTTTTCATAAACTAGATGGCCCTCGGTGCATAATAAAGTATACAAAATTATTGGATGTTAACCGTTGTTTTAAAAAATATTAAACATATTCAAATTGCACAAAAAAATTTACATAAATAGTATCGCTAGATCGCATAACAAATATGGCAATTGACAATGTCCTAATATAGGTATTACAATGATCATGGAAAATTATAAACAAACCAGATATCAACTTCATAATTTAGCATAATCACATAGCGCAGGTGATCTTAACTTTCATGGACTGATGTTTTATTAGAGATGTTGAGATAGATCAAAATGATAAGTTGATGGAAAAAAAGTAAATAAAATTAATAAAAGCGAATGATAGAAGGGCAAGTAAAAAGGGATGTGAGTACTTTTGCAATTAAAAGGAAAAAGAAAAAGTCAAATATAGGATATTACCATTTTGACCGAAGGTTTTTACACTAGTAAATTTTATCATGAAAAAATGGCTTAATGTTGAATTTGATACCTCAACTTTACCCAAAAATTCAATTAGGTACCTAAACTTTTAAAAGTTCAATTTCAGTATCTGAGAAAACTTTGTGGTCATTTTCGGTACCTCAGGTAATGGTGTTAACTCCATTGCTGAAGTGGCATGTATGAATTAATCATAATGTGACATGTGTTATCTGATGTGGCATATTAACATTTTTCATTTTATTTTCATTTGATGTGAAAAAGTCTTAATTTTTATATATTTTCTATTATAATTTTTTTTAATTTTTTAATTACATAATTATTATATTTTTAATTAATTACACAAAAAAAAGTTCGGCTTCCTGGTTGAATAGCCCATCAAAGACCATAACCCAAATCTAAATGACCCTTACTGGTATTACTTATTCAATCAAGGTCTTACCCAATTGTACTTTATATATAAGGCTTTTTATTATTTTATTTCCAATATGGGATAATTGCCATACAAATATGGCACCATAAATTTGCAAGTTTGTGCAAAGTATCCAAATGCAGGCCTCTGCTATGGATTTGTATTGCCTTATGGAACTCAAACTCCATCATATGTCGATTTAATCTATAGAATCAAAAGTTAGAATATGTATATTTATTGTGACAAGTAATTAATGATTTAAATTTACTAGAAGGAAAAAAGAGAAAAAAAAAAGGAGCAAAACCAAACAATATCTCCT
This sequence comes from Combretum micranthum, assembly GCA_024138025.1. Classification (NCBI taxonomy): domain Eukaryota; kingdom Viridiplantae; phylum Streptophyta; class Magnoliopsida; order Myrtales; family Combretaceae; genus Combretum; species Combretum micranthum. The sequence continues at coordinate 229,119 of JAMXBD010000524.1, forward strand.
ATGCCAAGCATGAACTTGTCGACAGCATCGTCAAATTGACTATACCACCATCTTTTTTTGTTACACCAACTAAGGACCACTTAGCCTTGTCTTAGCAAACCACTTTATCGACAAGAGTTCGAAAACCATCCTTGTGTTTCAGAAGTGAAAAACAGCGTACAATGAAAATGATGCATCATGTGCAGGGTACTTAGAAGAGTGAGCAAGGCCAACCTCCTTACACTAGCCATTGAGTAAAGCTAAACGGACATGGCAAAGCGTGAGTCTGGACCAGTATTTTTCTTAATAGTTCAAGTACTAAAACACCTCACAACAGCATAATCAAGGCATGCACCACCACCCTTATCACACCATAAGAAATCCAACAACCAAACTTGCCACCATTAACCACTCACGACCACATCAACAGAACGCACAACCAAAACCACTCCGTCATCACCCTTACAAACCTACTAAGCCATCACTACTCATAAACACAACAAATAGATGTTAAACTTCCAAACCACCTTAATGCAAAACAAACACTACCACCGAACTAGACATTAACCATGACACTACATATACACAAACCCACAACCACTATTTGCACATTTCTTTCCCAACATCTATCTTCCTAACTTGAAGAGTGAAAACGCACTAGAAAATACTCAAAAGAAGAGAAGGGAAGGGGGGGGGGGGGGGGGGGGGGGGGGGGGGGGGGGGGGGGGGGGGGGGGGGGGGGGGGGGGGGGGGGGGGGGGGGGGGGAGGGGGGAGAGGGTGGGTGTGGTGTTGATGAATTGAGTATTTGACCTAAAATGCACAAATAATTAACTTTTATGCAACAAATCAAATTAAACTTTAATTGTAGTGCATTGAGCAATAATAGATTATAATATGAAATATAAAAGAGATAGGGATAGAAAATTTAGGCCCAGCTTAAATGTGGAGTTTGGCTACTTCCCTACTATCCATGAGCACCCATTGCATCCAATCGGATACTTCATGCACTTTATTAATTTCAAAAACACACATGCTCAAGCTAAGTAGTACACCACTTTGCAACACACATGAAATAAAATATTTTATTCTCTCACAAGATGCTCATGAATATAGCACTTAAATGTTTTTCTCTCTCTCTTTTTAGATTTTGCAAATTAATGAGCAACAGTACCAAGATAATGAGAGATTTTTCTGATTTGTTTGTTTATAAATAAAAGCTTTTTTTCACCACTATCCTTTTTTTAGATCTGCTAAGAAATATGTATTTATAAACTTCAAAGGGTCGAATGTCTGTTAGAGACAACACCTTAAGGTTACCAAGTATTAAATATGCATAACAGCTCTTTTATGCCACATTGGCTCCACATTTAAACCATCGCATCTTAACTTGTCGCGTCTCAATGTGTTACACATTATATTTGTCTCTTGACCAAGTTTGTGATTTGAGCCTTTAATTTAAATTTATTGTGCCCTGATGAATGTTGTGCCATGACTTGTCGCACCCTAGATTTACCCCTTGACCAAGGCTTATGCATCTTTGATCTTATCGAGCCTGAGACTTGATCTTGTCACATCCTAGTGAATGAACTTATCGAGCCCTCAATGTGACCTACAACCAAAGCAGTGCTCCTTGATCTTGTCAAGCTTGAGACTTAAGCTTGTTGCGCCTCAATCATATGGACTTATTGAGCCTTTGACATAGCCCCTGACCAAGATTGCGATTAACAATTTTATCCTGCACAATCTCTAGGGAATAATATATACAAAACATATATATTTTCTAACATATTATTCATCACATGGTTCGACTAATTAAGTTTAATTTTAGCACAATTGAATAATTAATTATGCAACTAATTGTCTCATCAAAATCCACATTCAACATACAAGTTCAACAATCTCCTCCTTTTTTATGAGGACAATCATGCATAATTAAGTCCTTTTCAATTAAGCATACTCCTCCTCAAATAAGCATCTGGGTTTCAAAGGAATTTTTTTAAATTTGATTTAAAGACTTGATGCTTAATTCTTAGAAATACAAGCTATACTTAATTCATTATCTTCCTCCCCATTTGGATAGATAAATAACATTAAGTGCTATATAGCATGTTAATTTGTGCATTCAACATATCTCTCCCCTATGTACTTATCAAACAACATTTCTCACCCCCATTCAATATTTTAACATGTCTTTCCCCCTTTGAACTCATCAGAAACATACTTCATGCATGTTAATTGTGCATACAATATATCCCCCCTTTGTACTCATTGAAAATAAGAAGAAGACATAGAACATTTTACATAAGGAGAGATACACAAGCAACATTGAACATGTTTAAACATTCAAAACTATGTTTTAGCAACAATTTGATTTAAGCATGCACACAACACATCTTGTCTAGAAAATTGCGGAATATGTTCAAATATATCATAGATTTTTGTAAACAAGACAGATTATAAACATCATATAAACATATATGAACATTTAATAGCTTCTTGAGTCCTTAGATCAAGTTCTAGATCATCTTCTTTCCATGATATTTAGCACTAATCTTGCTTTATCATACCCAATTCTCTACATAAAATGCAAAAACGATTCCCACTCAAGGGTTTTCTAAAAATATCAGTAATTTGATTGCTTGTATCAATAAATTCCAAGCTGATATCTCTATTTAGAATATGATCTCTAATGAAATGATGTTTGATTTTGATATGCTTGGTCATTGAGTGTTGCATTAGATTTTTAGTTAAATTTATAACACTTGTGTTATCGCAGCGAATTGCAACATTTTCATATTTTAAACCATAATCTAACAAGGTTTGTTTCATCCATAAATATTTGCATTGTACTATTTTACTAGTTATCTATTCTAATTTCCACTTTCTTGCCAATACTGTGCAAATTAAAATTATTCAATATCAAACAATTGCTTTTGCCTTAGTAAACATTTAGTTGTATCGTGCAAATTTATTTGGTCTTTTAAAATGTATTAATTATTTTCTAGTGAAAATATGAAATTTTTTTCCCTAAAAATAAGTATGATAATCAATCAAAATAATTCATTAGTCCAAAGTACTTATCCTAAATCTTTTTTGGAATTCTGAAGTGAAATATTAATACAATAATTATAGGATTTTTTAAAAATGATTTGGACCCGTTTGGATCTACCCCGGAACCGATGGACCATAGTTCCAAGACGGAACAACTCCGTGTCCTAATTTCAAGACCCTAACCAAATTAGTTGGCTCACGGTCTGGCATCCCACGCAGGGATTCCCCGACATTTGACGTAAGAAAATTCTTGGCGGAATTTAATGGAATGCCTCGTGACTTCCTTTTCCATATAAACATTATAATATCAGACCAGAAATCCATAAACTCAAACTCAAACTCTAACATGAATGGCTGCCAGCTAAGCACCAAACCCACATGCTGTATTGAATGCTCGTGACATCGATTTCCTCCCCTCGCATCTGGTCAAACGCCGGGGCTTTCGCCATATGCTAGGGTTAAGGGGAAGTGGAGTGGACTCTCCTCTAAAACCTTTGATTTTTGAATCCATAAGCAGCGTTAACTTCATTTTACCTACGGTGTCGATTTTGCGTCTATTGACTTATCATGAGTTTCCAATGCATAGGATCATGAGTCTGCACAGCATTCTGATTCACTTGTGACTTGTGTCTACGTCTCCTTTTGCATGGACTCCATTGCAAATGTCATCATCCGAAAAAAAAAAAAAAGAATAATTGCATAAAATTCTCCCTCTCTCTCTCTCACTTTACTTTACTATTGTTATATCGTACTTTTAGTAGTTGCTTCACTTGTTTTGTCTCACATCATTCCCTTCACGGATCCACATATTAATTTATTCTCCTTGTATATTACCAACCCCCTTACTTTTTATTTTATTCCAAAATGGATTCTATAGATTAATCGTCCACCCCTTTCAAAAAAAAGAGTAACATCTTGTGTAATCTGACTTGAGATTCTAAATGAGAAGAGACAGATGTAAAGATGTTAATCATTAATTTATAAATTAAAGGAAATTAAATCAATAACTTTAGAGATCTAAACCGATATTTTTCTCCCTAAATTCCACAGCATATACGAGTTTTCCTAACTTTCCTTCCAATACCATATTTGGGTTTATTTGGATTGTCCGATCTGCATTTATATTATATTATAAGTAAAAATACTTATTTCTTATTTATAGATTTTTTTATATACAGTCTGGTTGAAAACAATAAAAATAACATGCCAAAACAATTAGAATAAAACGAACCGAACAAAACCAATCTAACAGACGCTTAATATATATGATCTGGAATTTTATATTTATTTCTTATGCATTTTGTAAGGGAGTTAGTGTAAGGTCAGAGATGCAAAGGCCAAGTGTTAATATTCCATCGATATCGCATTCATTAGCTTCTCTTCTCCTTAACCCAAATTCAGTAAGATTAGTCTCCTCAGCTTCACAGTTAAGAGAAACTCTAGAATTCAATTTTGCTCACGTTTCTAGATTCATTTCTCCAGAGGAAATGAAGAGTTCTCATCCCAAAGATCATCCCTATTACTACCTTCTTCTGGTCATTTTCATCACCATCCTTCCATTTTCAATCTCACAACTCAATCCTCGTGAATCCCGAATCTTGTTCCAAATCCAGAAACAACTTGAATACCCAGAAGTTCTTCAAGGTTGGAACAATTGGACTAATTTCTGCTACCTCCCTCCTTCGCCGTCTCTTGTAGTCATCTGCTCAAATAACCACATTACAGAACTGACCATTGTTGGAAACAGAACTTCCCCATCACACATAATTCCGAGACCAACTCCTGACAAGTTTTCAGCTTCAAAGCAAACCTTGTCGAGTAGTTTCTCTCTCGACTCTTTCTTCGCTGTACTTACCAAGCTTTCCTACTTGAAAAAACTTTCACTTGTGTCTTTGGGGTTATGGGGTCCATTTTCTTCCAAGATTAACCGGCTTCGTTCACTCGAAGTGGTTAATGTTTCTTCCAATTTCATCTATGGAGAGATTCGGGATTCAATCACTTCACTGCAGAATCTGAGAAGTGTTGTATTAACTGACAATTTGGTCAACGGAAGTGTTGGAGATCTCAAAACCTTACAATTCTTGGAAGAGCTGAATTTAGGGTACAATTATTTGGGACCTGAATTTCCTTCGCTTGGCAATAGTCTTGTAAGTATTGTACTAAGAAACAACTCGTTCAAATCCCAACTTCCTCAGGATGTGAAAGACTTCAGTCAACTTACACACTTTGATGTTTCTTATAATAAATTTTCCGGACCCATTCCCTCTTTCATTTTTTTACTACCTTCTATTCAGTTTCTTAATTTCGCTTACAACCGACTAAATGGCGCCCTTCCGACAAATCTTTCCTGCAATAGAAATCTTAGTTATGTAGACATTTCACACAATCTTCTCACAGGGAAGCTTCCTTCTTGCATTGCATCAAATTCGACAAACTACACCGTGATCACTTCTTGGAATTGTCTTTCAAGTGGAAATCTAAAAGAGCAATATTCCAACTCTCATTGCCAAAAGGGAGCTCTAGCAGTTGACCCACCATCTTCAGCTCCTAGCAAAGATACAAGCATCAAATTTGGTTTGATTATTGGAATTATTGTTGGCTCAGTGTCAATTGCACTGGTTTTTTCATTGTTGATATTGGTCATCATCAGGAGGACAAATATGACAAAATCAAGTAACAACAAATTCAATGGATGCTCCGTGGATGAATTGTCTTTCCGTGGATCTCCAAGATCAAGCATTGATACAAGTATTCACGTTTTTCTTTTCCACATGAGATAACTGAATTGCTTATTTCAGATAATCATGAAAGTTCAGGTTAATCTTAAGAAACATTTCAAGTAACTCTTTCAGTATTCTGATTCATACAGGACGAGTGCCCCAAAGAATGAGATCAGCCACAGTTGGTCTTCCACCTTACCATGTTTACAACTTGGAGGAGATTGAAGAGGCAACAGCTAATTTTGATGCATGCAATTTGGTTGGAGAAGCATCTAAGGGGCAGGTAAGCCTAGGATCAGTTATGTGATGTAAAATTAACAACTCAGATGAAAATCCTCAGCTGAAAAGACAATCTTTGTTTGCTTGTTGTCAGATATACAAGGCTAGGCTAAGGGATGGCTCAGCTGTCCTAGTGAAGTACTGGAAATCGAAGCAGAAGCATTTGCCACAGAACTTGCTGCAGGAGGTAGATGAGTTATCTAAGCTAAGGCACCGTAATTTGGTCAGTGTTCTAGGACATTGTGTCGTTACTTATCAAGACCACCCAAATGTAGCAAGCACATATTTATCGTCCTCGAACACATATCAAATGGATCGCTCAGGGATTATCTTACTGGTAAATTATGAGATAAGTAGCTCTATAGTGCCTAACTATCACGAAGAAAATGAAATGCGACACTCTGACTTGATTTGGCAGATTGGAGAAAAAAGGAGATCCTTAAATGGCCACAGAGAATGGCGATTGTTATGGGAATAGCAAGAGGAGTTCAGTTCCTACACACTGGGGTTGCACCTGGAATTTACGGAAATGATTTGAAGATCGAAAACATCCTTCTCGACGACAGCCTCTCAGCCAAAATTGGCAATTATAAGATACCACTGCCCTTTAAGGTTAGTAACAGAAACGTTATTTTGCCTATTCCAACATTAGATCAAAAGCATTGTGGTCGTACATCAGATAGGTTCTTGCTCTAGTTGTTGTTCTCACTTTCGAGATTTCACCAGGTTGGTTTGGAAGGTCCTGGTAGTGAACAAAACAGCTCAGATCGTCCCAGGAGGTACCACCAAACTGATGCCGATCTTATGATTTTCCAGCACTTCCATTTTACATCATTATGTTCTCCAGTGCAAGACACGCTGATCTGAATTTGGTGTTCCTGCAGTGCTAAAGGTGCAGAAAGGGAAGATGTATATCAACTTGGGAAAATCCTGCTTCAAGTAATCATTGGTAGATTGGTCAACTCTTCCAATGAATTGGAGGATTCTAAACAGCAGGTAAGCATTAGATTGGTCAACTCCTACAAGTATGCCGACCAACAAATAGCAACGTTTTAATTTACAGCACTGAACTGAACTTTTGGATCGTCTGCTTTAACTAGGACTTTTAATAACTTTTTTTCAATATGCTCTCATTGCAGTTAGAAACGAGTTTATCTGAACATCCATCCCAACTTAGAAACGCCACAGACCCGTCAATTCGCGGCACATACGCATACCAATCATTGCGAACCGCAGTAGAAGTTGCAGTCAGTTGTTTAACAAGCGATCCAAACAAGCGCCCTTCAATTGAAGACGTTCTTTGGAATTTGCAATATTCAATCCAGGTTCAGGAAGGATGGACCAGTAGCGAGAACCTAAGTACAAGAACATAAGAGCTTTTTTTATTTAGTTCTTATAAGGATACCTGATAACCCACTGTATAAGATGTACCTATAACTTCTGTAGTTACAAGTTCCTTCCCCTTTTTTTAAAAAAAAATAATAATAATAATTTTGGCAGATTCTTCCACTGTTCAATGGCTCCAACTTCCAAATGACCATGTTCCTAGTTTTTACTTTTGTGATAGAAGAAATATATTCTATGCTTTACTCCCTATAATGAAGTAGCGACATTGCGCTTCATAAATTGTGTCTCTGGCACAACTATTCTATCATATTCTGTTTATATTAGCACTCAGCTTGGGGCGTTTCCTTTTCTTCCGACTTGTTTTGCACATGTGAACCTACGATAGCTCACTGATCAGAGGCACCTGCGCCGAGGTTTTTTGAATCTTATCCATCGAAGAAGACGGACTGATAGTCCGTCCTAGAACTACCAATTCAATTCACTTCAGTCAATTAGCCCTCTCGCCATTTGAAATTACATTCTGACCTGAAAGTCTGCTTTGCTGAAAGTCGCTTCAGTCACTTCCTATGGCTGGAGTACAACGTGTATTCTTACAAGAAACAATACATAATAATCTCCCAACAGATATGTTGTGAATTTCACATGCACACATGAAAGATCAATATCTAACTTCCATACATGCTTCTACCAAATTAACACATCTGTAAAGTTATGAAGTTCAAGAATAGCAGTAAAGTTGGCTGTACTATGATTAATTCCAGCATATGCATGCCCAAGTGCTAGGAAAAAGCAAAAGACTACTCAGGACTTGAGACAGGATAGAAGATCATGTACAATACAACTAGAAAACTGGCATAACAGTTGCACATAACCAAAATTTTCAGGAACGTCACTTTATCTCACTCATGAAGAAGTTACTGCTCCAGCATTTCCCTTATGGAGAACCCTAAGTAGTCATCAATGTAGTTAGAAGGCTCATCGATGAAACAAGAGATTACATCTCTCAGGGTTATGACGCCCACGACTTGCTCATCTTCTGAAACCACATATACCCTGTGAACAGACTTCGATGCAAGAGTGTGTATTACACTACCAAGAGTTGAGCCTGGCTTGCATGTTATTGCTGGAATCACTTTTACAGCTCCTTCCGTTGTTGAAATTACAGTGTCCATGAAATCCATTACGGTGAGATGTCTACAAAAAGTTACAGGATTGCAGGAAATAAGACGGATGTAATTCTGCCTCACAAATAACCAATAGGGTTTTGGATTCCTTGCTCAATTAGTTCTCATTAGTGAAAATAATTAAGCAACTTAAGTTTAAATTCTGATAAAGCTGTTCTTTACTTAACTTTCAATTTTACCATTAAGGTAAATAAAACTTAAAACTACCAACTTATCAAGTGGAAGTAGCTAATTTCATAACACAAATTATGCCAACCTGAAGTTTGTGAAAAGCTCTGGCTTGAGCAGCAGGTGTCGGATGTCTCTGATGCTGATGTTACCAATGATTTTCTTGTTTGACCCTGCCACAACAGGAAGCCCACCAATTCGATTGTCTCTCATGCGCTTGAAAGCTTCAAGAATCAGGTCATCACTTACAACACTAATGACCTAATAAATATCTCAAATTAGACTGCAATCCATAAGCTGAGGATAATATTGAAGTTACTATTCTGGTCTAGGGAAACACTACCTCCCCAGGTGCCATAAAGGGAAGTCCTAGATCATTGATTGGCTTTCCAGAAATACAATCAAACCAATCCCTCCCTTTACACCCTTGAAGACCGTTAACAACTGCAGATTGAGTGATGAAGTTCTTTATATCGGGCTTGTCTGGTTCAATCACGGGTACATTCCTCAGTCTATATTTTGACAGCAGTAGTAAGACACTTAGCATTGAACTATCAACGGAGACTGGGATGAGTGGAGCCCAACGGTAAGTTTTAAGTATCGACCTAACCTGAAAAGGAAATAGACAAGTTCCTCATAACATAGGGTCCAGAAAATACAAATGAATTGGAAAACATCATAAAGGTGCATTTTAATGCAGTGTGTCAAATACCAAGAAATACGTGGTAGGATTGTGGAAACCGAAAGACATACTAATACATACATCTCACAAACTCCATGCTCCTAAGATTTGGTCAGATATTGGGTTCATGGTGCTGGACAAATCTAAATAGGAATATCATATATAACACAGCAACAAAACGTAAAGTGAAAAATAATCCAAATAAAATGGTGTGAACGGCTCGCCTCGGTTGATTTGAAGGGTTCCTCCTGAAGAATTACTTTGTAGAAGTCCTGGCCCATATTGTCAGCAGCACTAGCAGCATCTTTCCCTGCAGCTTTCTCTGCAGCAACACCGCCGGCCACTGCAGCACCAACTGCAGCTACTGCCAGCCCGGCCGCAGCAACAGGGCCAGTCACACCAAGTGCTAGGGCTCCAAGACTGCCCACTGCACCTGCTCCTACACCAGCGGCAGTTGCTGAACCAGCCGAGAGTGCCAGAGCAGCAAGCTCTGCACTCTCAAGCACCCAGAGAATGATAGCTGAGTAATCAATGATTCCTAGATACCTATCTCTCCAATTGGAACTACTTTCATCATCCGGGTTTCTCACAGGGGCAGACAAAATGTTGTGTTCAGAGAGAATTCTAACCGCTTCAGCAACGGATGCATCTCCTTGGATTTCAATCACTAGATCAAACATGATAACCACTAGTTCGGTCACATCGAACCCGAAAACTCTTTGTAAAAAACATAATATCAAGGAATCAGTGGGCATTATATTACCTTTGCCACCAGGAACTTGAGGGAAGGTTGATACAGGAATCCTTGTGAAAGCCTCTGTCAAAGTTTCCTGAAGTGAAGGTGGTAGTTTTTTTCTTGATTGAATGGTTTCGAAATACGAATCACATTTTGAACCATAATTAATTCCCTCGACCTCCTGTGTGTTTGCCATAGATAGCTCAAGCAACAATTACAGAAAAAATGCACAAGATGGATTATGATTTTCTATATCATATGTAAATATATCCATAAATATTGCTGACACCTTCAAATTAATTAATTAACACACACACAAAAAAAAAAAGGAAAAGGAAAAGACAAGTAAATTTCAAAGGAGATTAGAAAACCTGAGGGAGTTGGAAATGGAACCAGATCCTAATATTACTGGGCAAGTTAATGGTCATGTGCCACGTGTAAGTAGTCCAAGACGTGTCGGGCAACTGAGTGAAACGTGTCAGCAGCTGAAGCATGCTGGAGATGGGAAGTCTTCTCTCTGGGCCTTACATTGTAATTTCAACCCAATCGTAATTGGTCCATGGGACTGGACTGGGATTTTGGCAAAGCCTAAATTGGCCATACTCATCCGGATCCGTCTCCAAAAATATTAATTAATTCTCCCAATGGAGTTTATTTATCCTGTTAATTAATCCCCCTTCTGGTCAATTAAAAACATTTAAGAATAATTACTGTAATTTCTCATTCTCTCAGTTTCATCTTCGGCTCTCTTTGAACTTCACTTTCGAGTTTCAAATTAGCTTTTTCCTTTTCCCTCTAAATGTGTTGCGGTTGCAATTTAAGCAAAAACTAATCGCCCTTCAAAGATAAAGGGTCTGTTTGGATTGTCTGTATTTCATCTGTATCTGTATCTTTTTTAAAATGATATGTGTAAATATATCCGATTTGCATCTAAATTTTATCTATATTTGTTCTATTTGATCTTTTGATGAGAACTGTCAACTTTTTTTTATTTATTTATTCTTGATAAATAATTTGTTAGCAAAAGTTTGAAAAAGTGTCTGTATCTGCTGGAAAAAAGCCAAAACAAACAGACCCAAAATCGGTCTCTCGTACCGGTACGGAATTTTAAAAAGAAAATTCCAAAAATAATATGTCATGAAAAGTTATTCCGTGCCAAGAGCCTTGTTACCTAGCAATGGAGAGGGATTCTTTAACATTTTGGTATTTTTTTTTCCAAAAAGCTCGAAACGTAAAATCTTTCACTGTTTTCATTATTTTTTTTTTATTTTGTTAAGTTTATTATATAAAAATATAGGGAACTCATAAAGTCTAAAAAAATATAAAGATCTTCTTATAAAAAATCTTAGGGATAACGTAATGAGGTTTTTATATTACATAGGGTTAATATCATGAATGGTACAGTTAGGTACATGGATTTTCAAAATGATAAATTTAATATCTAAATTTTGAAATTGATTAATTTAGTATTTGAAACAACTTTTCATGCATGCCAACAATACATTCATCATATTCTTTCACGTACTAAATTGATTAATTTTACAGTTTTTCAAATTTTAAGTATCAAATTGATCAATATTAAAGTTTAGGTACCAAATTGCATATTTTGTCAAAATTCTAATACCATTTGTGACATTGTCCTAATGGGTTATATGGCTCTTTAACAACTCATATGGGATGTGGATTAGGGATGTAACCCGGTAGGTCATTATAGAGTTTTTGACCCACTCGATTTATTAAAAACCCTATAGGGTTCAAACTTATAGGGTTTTAGTGTCAAGTTTAGATATATAGTAAAAACCTTATATAGTTATAGCATCATGTTTAGATCATATAACAAACCTGATGGATACCCGACAACCCGGTATTTTAATTTTAAAAATAAATAAAAATATTACTAAAGGAGCAAGGAGAGGAAAGAAGATATAAATGAGCTATCATCTTTTTTTACCTTCCAATGATGTTTTTCTTCTTTTTTTTTATGTTTATTAGAATAGTTACGAATTTTGGGACTTTTTATTAAATTTTGTTCAAGTTATGTTTACTGTGCAAATTAATATTATTTGTCTTTGTTATATTTTAGTTCCAATATGGAATTTAATTTAACCATGTTTTTAAGATATTATACAGTGACAAAAGTAATATATTTATATATTTTAATGTTGTATGATGAATGTGGTCTGCAACATTTTCTATTAATTCCACATGTATCTTTTCATTTTTGAATGTATGGAAAACTTGTGTTAGAAGATCCAATTTTCTTAAATTTATTATTAAAATTTGAAAATAGGTTAAAAAAAATAGGGTTATAAGGTTATAACATCGGCAACCCAGTTTTAAATCAAACCCTGTAGGGCAGGTTTGAATATAGCATCAAAACCCTATAAGGTTATAAGGTCAGGTTTAATAGACTCTATAAGGTAGTAAGTCGAGTTTCGGATTTATATGATCTATCCAAAACCTGACCAGTTATATCCTTAATATAGATGCTTTAAGAAGCAGTAAAGGCAAATGAACTACGTGCCTCTTTGTAAACCCCCTAATTTTGCATAAGCTAATTTTTTTAAATTGATAAAAAATATTGAAGAAGCTTTGAGAAAAGTGGTAAACACCACTCCCAATTTTTCGTGATTTAAAAATATTAAAATATGATCAGTTTAATTAAAGTTTAAAAAATTAAAATCATTATCAACAAAATTTCCCTTAACCCTTTTTTTGCAATCTATGAGCAATAATAAATCAACAAAGTAATTATTGAGACTAATAAATTACGTCGTGTTCAACGTCAAAAGTAACTATCAACATCAGACAAACACACCTACTAAAGTAGCATAGAAAATATTAGGTCCTGTTCCAAGGAATTGTTGTCATTTACCTTACTCCCATTTCATCTGTTATCTAGCTAAAAAAAAAAAAAATTTAGAAAGCTATGATAAAAATAGATTCTATACTAAGGTTAGTGGAAATTTACAAATGTTTTTAGGGCAAAATTAAAGATAGGTTTGTAAAAAAAAAATGCAAGATGGAAGCGCAGGGTTTGCTTCACCAATTACTTATCATGTAATTTATTAACAAAACTCAGAGAGAGTTGTATGCTGGTGTATTTGTAATGTCGAATTCACTGGTACAAGCTAAAGCCTCTCTTAAGGTTAGCAACTCTAGGTCTAAACTAGACTATCGGAATCTCTTCACAAGTTATCAACAGTTTAGACTCACATAAAGTTTAAGAATCCTACTTTTTCAAAAACAAACTAATGAATTTTAAAATAAGTGATAGAAAGTTTCACTATCCCTCATTCAAGGTGATTATGAGCAACTCCATTAGTAGCCACAGATCTATTCAAAATAATGATCTCTCAATCTATTCAATTGAAATCAAACTTGAATGTAAAAGGTGAATCACTTATTTAGACCCATGAAATTAAGTTCAAGCTACTAATTATAAATACCCGGTCAATATTTAATTGAAAGTGCATTTGAAATCACATGAATAAGGATTTAAGTTCACAACCCTAAGCTGTAGGAGATTATTTCTCTATAGGCACATACATTACGCATGAATTTTGAAGAAATAATATGGAATTAATTGAAGAATATTTCAATTAAGATTAAAGTCTTGCAAAAATTACAAACAATGGGTTAAAAAATGATTTACCTAGAAAACTTGAGATTTCTAAAGCAAAAAGAAAATGTTCTTTCGGCTTAAAATTCTCTCTCTATACTATGTTAGGTAATAATTACATATGCTATATTATTGATCGCATGCCTTTGCACCTTTATTTATAGGCATGGCACATAAATCATGGCGAGTTTATTTGTTAAGCTAGCAGATTCTTTATAACAGAATCGTCATTTATTTCCATGTGCTTTGAATTAAGGCAATGCATGTGTAAAATCACACGTGATAACTTTTCGCGAGGTAAGGTTGAGCATGTCGATGGCTCGAGTAGTGCTTTGATGTCAAGGCTTGACCCAATCTATGGCTATATGTTAAAAAGGCTCGATTTCTTATCTATTCTTCAACCGAGAGGTAAATCGTGTGCATAAAGGGCTTGAGACTTGAACTCAACTCAAACTGTACTTTTTATCAAAAGGCTTTATCTTCATCCAGCAATTGTTGTGGATCAAATCTAGAGCTCAACAGTGTAGTACGACAGAAGCTGTTCTTCAATTCTAGGGCTTGATCTCCTCAAAACATACAACGAGATTCATGTTGATGGGTCGATATAGGACTCAAAAGACCATTTTTCCCTGTTTTTCCTTGATGTTTAGGCCTCGATAAGCACTTTTGCAGGCTTAACCAATTCTATCTTTAAGATTTGTTGTTGTTTTGCTCCAAATCTGATTCAAAACACTTTATTTCTCATTATTTTGATTTCAAGAGCTTAAAAACAACATTTAGACATCAAAAGCATATAGTCACAAGAATTTATCTAAGAATGCATCAAATTGAGCCCAAATTCCTATGAAAAGGATAAAGTAAAAAAGAGTTATTAGAAGACAAAAGGGTACTTCTCTTGGAAGAAAGTAAAAAACAATGACAAGAAAAAGCAATGCTATAACTCGAGAAAATTTCCCCATATATATGTACGTATGAAGAGGAACAACCCTTTAGATAAGTTGTTTTTGGAAATGGTGCAAACTTTTCGCTCAACCATCCCGTCTCAACAATTGGATGCCTTGCTAGAAAAACTTCATGGAAGGGACGTGCATATCTTTTCAAAATTTGAAACTCCATGGTTACTATATCTTAGCAAGTGGACTGTACAATTACGAGCTCAAGCTTGTTGCCTTACAAATGGTGTTAAGTTTAACTTTGTCGAGGGGCACGAAAAAAAAAAAAAGGACCTCACTAGGATGCAGCTCAAATGTTCAACTATGCTGGGGATGCAACTCAAATGAGAAGAGGTAATCGCATAATTCCAATCCAACTTCATGGACTCAAACATCATCACTTCCTCTACGTATCTACAATGGGAGTGCAAGGGCTAAATGTTGGCACTAAATTTTTGTTAAGTCTAGTTGGGTTAGAGCCTAATAAGACAAGGGCTTAAAGTCTAGCACTAACAATCGAAAGGTGTACACCATGAGGGCTACTAAAGCATATCATACCCAGATGATGAGGATGGACTCCTAAGCGACCTTGAGTCACCCAAACATTATGCATCGATAACCTCAACCTCAACCTCATATTTGGAGGTTCAGTAAGGTCATATAATTCGTAACCCTTAACCTCAATTGGTGGCCTACAATGACCTCACAATTGAATCTCCTTGGCAATCAGTACCTTGTCTGGCCGCCTTCTACACCTAGCACATTCGCGCTACATACAAATGTAGGCATGATCTGCACCTGACACTATTGTGTACTGTGAATCAGGCCAGCTGGCAACCTAATGGGAGCTTGTCATGTATAAATGATGTCCCTCAGTTCCCTTTGGAGTTTGTTATGGCCATTTCTTATAAGGAATCATTCGACAACCTCGAGAGGTAAGTAAATAAATTCCTACAACCCTCTAAACTTTATGTTGAGAGGATTGTTAATGTCTTCCACTTTTGCACAAACCCACAACTAACTTAAGTATCAGAGTAGCTATTCTAGACAACCCCTTGATATTGTACTAACTAAGCTCATTATGCACACAAGTTTTTGGTGCTTCTGCACTATCAAGCCCCAAAGGGTACTATAAACATGGTAGTATATCATATACAATATTAAAACTTAAGAATGACTACCTTAGTCACTCAAAAGCTTTTATATCGGTACAAGACATACATTCACAATAAAGAGATGCCAGTGGAGTTATGCATTTTAAGGTAGCACCAATAGAACATGTAAGAAAATATTATCATAATTTCTTCAAAATATAAGGTCTTCCAACTCTAAGGGGCATTCCCCTTGATATAATATAATTTTTCTTACAACAAAAAGAGACTTCCTATTAGATAAGAGATTTTCTAGGAAATCTATTATCAAAATCCAAGATATAAATTTCCTTCAAAAGCTCTCGAAGTCTCATCATGCTTACTTTCTCCAATGGGTCTCTAGGATTTGCCCAAAAATAACCCTGCATCAAAAATCTATTTAGGGGTAAGCGACAACATACTTAGTGAGATATCCTTATAATACCGTATTCATAACAGACAAGTTGATTATTCAATCATATGCAATGCATCATCCATATGCTTGCACACACATACGTACAACCTATTGGAAATTGTATGTAGAATGGATTTACGCCTTCCATATAGGGGGTTAAGGAATGCTTTGAATATATTGAATGTCCTTTGGACCATCACACTCTATTAGGTCCCAACCGACTACCGCTACTTAGTCCCTAGGTAACTTACCCAAAGCAATTGATCCGGCATGGCTCCTCCATGAGTTCATATTTCTTGAATGTAGTAGTTTCTCATGCTAGAGCTAGGCACCTTACCTTTCCTGTCCCATGCGTGGGAGAAGTAGTGAAAATGAAATGCAACTCAACTTTATGCCATGCATCATCAATTTGTAATTAAGTTTCTGAATAGAGTTAAATTTCTAATTTAAGGTAGTCAACACAATTTTTATACACATACAACAACATAGTATTGCAACAAACATATTAATAAAAAATGAACAGTTTCGATATGCTTATGATTTTTTGATCAAGCATGGAATTCACAACGCATTCTCAAAATATTGCCACAAACAATCCCATTTATCTTTTGCTTAAAATTCTAATGCACTAAATTACAAGCACAAACAAGAATACAAAAAAATGTAAGGAAACTCACTCGGCCATCTTGTAAACTTCTAGTTAAAGTAGTCTTCTAGAAATTGGGTGTTGTATTCTTCATTACCTAAATAAAAGAAATACTCTAGATGAGCATTTCCTAAAGTTTTTATTTAATTTTCAACTTTACAAAGATAATTCAATGTCCTTTTTCGGTTAGGAAAATTTTCAACTTAAAATAGCCATAACTTGCTCAATTTAACTCGAATTTCGCGTATAAGTAGTCAACCTTTACTTACTTCGAATGATCTATCCATTTTTAAAGTTATTTTAATTTTTGGGGTCATTTAAGGATCGGATTGCTATTGCACAACTTGCTCGCAGATTTTATTTTCATCGCAATTTACCATTTTTACATCTTATAGACCATTTAAATTAATATATCTTATTTCTATACTTAAAAGATGACTTCTAAATAATATAAGTATTTCAAAATACATGCATAATCCTAGTGATGTTGTACAAGAAGATTTTTTTTTAATAACTCATCTTATGGAATAACAAAAAATTCCAAGTTTAGGAAAATTTCTTTGGTTGGTAGAAATCTCTTTTTCTCAAAACTTTTACAAATATATTTATTTAGCTAAAAAGTGTGGTTCCATAATTATTTTATTCTTATATAGTCAAAAATTTATATGCTAAATTTTGTTTTTTAAAATATGAAGCTTTTAAGTTGAAGTTCATGTAGTGAAAATCATATTGTTATAAAAAATTTCATAGGGTAACTTTGTTTTAATTTTTCCTTTTTGAAAACATGTGTTAAATTAATATTTTGCATAACAAAGAATTATTATTCTAAAATGGTTCAAACTTCATTTTAGCATAACAACATCACTATGAAAAATTCATGTACATGAACATAAATACTATATTTTAAACTCACAATTTATGGAGGTTGAAAAAAAATAAAGATTACAAAGATAAGAAATTTGATGTATGAGAACCTTCGCTTAAGATCAAGGGTCCTTGGGACTTAGAAATAGACAATTCTCCTTAAATAGCAAAATAATCAAGAGAAAATAAACACAATAAAATTAAAAAATGGAAGTCTTAGAATTAGGATGAGACTTCTTGGGACTTGAAATAATTCCAGTCACCATGTAAATAAAAGCAAAAATAGAGTAAAACAAATATAATGAAAGCCTTAGAATTTTTGGACAATGCATTATTGAGACATAGATTAAAAATGAGTCCCCTTTTTGTTTTGACTTGATTAATGACAAGTCTGAGACTTAGATTAAAGACAAGTCTCAATAAAGCAAGAAATAAAAAAATTGCAAGAGATAAAATAAGTGCAAGAAATAAATGTTAGATTAGTGATCTTATATGCTCAAATAAATATAGACATGTATATTATCTTATTTATACATATAGATAGTTAGATTAGATGTCAAATAATAAAAAGAATACAACATGAATATAATTGCAACATGAACATGGTATTATCATTCGAGCTTAATGCTTCATAAAGAGATTTTTAACCATGGAAAATAACTTAAACATATATGATAACAACATAGATAGAATAGAATATGTGTTTACCTTTAAAAGATGAAACAAGGAGAAGTTTAAGAGTTGAAAAACTGGGAGGGGCAGCAACCAAGATTTACACCAGCTAAAGGGAGAAGAGAGGAGAATTTTGAGAGGATTTGTGAAATGTAAGATGTGTGAGTGAGAGGAGGTATTTATAGATGAAAATGAGTGAATTTCGAGTGTAAAAATAATTGCAAATTAAAAGAAACATGGGCTATAAATAACATGGATAGCAGCTGTCCAAACTTCTTTAAGAAGGGAAGAAGAAAAAAGAAAAGTAGATTTGATGTTATAGAGTGCATAAAATATTATAAATTATAGGTTATATGTTATGTTTTATAAGAAATTTACATAAAAGTATGGGATAAAATATTATCTGAAATTAAATGTGAATAGTGATTATTAGTGACAGTAAAATATCATATAAGTTACCGATAGTGATAAAATGTGTGTTTTTGGGCTACATCTGATGTTTTTATGAAAAAAAAAAAAATTGTTTCTAATATTTTATGAACTTCTTAATATTTTTGAGTATAATTTGATTGTAAATTTTTTTTTTATTATTTTACATATTGGTAGTTGGATACAAAAACTGATCGCATAAAGGTAAAAAACGAATGAATTTTTGAACAATCTAATCTTTTTAGGTTTCATACTAATTTTACTAATCATAATTTAAATTTATCTCATTTTTATTTTTTTAGGATTTTAAGTGCGGGATTGCTGGATCTATAGCTTTTATAACTTACTACGTGACCTAATTGGCTTTTAGGGTTTTAAATCCGATTTCGATTCTAAATTTACTTTAAAACTATCGTAAAATCTAGGAGTTTACATGCACCCCCACCTTTTTCCCAAGAAGGGGGTCCAAACTTTACCGACAAATTTGACTCCTACAACATTGGGAAAACTTTAGATCAACTATAGAGTAGGGCTCCAAACACAAGCTTTCACACAACACCTCAAAATAAATAAACAAGCAACCAAGAATTCGGTTAGAATTGACTAAGGGATGCTCTAAAATGATTTATACATTCCTTTTCAAAATCTGAGAATGGTAACCTCAAACCAAACTCCAAGCGTTTTAAATAAATGCAAAATCAAGACTCACCAACAAAGGAAACCCTATCCATAGGTCTACGTTGACAAATTTAGTTTTCTGGGAGCATCTTATGGAATAAACAATTTACCACGGCTTCTATTTCACCTTCTTCAATTTGACTAACCTAATCAACTGGTTCAAAACTTGAGTGGTTTGCCATGGGTGTTTTATAAATATCCACAACAATCAAAGCATTCTCATCATTGTCTTTGTATTAATCTTTGTTAAGAGATTCAATAAGGGATTTTATGTCGATCTCTCCTCTAATTGCCTAATCATACGCACTACTCAAGGGCTCCATCGTAACTTCTTCACTAACATTCAACAACTTTTCCACTGTTGGTTAGCTCCTACCCTCTGCCGCTGAATTGACTTGTCCATTTGTGTAGTAGACGAACTGAGACTTTCCTCTTTCATGATCACTTGTGTGACTGATCCAATGAAAAAAAAAAAATCTTAGAAAAGCTCAAAAGTAGGAGAGTAAGAAAAGTTTAAAGAAAAATATGTGAAACAATAGGATTTGAATAAAATTGAGAGATTTATAAAGATTTAAATAACGTTGCCAAATTTTAGAGAACTGCAATCGGTGTCATTCCTTGATCATCAATTTTACCCAATGGCTAGGAGTTTTTGATACGATGTCACCTGCACAAATGTGCATGGACATAATGAAAGCACAACCAATTCCATACCTAGCACTTGCCACCTATAGTGCTTCATGTCAGAATTAAAAAAAAAAAAAAAGCGCTTTCTCACATAAGAAGTCTATCAACGATTGCTCTTTCGCTCAAAAGTCACAGAATCAGTGGAAATTCATGCATATCCATTGTGGTTGCTCAACCTGCCCTCTTTCATAGCATATCAAGCTGTTATGCTGTTTGCTTTAACTGCTATGTTTTAGTTAGGTAGAGTTTTTAATACTGGGTTCTTGACCATCCACCCTAATTTTTGGAGGGTGTCATCATCAATTTTGGCTAAAATTTATGTTAGCATTTTTATTTGGATGTATTTGTAAATAATTACCCTAGAATAAGGAATTGGGTATTCTAGCAATTTTTTTACACTACTTTGTTCTCCATTTCTATTTATTGGAATTAATAGGAGATATTCCATTTTCAAAGAGCTAAAAAACTATGTTGATTTTTTAGTCAGCTAAATAATATATACTATAATCAAATGAGAGATATTCAAAACTCTTATAAAAAATGCATTTTTTAAAAATATCAAGTGGAATGAAGCCTAGCTAAAAATTTAAGTTAAGCCACAAACAATGAGGGGTGAAGTCACATCTTGTTGCATGATAACAATTGTGACCATTACTAAAATTTGTTGATTAAATAGTGTGAGAGTTTATCTAACCTTATGTTTATTCTTTCATCTTCTACTATGTGTGCAGTGTCAAGATGATTTTCTTAAGTTGTACTTGAGTTAACTTAGTTTTTGCGTCTTTTTTAATTTTTTTTAACAATGATGCATTTCTATTGAAGGTTGAAATATTTTCTTTAGGCTGTATAGAAACTATTGTCAATTGACTGCTCAGTTTCTTTTGAATGTGTTATTGATGTGTAGTTACTTATCTTCTCCATTAAAGTAGTAATAATAACAGAAAAAGTAGATGCTAGAGGTCATCATGTGTGCATCACCTGCATGTAGTGCGAGGCACATTTAAATTATGTCAAAGATTGCATGATTTAAGATGATAGGTTTAAGTGAGATGAAATAAAGGCAATCAAAGGAAGAGGATCACACAATCTTAATAGGCTCGCAAGTTTATGTGAAGTCAAAGGAGTCTACAAGTTTCAACTTAGTTATTTTAATTTTTTATTCTTTGACATCAACCTCTGTAGCTTCATAAATGAATAATAGGAACATGAAAAATAAGAAACTAGATGATATTCATTGAAATTAAAAATGAGTAACCACTGTGATATCATGGTTTTATGGACAATTGAGATTGGTTAAGATTTCTTATGTTTATATATAGATCTACTAAGAGGTTTATGCCTTTTGGATGGAATTGCTACGATGCTAAGAAAGGTTAAAATTGACCAAACCACTTTTAATGAATCTATTCCTAAATTTAACAAACTAAAAGTAAAACTCCCTAAATTATCCTAAAATTTACGCTTAATAATATAGATTTCACAATACTAAATGATTTGCTTAAGTTATTATTATGCTTAGCCCATTTAATATAATTGCAATTTTAGCTTTTACGATACTATATTTATATATTATACGTTACACATTTATATACGCATATATATGGGTATATGTGTGTGTATATATATATATGGATGGGAAAATCAACGACTATCACAAGACCGTTCGTCGATCATTTGACCATTAAATTGATTATAAAAGTTAAATATATAAGGTTTTTTATTGGTTTGATAATGGTTTGGTATAGATCTGAGTTGTTTAATAAATTATAAGATTGGTCCCTTAAGAAACATGGGACCATATAATTTTTCATATATATTTATCTTTTTTCCAATTATTAGAAAATAATGATGAATCAATTTTGAAGCTTTAGTTAGATCTATTAAAACAAAGTATATACAAAATTATAAATAATATAAGAAGCTCTTTTAAACAACTTAGTTCATTCCAATCGAAATTTCTCTTCACAAGTTCCACTTCTAATGTCAAGCATCTAAATAGGAAAAAAATTTATCATCATCATCCTTGTTATTAGAAGGGGAACTTGTTGAAGCACTTTTTGATGAAATCGACAAAGATAACGTAGGTGGAAACAATTTTATGAAGCTCCCTTGTTGTTGAGAGTTCAAACTCATTGTATTGCTCAAGTAATTTGCTGCACATGCCACTCCATTACCTTGACTGGTCAATAGTGAAGAATTTTCTGAAGATGAGCTACCATGTCGTTTCATAGATAACATAGAATTTCCTCCTTGAACTAGATTATCAATAGAGTTCGTTGTGTCATTACCAACAAATGTTGTGAGGGCAGCAGCTAATGCTGTTTGAAAGGATGGATCCGATGCTAGTACCTTTGTAGCTGTGGCTAATGTGTCTGTCAAAGATGATTGGGAATTTGAAGTAGCATATATAGCATTCATTGGGCTGTAAGATTGATGAAGATGGTGTCCACTAATAGGTTGCATTGTGTAGTTCGAATTACTTAGAAAGGAAGGAGATGGTGTGGAAGGACAAAAGTGTAGGCAAGTAGAGTAACTTTTTGGGAGGAAGTTTGGAGATATTATATTATTGAATTGGGAACTTTTGGCTAGTGGAGCAGTGAGATCGAGAGTAATTGTAGGATGAGAGTTGCATGTTGAGATTGTAGAGTTAGGGAAAAAGGCTTGATGTTTTGTATTTTGACTAATCCTATTGAAATCCATGCCGTACAAATTTGGAGAACCTGAGATGGATGTTAAGGATGTAGTAGGTAAACTTGAACATGAGTGTGAGGTTGTGGAGTCAGATTGTAACATTGATACTGCTGCAGAAGTGGTAGAGGCCATGGCTGTGGCTGAAATAGGAAGTGGATGGTTGTGGTTTCCTTCATAGGTAGTAATTAATATTGACATGTCTTCAGAACATCTTTGTACCTGATAAGATAGCATATGATTTATGAGTATGACAAGAGCCATAGCTATGAGAGAAAAGATTTATTAAATATTATACAACACATATAAGTATAAATAGTTGGTAAACCCCTTTATATATTTGGAAAGATAATATTGATAATGAATGGTTTTTAAAAACCTATCATTATTAATACTTATTAACAACTCGTTTATTTACAAATGTGATGTGTAATATATCTAATATTTTTGTCATTCTATTTAGAAGTACATTTACAAACTTATATTGAGAAATCCATATATATTTCTAACATCTTACATATTGAAAATACTCGATGAAACAAATTAGTCAATACCTGTTTTCTCACAGGACAAGATGGGGAAACAGTGCAGCGATAGTATGCCCGAGGGCATGGATTTCCTTTTGCAATTTTTTGCCCATATTTCCTCCATTGACATCCATCGTTCATCTATTACATAAGAAAAAGTAAAAGGCAAAAAAAGTAGTAAATTCTTTCTTTTTATATTTGATGAGTTGTTTAGTCGTTTGAACTATTGCACCTAGTAACCTAAAGTTTGATTACAAATACACACACACACACACACACACACACACACACATTTAAGGAGACATGTAAGTTTGTTATCATTTAGCATATTAACACTAGTAAGGAAAACCATGCTTTCCATTAAAAAAAAAAAAAGTTAACACAAAAAACAGTTTATTGCATAACACTCACTAGGTGATGACGTACAACTCTCTCTCTCTCTCTCTCTATATATATATATATATATATAATCTTGATACATATGTTAAAAGGAAATAATAGTTTTCAAAACAATTATCACTCATGACATGTAGACACTATATGTGTTAAGATTATATTGATATTCTTTCCTCTTTCAGTATGCTAGAGCTAAATTAACTTTTTATTTATTTCTTTAGCATGCTAGTATTTAACAATTCAATTATGGAAAATCTATCTTAAGGGATATATAAGGAGATTTTTCTTCTATGTCTCATGAGTTTCAAATTTAAAATATTTCTACAATTAAAGCACTCTTTTAGTGGTCTAACTAAGTGTTTTAATTACAAACACAATAAATTTCATAAATATTCCATGGGCTACATTAGAGCGATGCATGCCCATGCACTAATAAGTTTGTTAAATATAAGTGTTATATGTTATATATGATATGTATAACATATATTTAAAAGTTGTAACAAATATTATGTTAATATATATAAATAATGCATTAGATTGTCATGTATAAATATATATGTAGTGACAATGATTGTGTTGGTTTTTTTTTTTTTTTTTTTATGTATGTTAGAAAAGATAAAGTGATGTTATGAAGGGGTCTATTGTGGTGGAATATGATAATTATTATAAGGTTAATTTGGGAAGATTTTGAACTACAATTAAGTTGAGTGAGGGATGCAAATGATCAGGCTGGTTTACAAACTACTTAAGCTTTACTAAATGTTTATTCAAGTTCGATTTGAGAATAGTTGAGCCAAGCTTGTACTACTCGAATAGTTTGTTGAACCAAACTTGAGTTTTATATGTTTAGATCAATTAGCTCACAAGCCTAATCGAGCTCTACTAGCTTGAGTTGAGTATAACTATTAATCAAATTTCCGTATTAATATTATTTTAATTAGAATTAATTTTTTAATAAATCAAGGCTAAATGAGGGTTGAGCTCAAGCTTAAGCTCGGCTCAAAATTTTAGAAGCCAAGCTCCCTTAAAGTTTAATTGAACTTAAAACTTCAATTTAAGCTTCACTCAACCGTATAAACTTAAGTTTGGGTTGATTTAGTTCATTCATTTCAATTTATTAGAAAATATTCTTAGTTTTAATTAAAATAATATAATATCCATATTTGTTTCAAGCTTGATTAATACTGATATTCAAATCAAACACAATTAGGCTCGCAAACTCATCATGCTAAACATTGTGAAGCTTAAGTTCAAATTGAACTTAACTCAATTATTTTTGAATTCAAGTAGGGAAAAAACTAAGCCTAGTTCGAGTAGTTTATGAACTGGCTTAGTATGTTTGCACCTCTAGAAGAGATAGAAGAATAAGGTGCTGAATAGCTATTCTTTGGTATAATTAAGGAATCAATATGCAACAATTTAAGTAGTAGCTATTTCTTATTAAATTGTTATTATAGGCTCAAAAAAAAGCAACTAAATGCCATAGAAGAAATTCAACATGAATTGTGATAGAATGGAAAATTTAATACTAAGAAGTGAAGGGACGATGAGTGTTTCTACCATTAACACAGTAAATTTTGGGAAGAGTCCGTATGCTACATTTGAATGATATGTGCACATACTAATTCATGTTAGGAAACATTCTTGTAATTTTCTTTTCCCTAAATACTATCTACTACAAATTTAGGAGAAATGCGAATTGAATCTAGGTAAATGCGATTAAAAGGCTAGTATTCATGTTACTAGGTTATAAGGGTGTTGATGGTAACATCTTTAATTTCACTTAACATATGGGAGTCTTTTTTTTTTTCCTTTTCTAGATGCATTCTACGTGCTTTATTTTTAACATCTAACTAAACGTAAATAGTTTTTTTTTTTATTTGAAAAAAAAAAAAAACTTATTTGTAGATATTGGTTTGTTTCAAAACATAGAAAATGTTAATTCTCTATGGTTTTAGTATAGTGATACGAGAGCGTTACGTAAAAGTAGCTGGGTTAAAAAAGACAATTCATTTCAGACAACTAAAATCAAGAATATTTACCGTAGGCGTATCACATCGAGCCCTAATGGAAACTCTTGCTTTCTTCAACTGAGGCTGTTGCAAAACTGCATCATCATCGCTGCTCTTCATTGTCTTTAAAACCTTACTTGGCGGCCACTTTGCTGTCGGCTCTTCTTCTTTAGCTTCTTGAAAGCTTTCATCCGAACTTCCTGCTGGATTAGTTACATCATTCTTCATCACTTCTTTTTCCGCAGATTCTACCATCTCGTATCTACATTCAAACCCAAGCGACGCTTCCTTTTCCAATGTCTGCCCATCATTCTTTCCATCTTCCAAGTTATTATTATTATACAAGGGCATGCTTGCAGTTCGTCCAAGAGTAAGAGAAAGTTCAGCTGCTTCTTCTTCTTCTTTTTTCTTCGCCTTCTTTTACCTTTTCTTTGTTATTGGAAGCTGGGGATGGGCTTGCCACGGAGTCAATTTTATTATTTGCATCTTCTTGACGAAATACATCGAAAAATTGCCTTTGGAGTGATTGATAATCTTTCACTACTTGAGAAAGTAATAACTTCAGTTTTTCATTTTCTTCCCTGACCTGTCCCATTTCGTCTCTTGCTGATTTCAGCCGATCCTCCTGTATGAATTGAAAAGATATACGATGCAAGTTAGACTCGCAATTTTATCTTGCTTTTATCTTATTACTTGTATCTTATGTTAATCTTATCAATATCCTTTTTAAATAAAAAACAATTGGGGTCTAAGTTAGATTACAAAACTTGTGTACTTTGATTCTTACAGAATTC
This sequence comes from Combretum micranthum, assembly GCA_024138025.1. Lineage (NCBI taxonomy): Eukaryota > Viridiplantae > Streptophyta > Magnoliopsida > Myrtales > Combretaceae > Combretum > Combretum micranthum. The sequence continues at coordinate 255,758 of JAMXBD010000524.1, forward strand.
GGGAGTAAGAAACCTGCATCGAAGTTGTGTAACCTTGAATAACTTCACGGAAACAATGAAGATATTAAAAGGTATATGGTTGACAAGCCGGCCATCATGAATTTTATTGGTATGGGTTTCCCACTTTCTTCAAAAATAGTAACATTGACTTTAATGGTTACATGTTGAAATATTCATTTGGTAACACAGAAATATAATCATGGAGGAAAGGTCTTTTTTTTTTCCCCCCCTTTTTTGGAGGGTATCCTTTCTTCCAGGCTTACTTTTGCAAGGAGGTCTTCTCAATGAATATATATAAATGCAAACCATCAATATTAGGTTAAAACAACCACTCGTACTTAATTAACTAACCGAGTTAAACTCAACTAATTATTATTAGTATCATAAAGAAACATAGTGGAAAGGTAAGTGTTTTCGGAGAACATTTTATGGCGTGGTCCTTTGTTTGAATTTCTCAAGGAACATAAAAAATATATATATATATATATATATGGTTTTGCATATTCATGATGAATTTTGATCTGTACTAAAGAAACTTAAAAGATGAGTAAGATTTAATACAAAAAAAACAAAAGGACTTATTGTCCGTATCATGAATTTGATCCAATTTTTACAATTAACTATATCTGATGGAAGTTTGCCCAACTGAAAAAAATCTCATGGCATATGAATTTGTTTAAATGCGATTTTAAAATAGTTTCAATTAAACTATGGGACATTCACATATATAAACAGTAATAATATATAATTGTTTCTAACAGAAATGCCCCATATTATATCTCTAGATCGAATCCGGAAAGGAAAAAACATGAAAACCATATATATTTATATATAAATTATTTGTTCTGCATATATATATAGGCTTGAATAATATAATATCCACATAGAACCATAGAATTATTTCTAACCTCTTGAAGAATATCTGAATCCTTCTGACCAGGAGAGGAGTAAGACGTCTCAAAACTACCGCCTTCTTGGTCTTGAACATGCTTGTCACGTCGTTCTTCCTGACAGATTATCCACAAAATTTGAATCGTTTAAAGGTTATGAAAAACCAACGATAGTTTTATTAAAGTTGACCAAGTTTTCCTTGCAAAATCAAATTAAGGGATTCATTAATAATCATCAAATTACACTCAAGGAAAATTCCGAAAACATATATAGCAAAAAAATCTCTCTCTCTCTCTCTCTATATATATATATAAGAAAGATAATTAAAAACACACACATATATATATATATATACATATATAATACATGAAGAAATTACACTATATGCAGTTAAATCGTCAAATGGATAAACCAACTCAAAATATGTGATTGAAGAGGGCTTCCACTTTCGAGTATGAATGAAATTGAAATAACCCCAAAAAGAAGAAGAAGAAGAAGAAGAGAATCTTTGATAATTATCACATTTCTTGGAAAAGATTAAACAAAGATCACATATCGTACCTTTTTCATTTCACCAAAAAACAAAATTTATCGATGTATTAAAAGATCTATTCAAGTGCATTAATCGAATGAAAGAAATAGACTTTTAACACATATCTTACCTTTGAGTTGAAAGTAATTTGTAAGGAAAAAAATCCAATTCTGTGAAAAATACATCAAATTACGCATGTTACGTACCTTGTCAATCCTATCGGAAGAGCACTTTTCATCACTAGAACTGGCTTTCTTGCTCTTTTTATCCATGTCAATTGTCATTGATCTTGTTTCCCCGTCTTCGTCACATTGGACATGCAACAGTCCCGGATATTAGTACAAGGAAACAGTCCCTTACTCTCTATATAGGAGACTTCCTCAAAAAGATTTTGACTTTAAAATAATAATAATAATAATAATACCTAAGTTCATTCAAAATACAGCATGTGCTTATCTGTTATTTCGCATGTTACTCGTTGAGAAATGCCAACTAACCCAAAGACACCGAGAGAAGCAACAAAAAATTCATTTCCATTCAAATAACTCGCTAGAGTCAAAGTAGTTGATTAAGACGGTAGCACTTTTTTTTTTTTTTTTTTTGGGGGGGGGGGAATAAGACGGTAGCATTTGTACTCCCAAATTTTGACGAGAAAAGCAAGAATATATATATATATATATATATATATCTTTTCGACAAAATATAATGTAAGGTGAAGGCTTTAAACATAATTTATTAATTTCCTATATCTAAATTTTAAATAATAACAGACAACCTACGGGTTGAAATTTTCGCATAAAAGAGATTTTATATCTAAATTAAATCATATTACATAATGATTTCTAATTCACATTGCAACCTCTCATTATGACCAACATGAAACCAAACTAGCTAATAATCTTTATAATATAGTGGCACTGACCTTATATCAAAATAAAAGGCACACCACTGAAGGATAATGGAGACAACTTATTTCTGCCATTGTCAGCAAATATGACTTCAGGGACCATGTGGGTCCTTGACTTTGCCCACATTATTATTATTATTATTATTATTATTATTATTTTATTATTATTATTATTATTATTATGCATGACCACTATATTACAGTTGATCTATTCAAGTTCCCTCGGATATGCAAGTATTTGAAGTCCGCATAATTTTCTTTGGCAAGTGGAATTTGAGACTATACGTGGATATATGTGTGAATATAACATGATATATGAGAACATTTTGTCCGGTGGGGTGGGGCATCTTCCAGCATTAAATTCGGGAGTCTTACGATCGTAAAAAGTCAAAAGAACATGGGCAAAATTAGAAAAACGTGAATTATATTTTGCTTTACTTTCATAAACAAGTAATGTGGGTTTGATTTTTGACAAATATAATATGTACTTTGATATTTTAATAATTAAGTGATCTAGATTTTTTTACTTTTTTGACAAATATATTACATAAAGGTAAGCGGGTAACCTTATCGTACAGGGTACCTATCCGGATCCTACTTGATCGAGTAGAATCTAGGGGGGATAATAAGGGCCACAAGATAGGGTATGACTATTAATTTTTTGAAACTTGCTTTTACAAGATAGAGTACATGTATGAGGTCTTCAGACCCTTTACCCACCCTAGAACCCATACCATACTATAGAAAATATAGATTCTAGGGTATTATGTACCTATCCTATTAAATATTATATAATAATATTAACATATAATAAATAATGATATTTCATATTTTATTTTATAATCACTTATATTCAAGATTATTATTTATATACTACATTTCAAAAAGTTTTATTATAGAAGGTGTATACTATTCTATGTTAGAATGACTTGTTATTTTTATTTTAAAAGAACTATGGTTGTATATACATACTTGAATTCCAAAATCATATAGAGATGTTATTTATATTATAATACTAATTAATATATAGAAGTAATTCCAAAGTTTTTAATTTTGGAATTTTGTGCAAGTTTTATAATTTTGTATAATATCACATAAATAAGTTCCACAACTATTTGTCGTAGCTTTCAACTTTCACACATAAATAGATTCTATATATTATAAAACTTGTAATATTAACAAATTACTTTTTAAATTTTTTTCCACATGTTATTTGTATTGAATATATGAAACTAAGATAGTGTTACATATTATATAAAACCATATCAAAAACTATATACTTGATGTTTTAAAAAGTAAGAAAAAAATATAGAGATTTTGTTTAAAAAAAAATTATAAGTTCCATAAGGTACCTTGTACTTTATAGATTTTACAAAATACATGGTACATGGTAGGTAGAATGAGTCACATGATTGGTTCTAGGTACAAAATTCAATACCATGCACCTTATATATCCACTCACCCCTAAATTATTACATGTGTTTTAATACTTTTAGAAACAAGTGACATGATGATTTTTTATTTTTAACAAATATATTTCCTATATTTTAATGCAATGTAACAAAATACATCACGTATTTATCAAAAATTAAATTTTGGATTACTTTTTTGTAAAAATATCAAAATGCAAGTTATGTAACATGTATTGTTTTTATCAAAAATAAAAACTCGGCTTATTTGTTTATAAAAGTACCAAAGCACGAATATGTATTTGTATTTAACCCAAGAATATGTATAATTAAAATGAAAATTAAATTGAGAGAAAGGGAAGAAGATTATTTCAGTTTAGGTAGAAAGACAATAAATGTCATCAAGTTATGCATTGCTTCTTTTCTTTTTTTTTTTTTTTTTGCTTCTTTTTTGCCATTAAGTTATATATAATTCAAATAAGAGCCACTATAGTAAGAAAAAAAAGAAGAAGAAGAGAATAAAGAGATACAAAGAGCTTCTATATATGAACTTAGGCATAGTAAATTGGCCACGACACTTGAAGGACAATTTACAAGTACGTGGGCTTAGCATGGCACGTAAGGCATTTGAAGGAAAAAGATAAAAACACGAGTACACACGAGCCAATACGAGGCATGTGAGTCATGGGAAATAAGTAGATCAACACGACACAGCACGCAAATCACACAGACCAACATGCAAAGCATGTGAATCAGCATGTATGCCTTTTTTTTTAAAAGAGTAAGATAAAAAATAGTGATTTAAGTTTTTTTTTATTTCACTTTAAATTATATTTGATTAATATGATTTTTTATTAATTTAATAAAAACTATTTATTTACTTAAACAATATAATACTTTTAGAATAATTTATTTTTTTAAAATGATTTCAATTGTTTTAACATATTAATATTAAAATTTTTAGCAAATAAATAAATGAAATTATAAAATAATTGTAATTAAATTATATTAAATATTAAAATTTTTAATTAATTTATTTAGAATAATTGTAAATTATTTAATAAATAAATTGGGATCGATAGAAAAAATTAAATTTTATTAATAATAAATAAGAGTTTTAGTTTTTACATGAAGAATGTAGAAGGAAAAAAAATAGTCATGAAGCAAACACCCTCCACCTCATCTCCAACCATCTAATTCTAAAATCTTTCCGCCTTACCCCACTACTTCTCCTATGCTTGTGCCCGTGACTGTAACTACGGTGGTGAGAATAACTCCAGTGGTGCCAATGACCCTCAACAAACCACCTACCTACCCACCCACGCCTCCCCCCCCAATCCTCGAGTCACTATCCTTGCACCACCAAAAGTGTGAGTCTATCTGCTTCCTTTCATCAGCATCTACCTAATCCGTCAAGCACACACATGCTTCCATAGTTTTTGCTTTAACCTATGGCAGCATGGATTGAGGAATTGCCCACTCGAACAGAAAGTTGAATTTAATGAAACCATTGAAAAGCCAAAACATCTCATGCCACTATGACAAGCACCGACATAATGTATGTTTACTTCTTCTACTAGCCAAGGACATCGAAGTCATCTCCCTCCTCTTTGGGCTCTTCCTCCTCAAGTGACTAAACATTGTACATTAACATGTCACTGAAGACTTCTTAGGAACTCCTACAAATGCTCCCAACATCCAGGGCAATGTGTTTGTTTCTCTTAAAGAACCCCCTAAGATGAGTGATTGCTGGTGCATTATGGTTGGGATGGCTATGGAGTTGTCTGATCACAACACTGATACAAGTCTTTAAGCAAACCCATTGCTTTTGTATTGAGGTTATTGGTAGATGTTTCGGGATTAGTCTTACTAACATCCTTGCAGAATTCCTCGATGAGTACTTTAGTTGCATGGAACCTATATCGTAAATCTAGCATTGTTACAACATGGAAGACTAGAGGAAAGGGGACAAAATACTCCCAGAGTTCATTTGCCATCGCAAACACGGTGGAAACTAGTTAAGAGTCGCAACAAAAACTAATCAACACATCTAATAAGTCAACTAGGTATAGAAAGGACGTAGTTGCTAGTAAGGTAGTAGCTACCAAGCAAATGCTATGTTGGTCTAACAAAGGCCTTCAAGACCTCTTTAATTGCATGTGTTGTTCTTTAATCTCGCTCCTCTATCGGACCAATCTTAAGATTGGTGGGATTGAGCAGAGTATTGTTCAAATGAGTAAGAGTCATTTAGTGCTCGATTGAGCATTTTGAACGTAGAATTCTGCCTGGTCTTATAATCAACCTTAGGCATCTTTTTCTCTAAATTGTGTGCCTTAACAAACTCTAGATACTTCTAGTTATACCTCTTTAAAACATGAAGACAGTTGGTTGCATACTATATCTTGTCAATATGCACATTCAAGTCGTAAGCTTCAAGGCTTTCTTACACTGTCAAATTTAGTATATGGCAGACACATCGGACATGGAAGAACTTCCCATTGGATACTTAGTTTAATGCCTGCTTTAAATACCAAATGAAAGCAGTATTGTTTGGCACATTGTCGTACGATATACTGAATATACTCCATACATCATATGATCGGAGGGTTTCTAGGAACAATTTGCAATTGTTTAGGCAGTATGGGCTTCCCAAAATGGTTGAAAAGCAATAATCCGCTTCTAGATCAACCATTGATTGTTTATCCAGTGAGTAGTAATGTATATATAGTTTTCTTTGACAACCTGGAGTGAAGATTTCTATAAATCTAAGGTGAGTGAGATGTTGCACAAGTAAAACCAAGTACGTTATTTGAACCAATAAATAATGTCGTTATTTAAAGGATGTTACCTAGAAGGAAGGATTGAAAATGCTTCCTTAGAGGCTTAACGCTTTCTCAAAATGTCTGTTGTATCACTTTTCAATGTTTGCTACCCTACATGTTGGTATTAAGACTACAATCTTCCCAATTCCCAACTTTTAAAGTAGGAATAGCCAACCGCATGGAATGATATATTAGTAGTGGCCATCATTTCCACAAGTTCATCCTATACTTCTTTGTTGTTGAATTGTCATTTGGCAAGATCGACTCTTTTGTTATTGGTGCAGTTGTCATTGGTGCACTCTTCAACTATATCATAGCCTTCGGACCTATGTGAGTTGATGTAGCAATTCAAGTGTCATGTGTCATTGTGGGACCTACATAACAATTTATTGCATCAAGTACGATAGATGGCAAACTTAACAGGTTCTCCTTCGGAGTTGCTTCTTTGGTTTCGAAGAAGAACTCCCACACTGATGTGGTCTTTTTCCTAGCCCACCCCAAAGTATTGTTAGTCATGGTAGAATTATGTTACTCTACAATAGGTTAGATTGGATAGCTAAGGTGAAAGTCGTGGCTTATAAATAGTATTTAGAGTTAATTATATAACTGTAACAAAAGAATAGCATACACAATGAAAAGTTACCCCTTTGTCACTCCCACTTGCCATAAAAGGCAGTCATGTAGCTGTTAGTAGTGTCTCATAATACCTTATTATAACTACTTCTTGCCCAGATATATATTCAAGTATCCTAAATAAGGATATCGGCATAAAAAATCTAGGATTCACCATGTAATTCATCAAAGTAGTGATCCCTTATAGGGTGTTTGGATATTGTGTATAAAAAAATAGAAATCTAAAATTTATAGATGAAATTTTTGTCCTTGAACGTAAATTTCCATCGCAAAAAATCATTGTCATTGATTTTATCTATAGAAATGTAACTTATCTTACTAGTTTTCCATCACAATATTTCTATTTTTAAAGATCAATTTTCTTATAGTGAGTCATCAAACTTGTTAAAGTTTGACACATTGCTTGGAGCCTAATGTTTAAATTTTTTTTTTCGTTTGTCCGGCATCAACGTGCCCATGTTGTTAGTTAATGTGGGTGCATTAAGAGTCAACCTGCCCACATTTATAAATAGATATGGGGGAACTTCCATGCACCCTTCAGCCCACCTTCTTTACTTCCAAATATAAAATCCTCTTTTCCATTCCTCTCTAAGTCTTCTACAACCTACTATTGTTATAAATTATAGAAAGTGCTAAGTCTTCACGTCATCATAGCAAAAAACATTCAAAATGCTGCGACCAAGAATGCACATCCCACCACCCCCACTTCCCCATCCCAACAACGCGATGTCTACTTCCCAACATCAACTATAAAAGAATGGCATGACTAGGAGTTTTGTGCTCACCTTGTCTTCGTAGGAAAGGATTACAATATGTAGGGTTAAACTAGTAGTATGACAACACCGATGCCTTAAGCACCACTATTTTACTTACCTTGATGAAACTTCTGAATGAGATATATGTCGATCTCGTTAGGATATTTTATTCAAATGCCACTATCAATGAGAACATAGATGATACATATGAGATTCATTATTTATATACCAGGTGCCAGACTTCAACCTCAATTGCCACTTGCATGTTTAACACCATAATCTGCATTATGTAAGATTACATTAACGGTTTATTGCATCAAAGCAACAGGGCAATAGATTATGAAGAAACTAGCATATGTCCTACGTGTTCGTCCTAGGTGTGTAACGCTACACTTTATGCGGGTGAGACTTAGAGTGACCAATTGAAACACACATAGTAGAAACATCTCACATCAATTTGTAGGATGATCCACCACATGATCAATTATAATATATGTTCAAGGAAGAATTCAAGTAACATCTTAGTTGAAGACATCTTCCATCACATGATCAACTATAATATATGTTGAAGGAAGAATTAAAGTAACATCTCTATTGAAGACATCTTCCTTGTGGACGTAATCGTAAGGCATCGACCATTACATGTCAGCTATTGGTGGTATAATGCATGCTTCAGGTGCTTAGGAGAAAAGACGCCCACCTCGCATATGGTCAGCTCATCACCATCATGCTACAATTGTAGGGATTTTGGTGTGCATAAGCATCCCTCTACTTCTACTGTTGCAAATGCTTACTATCTTTCGAATGTTGCTATCCTTTTGTAGCTATATATGGTGCTGGTAGGCCATCATATATGTGTGGTGCAGCTCTAGTCTAGGAACTTATGCCGATGAGATGGGAATGATTCAGACGGACTAGTCATTGACCTTAACATAGAAGATTTGCCCTTACCCTGGTACAATGAAGAAATGGAGGAAGAAGGGCAGGGCTATTGCTAAGCACATCAACAACAACAACAGTTTGGTATGTTTGACAAAGGTGAAATAATGAAACATTTGGATTAGATAAGAAAGGTCCAACAAGAGCATGGGTAAATACTCGAAGATATGAAATTATGGTTTGACTAGTTTTTCCAATGAGTGAGCTACAAACCAAGGTAGTCTCACTTGCTCTCTTTTTCTAAAATGAATTAATTATGTTTTATTTTTCAAATAAAAATGTAATTCAAAATGTAATTGCATATTATTATTGATTGAATAGCAAATTATGCTTTATTCATCCTTTCAAATCAATTTATCTTAAATGTAAAATTTATTTATTATATTTACATTGCAAGTTTTTTTAACACTAGTTTGAGTAATTTCATTAATAAAATTTCAAAAACCATAAAAAGTGCTAGTCGAAAATAACAAAAGAACCATGCAAATTATGTGAGACCACACCTGATTAAAGGCACATGGAGACACGCGATTAAATGGGTTGGCATGGTATGACATTGAAAAAAAAAAAAAAAGAAAACGTGAAGCACACTCAATGGCTTGGCATGGCATGATTACCACGCCTGCATACACTTTGTACGAGTTTTTTAGTTCTGTTCCATTTTGCAAAGGTAGAGTATCCTCTATTCTCCATTTCTTCACCTTCTTCAGCCATTTATTCTTATTTTCTTTTTTCTTTTTTCTTTTTGTTTTTTCGAAATGTTAGTATACTAATTCATATGTTTTTGTTTATAGGAGCATATATTTGAGTAAAAATAAAGCGGTAATGATATGTCTGTATTTCATGTATAAATATATATGTTTTTTTCTTCAATCAAATTTGTTTAAGGTTTAATCATTTTTGTTGGTTGTGTATCATAATCGAAATATGTATGTAAGTGGCAATATGTATATTTTTATCTCAATTTTTTTGCCATATATGTTTTTCCGCCGGTCTTATTACAATTTTTGCAAGCGATATGCATAACTCTTTTGTTAATGTAGTAGTTGACATTTTGATGTATTTTAATCATTTCGAATATGTATATAATAAATTGTGTGTATTTTTCTTATGTAACTTTTCTTGATAATTTGAATTCAGAATTTATTATTTGCTAATTTTTTAAATTACAAATAATGAAAAAAATACTTGAAACTTTAGAATGTAAAACTGATACAGTACAGATTGTGTTAATTATAGTTAAAGAAGTAAAAAAAAAAAAAATTAGGACAATTTATTAATTTTCAAATTATTTAATTTTTTTTAGACCAATAAAATGTTTTATGTGAAATTCATGATATTAAAATTTAACAATTTTTACTTGAAAATTTGAATGATTATTGAAATTGCCTTTTCTAATCAATTTTAGATAGTGAAATTTCCTAGATGGGAAGTTTGCAATATATGAGAATTAAGTTTTGATGGAATTATTGAAATGTTTCTTTGTTAAAATTAGTGTTTTTGGATTTTATTTAATGTATTTGTAGAAAAATGATACTTTACGATAAAAAATTAATAATACATGGAAATAGTTGTTGAAAGAAGGATTAAATTTTTATGCCAAATTTGATATTTTTCATTATTTTTGTGATAATTATTTCTTAATTTTTAGATTATGTAATATTTTTTAGATTTCTAATATCTTTTAATGTGAAATTTGTGATATTAGAATTTTTTATTTTAATAAAGAAGTAAAAGTTTTTATTAAAAAATTGCAACCTCATATTTTTAAATGTCTATAGATAATTAAAACGTGCTTGATGGAATATATGTAATATAATTTTTTTTAATTTTGATAAAATAATTGTTAATTTTGTGTTGAAGTGGAATTTTCATAATGAGTTGTACATGACTAATATTTTATGATAGGAAATTTGTAATATTTAAATTTTTGAATTATCAGTGGAATTATTAATGGTGTTGGAAATTATAAAATTGATTTAAAATACTTATTTTTCATAAGATAACAATAAATAGCAGAAAATCTTAAAATAATAATAGGTATATAATTATATATTTCTACGCAAACATGGTACCCAATATATATGGGCCTTAAGTTTAATGACAAGTTAAGGTACATGAGAAGTCAAAAAGGTATGCCGCCAATTACTATCCATATAAGAAAGCAATCTTATAATACTTGCAAATCTAAACCCACATGGCAACATAATTTCTTATGTATCACATCTTTAATAGAGGGTATTGCTAAAAATAGGTAAGTCGATTGGTTATCCATCTTTTATTTGCATGAGAAACGTTAATGGGTTCATTTATTGTAAGTACCAAAACCACCATGATATGTAATGGCACCCCATTAGAATAATCTTGGTGCATTCAAAGGTTTGTTTGTCTTGTTTGTGTGCAGATGGTAAATGGACGTTTTCAAACAGACTATTTATTAAAAACAGATACAGATAAAAAATAACCATCAAAACAGAACCTTAATTTGAAGGGGAATAGCATGGACTTACATGATATGGACATATCATATTATAGATGTTTTAGATGCATTAAACAATTTAGAGGGATAAAGGCATTGGGTGCCTGTGTTTTTGGATTTTGGTAATTTAGAGCCCGATATTTGATTTTATGCAAAAAGAAAGCTCGTACTTTAAAAATAAGGAATTTTAGTGCCTCCATACACTTAAAATTGGGCACTTGAAATTCTATCATTTTAAAAGTACATGCACCTTTTTGCCCAAAATCAAACATTGGGCAGTGAATTGCCAAAATCCAAAAGTATAGGCATTGCTTGTTACGCCCCAATGGATATTCTAAACTTAACAGTCCACTGTACACAATATTAAAACTTGAGAATGACTACCTTAGTTACTTTGAAGCTTTTATATTGGTATAAGGCATACATTCACAACAAAGGGATGCCGGTAGAGTTACGCATTTTAAGATAGTAGTAATGGAACATGTAAGACGATACTACTATATTTCATCAAAATATAAGGTCTTACAATTTCTATGGGGCATTCCCCCTAATAAATCTCCAAAATCATATGGCATAATCTTGCTTAAACGAATAATTGTAACTCGAAAATTTAAAAGGAAACCTATCTAAATTCTTCGAATAGATTTCTCCAAAAAACCTCTCAAAAGCATAGGTTCTACCCGCAAAAGTGATCTCTGGTCCAAAATGGTTAACTTGAGATATCAAAAATCCGTTGGAGGGAAAGCACTACCAGCTTAATGAGATACTTCTTATGTAAATGTACCCATGACAAATCAATCAAATAAGTCCATTAGCAAGCATATGAAATGCAACAATCATATGATCAAACAAATACATACAATTATCTGGATTCATATGTAGAATGGATTTACACCCTCCATATCAAGGGTTAGGGAATGCTTTAAATGGGTCCAATGGCCTTCTCAAAATTTGCACACGCGTCTTAGGGTTCCAATCAATGGTACTACTAGTCTCTAGGCTTTTCTTACCCAAAGCAATTGATCTGGCTTAGCGACACTATAAGGTCGTATTCTCCGAACATCCTAATTTCTTAAGATGTAGCCAGGTAGCTTACCTTTCTAGTCCCACGCTAAGGAGTAGTAACAAAATGCGAATATAATTTTTTAAGTGATATGCATAATCAATTTAGCTATAAGAAATTTCCATCCACAATAAATCTCATTAAGACGATCAATCAATATTCACACGCATAACATAATTACATAAAGATAATTTATATTAATTAATCAATCAAGTTCCGATATTTGTCGCTCATTGATCACACATAACGAATCACATATATAATTCCCATGATAATCTCACATGCATACGATTTATCTTTTTCCTAAATTATAGTGCCCTACTTTACAAGCGCATGTGTGAATATATAAAACGTAAAGGAAAACTCACTCGGTCATGGCGATCGCTATCAATCAAAGTAATTTCGGGAAAGAGAGTCTTGGTCCTTGTCACCTAAACATAAAAATATACTCGAAATGAGTATTTCATGGAAGTTCTACTTAAACTATCCAATTCTATTTTATTAGTGTCGTTAAAATTCATATTAAGGGAAATTCTAACTTAAAATGGCCATAACTTGCTCATTTTAACTCAGAATTTCACATATTAGATGTTATTTTCTACCTACTCGAAAAGATCTATCTATTTCTAGGGTTATTTTTAACATTTAAAGCTATTTGAGTTTCAAAATGGGTCGGTATAGAATTGACACAAAAATTCCTAGACCTTAAATTGTAATTTTTCCAAATTTTACTTCATCTAAAAGTTTATAACAAACATGTAGATATTTATATAGTTGAAAAATCCTTTAATATAAATATATATACCCATATTGTATGTATGATTCTAGTAATGTTGTTCGAACGATGATTTTTCATAAAACAATTTACATTAGAGTACTGAAAAGAATGAAGTTCACAAGATTTCTCTTTAAATTGTTGGAAGAAAAAAAATCAAAATTTTAAGTTTTTTACTAATGGATGCCTACTCATTTAAAACCATCATTTTTTTTTATATTTTCTTGACTTTATAAAAATTAGATTTATTTCTTAAAAACTTGGTTCTTTAAGTTGTCTACTAATTTTTATTCCTTTAGGTGGGTGCTTACTAGTGATTTGAGTTTAATCTTGACTAGAAAACTTGCTTTGTTCTTAGTGTTTTTCAAGATGCTGATATAAACGTTATAAATAAGTTTTTAAGAAAACATTGCATAGTAAAGAATTATCAACATTAAAAATTTATAATAAACTCATTTTAAAAATTTAAAAAGATTATAGTTGAACTATTTTCCTAAGTCTTAGAGAAAATTTCTCCTAAGTGTTAAAAATCATTTTTTCTAGAAGTTTAGTCCTATTTTTATAAAAGAAAATAACTCCTTTTATTATTTTGAAATTTTCATTAGAATAACAATATTATGACCATGCATAAATATGAATTTGTATTTATGTTATAAGATAAAAATAACTCATATAGAAAAAATAAATGACATAGAGGATCAAATGAACATGTATATATAAGAACAAAAAAATATAAAAGTCTTAGCTTGGTATCAAGACTTCCTGAAACTTAGAGATGGACAAGTTTCATAAAAAAAAAAAAAAAGAAAAGCATACGAAAAGCTTAAAGAAAAGAGAAAATAAAGAAAATGCGGAGGTCTTACATTTTATTCAAGTCTTCCCTAGACTTAGAAATAGATAAGTCCCATAAAGAAAAAGCAATAAAATAATAAGAAAACATGAGTCTTAGATTTATGTTAAAGCTCCCTGGGACTTAGATTATGGACAAGTCCAAAACGTTTTGATTGGATGAGGATTCTAAGACTAGAAGATGACTAGTCTTATTATTAAGTATGAAATAAACGACCAGCAAGTAAATAAAAGTAATAAATAAGAGGTTATGTTAGTGAGTTTATAGGCTCTAAATATATATATATATATATATATACATACTTATACTTAATAGTGTATAGAAAGTTACATTAGTAACATGAACAAAATAAAAGCATAACATGAATCATAAATAAACATGGTGTTTGAACATGACATGAAAAACGTGTTGTTTTTCATTATTCCATTCCCTAGCATTAGCGTCATATGGATTACATAGAATCAAAACACACATATTGTTCTTATCATGTTACATGAACAAATAAGGGGTTTAGAAATATTTACCTAAGGTTGATGAATGATTGAAGATGGAATAAACAAATTGATAGTGTGTTTAGAAAATTTCCTAAAGGGAAATGAGTGTTTTATGGAGATGGAGAGGAAGAGTGTTTGAGAGAAAATTTATAGAGAGAGAAATTAAGAAGTGATTTTGATAGAGTTTTGATATGTAAAAGAAAGGTATGAAGAAAATGGAGGGAGATGTGGTATTTATAGAGAAATGTGGAGGGAAATTGTTGTAATAACATAAATTAAAAAAGAAAAAAAATTGAGTGAGAGACGGGATATGGCTAGTGTGATTCAAGAAGAGGGAGGGAAGAAGAGTAAAAGAAAATAATTTTAGAAGAAAAGTGTAAAAAAAAGTTTAGTAAGATGTAGTGTAAAGTTTTTATGGAAAAAGAAAATTATGAAAAATACATATATAGGTTGTAAGAATAGCTAGTAAGAAAAAGTAAAGATAAATGAATGGTATAATGAATAGTAAACAAGATAAATAAATTACCGATAGTAAGGAAAATACACGTAAAAAAGCTATATACAATATTTTAGAAGCCGAAAAATTTTGAAACTGATATTTTATGAATCCTTATCTTATTACGAGTCTAAATATGTTATGAGATTATTTTCACTATTTGGTGTGCCAAGACACTATTTTCGAAAACTGATCCCATTAGAATCCAAAACGAATGAATTTTCGATAAAACTGATCTTTTTGAGTTATAACACATTATTTCGGACAATAATCTAAGGTTATCTTATTTTTATTGTTCTAGGGTTTCTAGCGTGGGATTGCCAAATCTAGATTCTCTAGAACTTAATGTAGAACTATATTGACTTTAGGGTTTGGTTTGACTTCTGGTCCTAGGATTTTACTTATAATTATTGAAAAATCCAGGGGTTTACACTGCCCGTGCCTTTATCCCTAATTTAGATCCAAAGGTTTTCATTATTGTGAATAAAGTTAATCCTAATAATCGAATTCATATATTTGATGGAAACTAATAATCAAATGTATGGCAATTGATGATGGTTTTTAGTAGAAAGACAAAACGGATGATGAAGATGATGATGAAGATTATGCTAGGGATATAAATACTTGGATTAATCTATTTGAGGATGGAAAATAATAGGTCCCTCTAGAGCATCTTAAGTTTTCTTTTGTTGGAGGTAATATATATAATAAATTTGAAGGTCAATGGTCGTCAAATTAAGAACTTTACAAATTGACTTGTAGTCATAGAGAGCTTGTTATTAAACCATGAAAGATTGCTCTCTTCTTATTACCAAGCATGCTAGATACTGAGGGTGTTGGAAATTGGCATCAATGTAATCTAGCATGTAAGAAAGATTGATTGTTATTTATGATAGAGTATTAAGACTTAGGCACTTATTTGGTTAGCATAAATTAAAGTACAAGGTGCGAATCTAAGGAAAAAAAGTGAGTCTAAAATAGATTTTGCAACATTTTTCACTAATTCTAGACTTTCATATATTTTTATGTGTAGAAAAAATAGACTAACAATGAGATGGCATGAGGAAAGTCATGTAATCGCAAAAGAGTCCTAAGCATCCATCCAACTATAAACATGAAATACATAATTTGGTAAGTTTCTTCCATTTGGTTCAAAGCCTTTGAATGTGTGTCTAGTGATTCTGTTCCCCATTAGAGAGGAATGATGAAGTCACATAAAATTGATGTCACTATTGACAATCTTACATCAAGGATCACTATGGAAAGGCATCAACATGTACTTAGAGCGCTTAACAAAGAGTTGCAAGAGTTATGGAAATGGTGTAAGGACACTTGATGTGATAATTGATTTATCATTTTTTAAACTTTTAGCTTTGCTAGAATTATCAAATGGCTGTATGTACTATCTATAACATATATGTTGCTAATGGGTACTCATTACTTCCTATACCAAGGGAAAGTTTTAATGTCTTGCCCTACAGAGCAACCTATTTGTGATAGCCCCACCATACACCATACCAATGCTAGGAAATGATTCCATTGTTACTTAACACCTTTCAATATTGTGTATAAGGTATGTTTATCATTTAGGGGCACCACTATAATATGACAATCATAGAATCCACATTACAAATGTGATAGTAATAGGGATTTTAAAATATAAAATATAAGACAAACAACATAAATCCTTATTATAGATAAAGTAGAAATAGTAGGTCCCACACTCCATGATATCTCCAAAATTGTAACTAAAAAGATCCATAAGTATCACAAAATATCTTAGATCAATACAACTAGATATATTTGCTAGTCTCTAAATCTTAAACAAAATAAGCACCTATATAAACAAAGTTCTTTCAAACTATAAGATCATACTCTTAGTCACTCCAATTAATCCCATAGTTCTAAAGCTTGCGATACTAACCTAGGCATATCGCGACATTTTAATTTTGTTTTCGACTAGTAAGCAATCGATTGCATTCGGGTTTTTGCATGCTTTCTAATGGTGTTATTATTTTACCAAAAGAGACTTATATGGTATCGAATCAGTCGAGGTTAGATCGCAATTTAATTATTCTACCAATAAATTCTATTAATTTTCTTATTTTCTCAATATTATGGCCATTTCAAATCTATTTTGAATGAATAAATAATAGTTAATTTCACATAATTTTTGCGTACTTCAACTGGTAACATTATTTTTACCAAAGAAAGACCCTAAGGAACCATACTGATCTAAGTCAAATTGCAGGTTTACACATACCATAGCCTAAATCCAATGCTTCTAGACTCTTTCTTTTCAATTCTTTTTCTTGTTCAATCTATACTTCATTGTTTAACCAATATACATGATTGTTAAACTTTTTATTTTATCCATTTTAATGGGAAAAGGGGATTTGAATCCAGTACCTTTCGCTTGAGAGACCAAGGGATATACCATTAGGCTATAAGGCCATTAAAGCGTGATTGTTGAACTTAGAATTGTAGATCGTATGTATTTGGATCCTTTTCTCATAAAACTCTTATGGACTTCCTTCAATAGCTATATACACACACACACACACACACACACACACATAAAGATTTCAATATATGTTCAAATCAAGTGCTCATCTCTTGATCTTAATGTCATCAATTCCTTAAAATACCGCAAAATTATTGCTATCATGGCCAATGTATCTCTCAACCAAGTTACGCGAGGAAGTCACCATATGTGTACCATCACTTTCATGTATATTATATTTATTTGTCTTCAAAGAAATTTCAAGGAATTTTCCAGCCATTTTCTTTACCTTTTTATTGTATTTATGTTATACATATAAGGCTTTACACTAATTTGTTTATTTTAATGTCTCACAAAAATAAATTAACAGTGGAACACTTACTTATAGTAAAGAATTTCCAACTAAAGAGAGCCCTTAGTGTACCTCTTCTCCTTATAGCTAGTGTAGAGAGATGCTCGATCTTCTTCTCCTTCTTTCTTGGTCGTGTGGCAACAACAACAGCAGCCATAGCAAGGAGTCAACACCAGGTGCATATGTTGCTGTTGCTAGTTGTGTTTGGATAATGGAAAAGGAAGAATGTAGCAGCATATGTGTTTGGGTTTGTTGTTGTTTGGTTGACGTAAGAGGAAAGGGAATTGCAGTCGTAATAGGTTGGTGAAGAAAAAGAAGAACGACATGGCAGTGGTTTAGGGAAAGAAGCCAAGTAACAGCCGGGGTTAGTGTTGTGTTGCATTGTTGTGGTGCTTTCAATGCTAGAGGAAAAGGGAAAGAGGGGAGTAGCATCACATGTGGTGTGCTGCAATTTGTTTGAATCAAACAAAACAAAGAAGAAAAATAAGAAAGAAGTAATAGCAAGTAAGTGGTGGCAGCTAAAATAGGGGAATTGAAAAGAGAAAGGAAAAGAAAGGCAAAAATAAATTTAAAATAAAAGTGATAGATTAAGTGTTGATTTGGGGGTGGTATGTGAGTACCTTAAGAAGTAGTAAGTACAAGAAGTACCATGAAATGAGCTAGTCCATGCATATTTGCTTCCATTTCAAGTTACTTGTGCAAAGTGTTATAGGTACATGGGGGTAGTGTGTGGTAGTTTTTAGAGAGATAAGGGTAGTAGTTAATTGATTTTTTACTAATTTAGTAACATTGTTATTTTGGTTATTGTGGGGTTGACTCTTTTTTACATGGTAAATTTTATTTTATGCAATTGCAATTTTTTGAACATATCGCATGGGTTTTTGTTATTCATTAAAGAAATAATGTAGTTTGTCATTTACTTTGTAGAGTTGAATTGTTATAATATTACTCATGCTATCAATTTATTTTCCTTATATTGAATTAGCTTGGTGAGTCCAACGATCGCTTTTCATGGTTCTAAAGCGATTAGATTTAGTTATCTTAAGGTTTGAGGCATTTAGTCCTATTTAATAGGGTTTTTGATTTAGGTATGAGGTTTCCTTGTGTATCTTAAGGGTTTAGTTTTTCTCAATCAGGTTTCGATATATATCATTGATCAGACTTCAATATGTATTGGTTCAAGTGCAAAGTCTAAAATTCAATCTACAAATCGATTTACTGAATTGATAATTGGAATTTTCAAAGGTTTATACTCGATGAGATGATAAAAAATTTTGTGTCGGTTTAATAGGCAAAATTTTAGCTTAACTGAGCAAAATAATTGACCAATCAATCAATTTAACTTACTTTAAAATAAACATGTACTGATGGTGTCCCATAATAGATTTTGCGGTACCACATGCCAAAATATAGTGATCACAAATGCAGTTGGCTCATTAAAGCCTCTTTTTTATAAGCCAATTGATTAATAAAAGTTAAGTAAAAAGTTAAGCAAATTGCAAATACATTCTCTTATCTTTCTTTTATGTGGACATAAGCCCATCATTACTCTTGAAATGGAGCATTTCCAAACCCGAAAACTCTTCAAAATTTCCACGTTATCATTTTGCTTTTTGAAATGTATAAACATGTGCTCTAAGTATTATTATTATTTTTTTTTTTTGTTTCAATGTTTAGTGTTCGACTATGCTACTCATGAAAATAAATTATAGAGTTAAAAGGGAATAAAAGTGAGAAGAGAAAAGGATAAGTATGATATAAACACGGTTGATAAAAGCTAGCTGCAAGTTTGGGGATCGAAACAATTCCATGGCAATTTTTTATTCTTTCAGAATTTATCCTACTTGCTAAAACCCTACTCCATGAGCAAATTTTGATTTGAAGTATCTATATATTTATTAATATGAAGTCTGCAACTTCTATTAGTTTTTACTTAAAAAAAAGGACTTGTCTCTTGGAAAAAAAAAAAAAAAAACCAAAATTAGATATTATAACAAATTCTATATTTCCTATTTTCTCTCTTTTTTTTACATAATCTTTTACTAATAGAAAACGTTTATAATGCTCTATTTAGCATCATTACTAATGACCCATTTTATCATTGATCTGAAAAAGTTATAAAATAACAATAGCCGACCATAGATTTATAATCTTAGTGTTCCTGAATCAGATGGCTGGGTAAACAAATATTTATTATTTTTAAATTAAGAAATTATAACTGATAATTAAGAGGATCCTCTTTTATAGGAGCAACTTGTAATAGAAAAAGAGCCAGTGTCTTTTGCATCCTTTATGCAATGTTGGAACGAATCTTCTTGCTTTTACAGCCATTTCCATATCGCAAAAGCCAAACGACCCATATATTTGATATAATATTAAATATAAAGTTGACGAACATTAATTTAATATGATTATATTCTTGCCTGATTCTAAAAATATTGAATTAATTCTAGACGATCTTGTCTAGATAATATGTTTTAGTTGTGCGTTATATATGAAAAACAGGAATAGTAAAATAGGAGGACCAGTAGTGGAAATAAGTGATCAGTTTGCTTATTAAATTAAGTATGCTGATATAAATGGCTGGTAAATAAACCTACGAAGTCAGCTTATTTATTTTGGTATTTGGCTTGCGAGTTGTACTTTAATTATGGTTTTTATTTCTTAATTCTTAATTCTTAAGCCACATAACACCAACTAATGCAATGAAAATGGTCTCATGCTATTTATTTAACCACATCTATTATTGAATGCATTTTTTTCATTATTTTTCATTCAAGTAAAAACTATTGCCATTTTCAAGAATGACTCAAAATAAGGGAGCCCGAAAATATAGCGAATTTGAATGGGATGGATTGTAACGGAATTACCAATTCAATCTTATGTCCATCGACAACTACAGATTCATGACACCATTAAATAATAGATGTGTTTGTCAAAGCTCTCTTAACCATTTAATTTAGTTAATTCTAAAATCGCTAGATTGAATAGATTTTTATAATTAAAGAGATTCGTAAGCAACCTAGAAATAGGAAAGCATAAATCTTCTATATTAGAATAAAACCTAGGTGTAGTTGCGATATAATAGTGAATTCTTTGAATGTTGATTCGGTTCTAGATTTTTAATAACTCGGTTAAGATCTTGATTGATTACTTTAGAGTTAGAAACTAGTAATCTCGAGAGAGATATTAATTTACTTTAGAATTCCATAGCTCAAGAATTAATTATCAAAATTAGATTATAACTGGAACCATTCTAACGGTGACTTAGAATCTAGATAGTCTTGCAATTAGATTAAATTAATTTGATAATGGCTTGTGATTGTGAACTTGGTGAACTGTATTAGGTCGTTAGCAGAAATAGTAGTTTTAGATAATTAATTAGAATAACTTGAATGCATGGTTTGGATAGAAGAGATAAAGTGGATACTAGTAATTAGAAGATCCCTAAAGAAAGATACCTAGTACTTAATTTCTATACCATTGATTGATGGATATACTTGAATTAAAGTGATCGTTGAATAAAATTGAGACTAGATTTTTTAACTTGGTGACAATGATCATCACCCCCATTTCATTAACTCTTTTACCTATCACCCCCTATTTTATTAACTCTTTTACCTATAAACCTTAGCTTGACAAGACTGATATGCCCATCTCACTTAGATGTATAAGCCACATATGTTGCAATCACCTTTAAAAAGGTTGTAAAAATAGCTTCTACATGTGAAACTATGGATACCAGCAAAATAGATAAGCTATTAGATTTAGTGCCTTCATGATAATGAAAGCACTTAGGGAAACTGTGGAGCCTAGATTTTTAAATTCTAGATTAATTTCTTTTAGTTTGATTTATGTCAAATCTTAACTCATTCCATATAAATCATTGACTAAGAACTAAATGAAATTTAAATTTTAAAAAAAATTTAGGAGTTGCTACTCAACCAAAGTCAAGGAATATAATTAAGACTAATGTATAGGTTGATTCTAATCTAGCTATTGATATGAGAAAAATCTCTTTAAAAAAATAATCAAAGCTTCATGAGTTCGAAAGCATTCCTATTGAAACTTTACAATTACCACCTTCAATTTTTTAATAAAAAATCATTCTTTTAATGCTTTAAAGTTTTTTAATAGTTGAGATGTTTACAAAATATTCATCGATCTAATTGAAATTTATAAACCTATGGTATTAACATGCAATTATTAATCACATTAATTTATAAAATTAATAATATTTTATAAAAAATTGTCTTGATCAAATCAATATTTACAATTTAAGGAAAAAAATGCTTTTCATATTTTAAGTTGCTTGATGGATGCATATATACCTACTATTCAAGATTAGACATCACACATTTCTTTTATAAAAATTTGATGTGTTTGTAGTTTTTAATTTTTGAAATCTCTACTTTAAGTTTGTTAAATTTTATTAATTTTGATAAAACTAACTATTTTGGTGATATCGATCCTAAAAACTACTAATTTAGGTTATATTTTTGGGAAAAAAAAATTTCTAAGTGACAACACCATTCATGAAACCAACTCATAATATAGGCATGTCATAGCATAACCAATACATTAAACATTTAAAGACATCATAAATTATATTATTTCAAATATCATAAAAGACAATATTACTACCTACCCGTAGATTATCTAATTTACTATGACTAGTTCGTTATTATGATTAATATCAATTTAATCACGTATTATTAACATGATAATTTAACTCTTACAAGACAAAATTTTAATGGGATATTTTTTTTTAGTTGATTACATGGCAAACAAGCACATTAACACATATACAATGCCATTAACACATACACTATTGTTATTTTTAATTTTTTTTATTTCTTATAATTACTATATTATAACTTTAATCATGCAATTAATATATTGTTACACCAATTCACACCATAATTGTTTTTATACTTTGTAGGATGACAAATAGCACATATGCAAACATAAATTATTACTCGTTATCAAATATTATTCTTATTATCTTTATATTTATTATTATTTTATATTATTATTGTCGTTACTATTGCATTATTATTAAATAAAAAAGAGGAGAAATTCCTGGATCAGGAAACCAGAGGCTTGGGTGAGAATGGAGCGACTTGTTGCGATACTGTAAAACAGCTTATCAATAGCTGGTGGTAGGTGGAGGCTTGTCAAGCTGGCCTAAACGGGGCCAGCGGTCACTTCAATGAGGGCAGTGTTCCAAAGATGAGGAGTGGCAGATGGTGGCGGCGAGGTAGTTGGCGACGTTCCAACTATCCTTGGAGAAGGCTTTCACTCCCAATCAAAAGTTATTGACCTTCTAAAGCTTCCTACAACATTCAATTCATGCAATTTTGTCTACAAAACAAGAGATTTCAAAGGAATTCATAAGAACATGAATTGAAATATATGCATGATTTTGAACGAAATTGATGCTGACCTAGTGTTAGGGAGTCCTATTTGTATTATTAGGGTTTTAGTATATGTTTAGAAAGTGCCAATTCATGCAAAAATCACATCTTGGTATTCTAAGGTTCCTATTGTACGACTTTAGGATTTATATCAAATTTGAGTGTTACTTAATGTATGGTGAGATTATTGTAGCTGGCCGATCACGTACGATAAGTGTGGCATTGACATAAGAAAAGTTTAAATTGATGACACGTATACAGATATCATAGAAAGAAATGTGAGAGAAGAAATAGAAAAACCTAATTTCTCTAGTGCACGAGTATGATAGAAGATAAATCAAATAGATTCAATCGTTCTTGACTTGTTCTTCAAGAGGTGGATGTCTTAATCTTTTCTAGAGATATTCCAGTAGAGTTTTTGCATTGCTCTCAAACTTAGCAATATATAGAATCTTCCTAAATGAGGAGAAACCCCTTATTTGTAAATGATAAGGATTGATGCCACCATTAGGTAGCACTCGAACGAACGATTGAAATAAGTGTTGCTGGTGACCATTTGATCATTTTATAATGATCAGACGGCTAATTTTGAAGCCTCCTTTTCTTATAGTAGTGAGCTAAGCTGGAAATAGTTTGATGGCTTTTATTATATGAAGAGGTCCATATTCAATATAAAAAAGGACAAAGGTTTATTTTAGTCCACATAAGTCCTATTATATTCAAACAAAGCCTAAATTAATCTAGAAAGATATTTTTAGAGTTTGCTTTTCACAAAACCGAATTAAGCCTAGAGCAGAATGAACCGGTTTGACGATCCTGTTTTGAGCTTACCAAGCCAAATCTCTCTATGACATCTATTATTAGACTCGGTCTTCTAAGCTTTGTCACTAGCCTAGAAGACTGGCCTATGGCATTAAATTAGGCTTACCAAAATGATCATCTACACTTTCTAATTAAGTGTGATATTTGAACTTTAAAGAACAATGGGAATGTAGAATATTGATTTTCCCTAATTTTCCTACTTTGATTTAACTTGGCAAAACTCTGCAAAAACTTGCAAATTTGCTACCATTTAAAAGTATTACATGTCTGTTTCGCAATTTCACTATTAGTTAGTTGAGGTAGCAAAAAAATGGCATCAAAATGAGCTGTTTGGCATGTTACCTCATTTGTAGGTTGAAGATGACGTTGACGTCAGCAATGACATCAATAGGTATGGGTCAAACATTGGCTACCACGTGTCACCTGCAAGCGAAGGAAAATAAACGAAACTTTGTGCCTCCCTCATGATTTGAACCTAAGACTTCTTATTATACATGTGTGTATCTTACCATTAGGCCATTAGTCTGTGACTTAATTACTATATGCACAAAATATTACTTTAAAGCTTAAAGTCTAGGCCCATTTAGATTAATTAGCCTATGATAAGCTATTTAAATGGATCTTAGCCTAAATGATTTTTCTAAGGCTTATAAAATAAAACTTTATAATTCGTTTGCCTTATCATATTAAAATGTGGTGATTTTAGGTTTAATACAATATCTTATTTTCATTACACAATAAAACACACACACACACACACACATATATATATATATATGTATTTAAGCTTTAATTGCAAAAATGGGATGTCTATAGAGACCTTCAAACTATTTGGCATGACAACAATTTTATAACCATTGACATTGAAAACATTAACAAACACTACTTTATTTCTTAACTCTATTACATCCCTTACATTGAATAATACTTTGATAATCCTCTAAACTAATCACCTTGTAGAGTGCAATGTAACCTAACATAACTTCTTCACCATTGCTAGAATTATAGATAGTGAACCATTTTTTATTAAGACACATGTAGTACAAACAATTGAAATTTAAAATCAACTTGTTAATTGAAGATCTCTCTATATCTTAAGAAAAACAAATCTTCTCAATTGTTAGTAATTGAAGCACCACCATTATCTTTCCTTTACATTTTCAAAGACGACTTATTGATATGCCTTAACATGGAGCAAGAACATATTCTACACATTAACCTTCATCCTTAAATTGCTATATATCTCTTACAACTAATCCAAAATCCTACTCCTCCTATTTAATGGTTGATCCCCATTCATTATCATGTTGGATTAATATTCCATAATGATTAATTAATGGCTAAATCTCACACAATATGGAAGGTAAATAACCTTTACTTCGAAAATAATATGTTAGCTGGTAACTTCGTCATGTAGAAATTCTTGAGTTTTTTTTTTTAAAGATTGGCTAAGGTCTTCTCTAATAGAGCCCTTGTGATATATTATTTAACAGGCACAAATGTATTACAATGAGATCCTTTTCATTTTGATTACTCCATTGATCATTAGTCACATCACCTAAGTTCTTTTACTTGCACCAAAGAACCTTATTTAACCCACTTTGAATATAAATGGCAAAGGCTTATCTTGAATTAAAATTAATGTCACCATCATAAGAGAAAAAGGGTTAATAGATAATAAAGTGTGCTTAAATTACAACACATTTTTCTAATAATTCGCAAGTGATCATATAAGCACTCTCTTATGAGTGAGGGTCAAGCATAGGTAAGAGAGTGCACTTAAATTGCAACATTTTCTTAATAATTTACAAGTGATCATACAACCAATTGAATATGAGTGAGGGTCAGGCATCTGCCCTTATAAATGGTCAACTTCACTTGATTGAAATTACCAATCCATCTTTCCCCTTACACTATGTCAAATTGACTTGATTGTATTATGCTATAGGGTTTGACCAAGGTTTGATGATTCGAGATATACTCAAGAAAAACAGTCTAACAACCTTATTGATTTCTCCCTTTTCAATTTTTATTCAATGTTATGGTTTATCTTTATAGTCATGTGACAAGTTCTTAATTTACAAACAAAAGTTTTACTACCATTTCCATAGTGATCAACTAAATATTATGTTAGTCAAAAGTGTTTTATGTTAACGCACAAGCAACTTCTCTTATCTAATTTAATTCTTTTATTATCCTACATGAGATTAACATATCAATCGTACTTACTAGTAGGGAGTTTTTGCTTTCTCTGGATTAGTTAATATCTCATATTGAATTTGTTGACTCATGATAGATAGGGTCATCTATCAAAATAAGTTTTTTTACCTAACTTTTTACTCATGAGTTCCTAATACCAATTGGTGTATTTGATATAATGTGTTTTAATTTAAATGAAATTCAACATTTTTTTGGAAAAAATGAAAAGCATTTATTACACACAAAATATATATAAATGTCATACCTAAAAATGCCAAATTGTTCTCTCTCTCTCTCTTCTCTTTTTTAGGGGGGACTTTAATGAGCGTCTCAAGCATCAGCCTATGTATTAGTCATGTTTGAATTTCCTAGAAACAAAATTAGGATAAACTGACACACCTTCTTCTCACGTTTCATGGACACAAATAATTCTATTATTACTTCCTCTTACACTAAGAAAAAAAATAGCTCTATTCTTACTCCATGTCACACTTAGAAATGAAAAATTACAAATGTAGAGTTATTTTTTTGTTGTAACATGTAAGCAAGACGTAACTCATGGTTTATGCGATACATGTCACAAAAAGAATTTAAGGGGAATGCAAATAACCCCTCCCCCTAAATTCCTACACCCCTCACCCAAACACACAAACTTCACTTATGTGTTGTTTCTTTTTTCTTTTCTTTTCTTTTCTTTTTTTTTTCATGGTGGTGGAATAGTTTTTAACACTACTAATTTATAAGAGTTTAATGAATGTTTAGTACATTTTGTAAGTTCAAGATATATCTATGCCAAAGTCAAAGTTTAGGTAGTCATTTGCACTTTCAACAAAAATTTTAAAAGGAAAAGGTCTAAATTCAAAGAAATTTATGCTTTAAGTCCAAAATGCATAATTAATTCACTAGATGTCCTTAGTTGTCTAATAACAACACACCATGCTGGAATCTTACACCCTACAATATTCATTTTCAATTATTTATTAATTGTTGCAGAAAAAATTTTCCTCACAAGGGGACGAGTTAAATGCCTGGCAACTAACAAAACTACTGCATATACTATTAGGACAAACTACAAACAACTTAAAGCAAATGACCAAGTAACCAACATACACAGTGAAGGGCTATTTAAGGTGAAGGAAAAAAGACAACATACATGCTGATATCCTCATAGAGCCTAACTGCACAACTCAAGCCTACGATCAACAAATGCAATAGTACTTTTGTTTACCCTAACTTTCACGACTTAATCTCACGTAGCTAGGTAACAAAACCTTAATTCTCTCTCTCTTTCTTTAGTTTATGCACTTAAGCTACTCTAATGGTGAATTATGTGTTTGCAGGTACATGTTAAGGCAATGTTTGAGATTTACCACTCTCCAATCTACAAGTGACATCAATTTTAAGGGCCAAAGGTGGTTTTCCTTTTATTTCTTTCCTTTTATATTCATTTGTAATACAGTTGATAACTACCATTAAATTTGTTATAATGATTGCTATAAGTAGTAATTATCTACTCATTTTTAGTTATTTATAGTTACAATAAATTGAAAAAAAAAAAGATAATATATTCTTAAACTATTCACTTCATGTTTCAAATTCATCCAACCAATTAGATTGTCTTTGATTTATTGCACTTGAATCATAACAATTTTCTCCCCCTCTTCAAAATGAACCTTGTCCTTGAGGTTAAGTTGGAATATAGTTGAAAAATTCATTGATATCAAGGTATAATTTTAGCAACTGTACCAAGATCTATTTGTTGAGTTACCATTGATGTGTAATAACACACTACCATACTATTCATAAAGGTTGTAAAAGTGGATGGCTAGCGATTGTGTCAAATGGTAGCTCCAAACTAAGAAAAGAGATCATAAGCTTTCTTCAAAGATGAGAAATGAAATACATTTTGAGTCTTTGCATTAGATAGTAAATCCATTTCATATGTCACATAAACTATCCACCTCAATACCTTATAAGGTCTATAGTACCTTTTAGACAATTTATCATGTCCCTAAGAAAGAGAACACTATTTATAGGGCTAAAGCTGAACAAAAACTAAATCACCCTCCAAAAAAAAAAAAAAAAACAACATTAAAATGATGTTTATTAGTCAATATCTTCATCTTTGTTGACCTTCTAAAAGATTGGAGCAAAACACCTTCAACATCTCATCTCTGCTTTGTAACTCCTCATCAATAGCCTCCATCTTAGAATTTCCTCTTACATAAGCACCAATGGTTAGTGTGTCTCTTCCATAAACCAACTGATAAGGGGTACACTTAACACCTCCATGGAAAGAAGTGTCATAAGAAAATTCTACCCATGGTAAATATTGAACCCATCTAGTAGGATAATCCATTGTATAAGAGTGCAAATATTTTTGAATAGTGTGGTGGCTGTTAGCTAGGGATGGTATGTTGAAACTATAGCTCAAAGTGGTGCCACTTTGATGAAACAATTCCTTCTAGAATTGACTTGTGAAAATTGAATCACGATCAGACACTATGGTTCTAGGAATTCCATGATGTTTTACTATAATATCCAGAAGTGAAGATGCTACTTGAGTAGCATTAAAAGTATTGTGCAAGGTACCTATATGGCAATACTTAGTAAATCTATCCACCATCATCAATATCACAAAAAAAAAAAAAAAAACGAGATTCAGGAAGTGATGTGATGAAATTCTACAGACAAAACTTCCTAAATCATTTTAGGAATAGGTAACAAGTGTAACAACCCAGTTGGGAATTGGAAATGTATTTTACTTAATAACATACTACACAATCTTTAACCTAACAATCCACATCAACCTTTATTCCCTCCTAAAAAAAAAAAAAGTTAACAAGATGCTTATACAGTGCATCAAAATGACTAGAGTTAGGAGTACAATGAAACTCTTACAATAAGAATGGGATTAATTAAGATTAACGCACCAAAAATAGTCGATTGCCCATTTAAAGCAACCCATTCTTTAATTGCGAGGACCATCTAATTTGTAGCCCCTTGTTTAATTCAAAAAATAGTAAAATATTATTTCTTTAGATCGTCAATAAAAGTGAAAGAACATGCTGAAATCCCATAAAATAAAATAAAATAAACCTAAATCTAATACTTATCTTGACAATGCATCTGCAATAGTTATTGCTAATTAATTTGGATAAATATTTTTATTGCTTCCGAGCTTGAATCACTTGATTTAGAATCTCGCTTAAACTTTTTGTGGTCAGTCCTGATAGTAAAATGGTTGCCAAACAAATATTGGCACCATTTTTTTACAGCCTCCATGATGACATACAACTCGTGCACATAAGTAGATGCTTTCCTCAAGTGTTGAGGTAGTTTTCTACTACAATAAGCTACTGGTTTTTGATACAATAAAACTACACCCAATCCTAACCTAGAAGCGCTTGAGAATTAGTCTCTACCACAAATTGTTGAGTAAAATCAGGCAATCGTAATATTATAGTTGAACATAAAGCATCCTTAAGATGTGTGAAAGCCCTCACAACTGCTTTAACCATTGAAAATGATCATGTTGAAGCATATCAGTTAAAAGTCTTGCTATAGAAGCATAACCTTTGATAAACCTCTGATAGTGACCCAACAACACTAAGAAAGCATTCATTTCCTTCATTGAAGTAGGTTGTAGCCACTCTTTAACTTCTTGTATTTTACTAAGATCTAGTTGCATACGATTTACTATTATAATATGACCCAAGGATTCTTTCGAATAAAATCCATTCTCTAATAAGATTTGTAGTGCCCTCTCCAAATGTTTAGCATGTGTTTATTCATCCCTACTGTACACTAAAATATCGTTAAAGAAAACAATTACAAATTTACATAAGTAGGGTTTAAAAGTGTTATTCATTATTACTTGAAATGTAGCTAGAGCATTACTCATGTCGAAAGGCATTACTAGAAACTCATAATGGCCTTGTGAGTCCTAAAGGTAGTCTTTTCAATATCACTCTTTTCTATATGGATCTAATGGTAACCAGATCTCAAATCAAGTTTAGAAAAAATGGTTGCTCTATACAATTCATCTAATAGCTGATTTCCTAAAGGTATAGGGAATCCATCCTGTATAATAACATTATTAAATGCACTATAATCAATGCAAAACCTCCATGTTCCATGCTTCTTCTTGACTACTAAAAACTGGTGAAGAAAATGGACTATAATTGTCCTTAATGATACCTTTATCCAACATATCATGTATGGGTAAATTACATCAAAAGATATCAACATTTGATGGTAAGTTCATTTAAAGTATTAACATTTCAAGTTCTTCAAAAGAGAAATCGATGTTTGGATATAAATTCAATTAAGGTATCAGTATTTCAAGTGGTTAAAAAGATGTATTAATGTTTTGCAAAGTAAGTCTAATAAGGTATTAATAATTGACTATTAATGAAAATCTAGGAAACTTAATTGAAAACTAATTGAAACGTTAATATATTAAATGAACTTTGCAAAAAGTTAATACCTCATTTGATTTACTTTATGAAATGTTGATTCCTCATTTTAATCACTTGAAATGTTGATACCTTAAAAGAACTTACCCTAAACTTTAATACCTTCTAGTGTAATTTACCTATCACACACTTGTTTCTCAACTTCATTCTTCCAAAAGTGTGGATACCGATATGGCTTTTACATTCACTAGTTTTGTGCCTTTTGATGAATGAATTCGATGTTGGATTCTTCTCACTGGTGGCAATGGTGTAAGTGTTTTGAATACTTTAGAGTATTTTTCCAATACTGCTTTTAATGAAGTATAATTGGTGGAACCGATGAAAGAATAGAAAACTAACCCTCCATTGCTATTGAATCAGTATGAATCATGCATCTCAATTAATTACTCGAAATAGGCATGACAAATGCTAATTCATCGATAAGAGACAACTTATTCCCTTCATGCATAAATGCCATAGATAATGCCCATTAATCTAATATGATTAGCCCAAACTTTGAACCATTCTACACCTAATACAACATCAATGCCTTAGATTGGTAAAACATAAAAGGAAATGAAGAATTTCAAATTCTAAATAACTATAGATACATCCACACACTTGATTTTATTACCATCACCAATCATGACATGGAAAAGTAGTAGTTAGTAATAAAGTCAAGTTCAAATGCTTTACTAATCTTAAATAGATACTTTTTTTTATTATCAATAATTCCCATGAATCTCAACATCTTTGGAATTGACATGTCTGACAAAGAATGAAAAGAAATAGTAGCCTCATTTGCTATATTTTCATGCATTTGCACTATGTCATCATCTACAGATGTTGCGTCATTATCATCATCCTCATCATTCAATACCATTGATGTTTGGATTTTACAATCGCAATCAATCAAATCAAATGAAAATCCTATTCTTACTTTGCGACTAATCCTAGACAATCGTGCCTATCGATTGTAGTATCGGTGTAAACACAGGGGTCATTCCATGGAACCTGTAACTACTAGTAATTACCTTAATTCTACTATCTAGCTTATCTGATTCGAATGATCTTAATATATCTAAGCAATTAATTAATTACCAAACCCTAGGAAAAGTGAGTGTCAACACTTCTAATGATATCAGATCATAAGACTAACCCTAACCTTGATTCACCACTAACCTATTTCCAATTCCTTACAAAACATTCATTCATCGGTCATTTAAGTTCTTGAATTGCAGGAATCCCTAATTTCATCAATCTCTATTTTAAGATAATTGAATTTTAACCCTGTATATCTAATGGAAATGTCATTTGTCATTAGATGTATACAAAATTGCATCAGAGTTCATGATTCCTTAAAAAGATTCAATCTTTATGTAGAAGGTTCATGCGATCTATGTCTACAGTACAATCAAACCTCTCTATTCATGATAGATCTATCTTATCAATAAATCCATCAATTAAATCAATAGGTATCAGACAATGAATATAATAGTGTAATATTAATTCAAAGAACAATCAAAACACATGAATAGATTTAAGAAACATAAACTTTCATTAACAAAACAATCCAATCTCTACATTAGGGTTAGGGTTCCTCAATATCTATGGCAAAGAAATCTATTTTTCCATAGAATAAGAAGTACAATGATAGAATAGGGAAAAATAGTAAAGAGTTATAATTATAACCCTTACAATAAACCCTAGCATTTCTCCACTCTCAAGTACCTATTTTCTGTCTAGGATTTGTAAAAAGAAAAAAGGATAGATATCAAAAAGATGAGTCAAGGCCTCTATTTATAGAAAAAGGGAAAATTAGTCCTACATGGCATCCTACACGGCCTGTATTTGAGCCTGCGTACACTTAAAACTAGTGAAAACATTGAAATCTAAGGCTACACAACCTCAATCACAGCCTGTGTACTCTAGTCGTGTACTTTTGAAAATGATTCTAGTCACTTTTCAACTCCTACACAAGTATCCTGCACAGCTTGTGTAGTCTGCTTGTGTACTTTAAAAATGCTTATTGATCACTTTTTGACTCCAACATAGTGTTCTACACAACTTGTGTAGAATTGTTATGTATGTTGTAAATCTTCCAAAATCCTATTTCTTCATTAAAATCTCATTTAACTCATCCAATTATCTTCATTAAGCTCAAAATCTTCCTTTATCCTTGAAATTGATATTTTAACTAAATAAGTATCATTTTCCTTAATAATTCACATAAAATCTATATAATAACATATCAAAATAATGTGAATAATAAGGGTCTTTAGACACTTATCAACCATAAAAAAGTTTAGCTTTTACATTTGTGAAATTTATGAAAATTTTCATCACAATTGTAGCATAATTCTTTATCTCTTCTCACTGCCATTTTAGCTGCAAATAGCTTCTTCATTGGTAGTGTTGGTTGGAAAGGTTCAAGGTTATTGGATGAAGTGTTTAAATTAATTGAAGTGTTTGAAGTGGTTTTTGAAAAAGAAGTGCTTGGTTGTTTAGTAAACCAATAGAAGATGATGATTTTGTAAGGAAATAAGGATTGGGAAGAAAAGCTTGGAAGAAAAAGATCGATCAAAGTACTTGGCTTGATGTAGTGTTGCCACTTATACCACCTCAATCAAGTCATTAGGTCTAGCAATTTGTAACTCAAGCTTCAAATGTGGCTTAAGTCTAGATATGAAGCAATTAAGCAAGAAGTTATCTGATCTTCCCACTACTGTATTCAAAAGTGCCTCAAATTGAGATAGGTATGAATTCACTAAATCCACTTATATCAATTTGGATCATTGGCCTTAGGCATCTCTTGAATTACACCCATGTTGTTAAGCATTGGCTTTTATCCATCCATTGATACCAATCCCAAGCCTTATCTCAAAGGAAAAAGTAACTATGGTAATTCGTTGTCTGAGGGATCCTGTGGAAATTAAAGAAATTTTCTATTAGTAGTGTCACGCCATATAGGGGTATCCTAAACATAACATTCCGCCACATACTATATAAGACTCTCGAATTTCTATCCGAGCCTTTCGAGAGTCTTGTATAGATGTAAAGTGTCCCTTTACGACAATAGAATACTCTATTCAATGGAGTTAAGAAGTTTAATGTGGCACTCATTAGCCATAGATAATAAACTAAAACACATACATAAATTGCAAAGTCTAAGGGGCATTCTCCCGTAAAATAATATTTAGTCCATTACAATCATCCAGAGTCCTTTGGTTTCTGTGGAAGTCTAAACAAAATCGAAATAAACTTTTAAGGGAAACTCCTAGCTCCGGTACCTAAGCTGTGGCCTGCCTTGGCCTAAGCTATATGAATTCGTTCTGCAACACTTAAAAACTATAGAGGCGTAAGCTAACTAGCTTAGTGAGTGAAAACTTCCATATCGTAATAAGACAAATCATTCAAGCAAGTGATTATTCAATCAAGTGAAATGCATAAAACAAGTGAATTTAGCAAACATATGACTAGCCGGAAATCATATGTGGATGGACTTGCACCCTCCATCCCGGGTTAGCAGATTAACGAATCTTGCGGTACGACTCCGTTTAAGCTCACGGTCAACTGAACAATAATTCATTTTATGGATCACGATTAACCAACATATTCGTTTTATGAATCACGAAAAACCAACAAATGCTAATGCTCCATCCCCATCATGATATGAATGAGTTCAAAGTTATAGTTAATGCCCAATAGTCAGTTAATCTGATTCTTTTAGGTGACCAGACAATACTCGCAGATAATCAATTATAGCTCCTCTCTATACAAACAATGAATTATCACCCGACTTCGATATTCTTTAATTTCAACTTCACATATCAACAGCAGTCAAATATAATTCCCAAATACCTCATCATGCATATTCATTTTTATTTTTGCCTAAGCAACTAATGCCACTATCATTACAATCACAAGCAATAATTGAAACGGAAGTAGTACTCACTCAGCCATGGTATGCCGGTCTCTTAATAGTAGTAGTCGGGTGGTAGGGTATCGTCATTCTCGGGATAACCTACCAAATAAGAATAACCTAATGAGAACTTCATCACTTAACTAATTCAAGCTATGCATCTAAGCTAGATAAAATCATGATTCTTGCTATTTGCGGAAGTTCCAACTTAAAACGGCCATAACTTGGTCATTTTAACTCGGAATTTCGCAAATTTTATATCGATTTCTATCTACTTCGAAAAATCTATCTATTTATAAGATTATTTTCAAGTTTTGAAAATTTTAAGGTCACAGAAAAGAGGGATCAGATCTGTTCTGTAACTTTTCCATTTCCGAAAAATTGTTTTGCACTTAATCATAATATTCCTAGTTGATGATTCATGTATAGATGGAATATGAATGACATGTAATGAGTTCAATATATACATGGTCTTGATGATTTTTGATAATGAAACCTTTAAGAACTTCTAAGTATCACAAGACTCCACAATAGTTACTTAGTAAAAATCCATTCTTTCAAATTTTGCATCTCCTAGTGTTTTAGGATCTTATTCTTAGAATTTACTAGTTATCTAAATAAAAATGAGTCTTTATCATCTATACTATCCAAGACCTTCATTTCTACATAGAAATTCATATTTTTCACCTTGCAAATATGTTTTTAAAGAAGCTTTTCACAAAAATCCGAATTTTGGAAATTTTCATTTCTTGCATATTTCTTATGAGAAAACTTGTTTAATACATCAAAATTTAAAGCTTTACTATATCTATTGTCTAAAGACTTCATTTAACACATAAAACTTGCAATTTGAGCTCAAATACTAGGTGATTACATATGCATTATCTCAAATTACGAATTTGACAATTTAATCACTAACTCAAAATTTTCCATTTCAATTCCATTACTTGTTTTACACATTACTCATGCCTAAACTCATTTTAACTTGTAAAAATCATTCCTTAGAGATACCTATTACATATACCTTTCATTTTTCATGAAAAATATGAGTTTCAAAGTGGTTTCAAGAGTTTTTAAAATAGGTCTTGAAGTTCATCCGAATTTTCCACTAGACATTTCTAACAAAAAATATTTTCTTTTCAGTTCTTATCTATAATCATAAAGATCTATCATCTAACACATTTATATATATACAAGGTTAAGCCTATATGATCATTAATGCATGAAAGCTCAAAACATCCACATGAACATAAATGTCAATAAACGTATGAGTGTCTAAACACTAGATCTACAACTTATAGTGCATGAACATGGGTTTAATGACATGAACATAAACTTTCCATGCAAGATCTCTACTTTATATGCATGAACATGATATTATTCCAACAAAAACTCATTAAACACAAGATCTACTTCTTGTGATGGCTTGATATTCTTGTATTAGTGTTTTCCTATCCCTAGCATTTGCTCATTGGGATTTAAAGTGGAAAACACACAAGAAAAGTCTTGCCATTACAAGTCATGTAGTAGGAAGGCTAGAAATCATCACCTAAAGAGAGGTTTGGAGATGAAATGAAGAAGAAATGAACTTGTGAGTGAGTGTGTGTGTGTGGAGCTAGGTCACGACAAGAAGAAGAAGAAAAAGAGAGTGTTTTGCAACTTTCAAAATTTTTAGAAGAGAAAATGAGAGAGAGAGAGAGAAAATAATTTTATATATTAAGTGAATTAGGGTTTAGTTGTAATAAAAGAAGTAAAAATAAAACAAAATAGAGGGAAATGGGGAGGGGGTGCGCCGGTCATGGAAGAGGGAGTGAGAGAGAGAGATTTGAATTTGATAAAATTTGTAATTTAAGTAATAAAATATAATAAATGTAATAATTAATTAGGAAACAAAATTTTCTTAGAAAAGAAAATATAATGAGTAGTTGTAAGGATGTAAGAATAGGGTATGGGTAGTGTGTAGTGTAGGTTGTACTTATGAATAGTGGTAAATAGTAGACAAAACATCTACTTTACCGATAGTAAAGAAAATATGGAAAAAGGCTATAACTATAATTTTTATAGCTCGAAAAATTATAATATTTATATTTTTGAAATCCTTATAAAATTTCGGTTCTAATGAATATTCGGAATATTTTTTTGAGTTTCTGGTCCTGGGGCTCGTTTTTCCGTAATT
Organism: Combretum micranthum; assembly: GCA_024138025.1. Taxonomy (NCBI): domain Eukaryota; kingdom Viridiplantae; phylum Streptophyta; class Magnoliopsida; order Myrtales; family Combretaceae; genus Combretum; species Combretum micranthum. Next base: position 292,651 of record JAMXBD010000524.1, read on the forward strand.
GGGCTCGAGGAGGGCCGGAATTGAAAATTTTCCGAATTTAAAACTTTCTAAGGTTTAAAATATACTTTAAAACAATAATTCATATTCATTTACTTTATAAAATTTTTTTGTTATGAAACCGAAGGAAAGCCGGATTTCGGGTTTCTGGGCTTCTCTCACTAAGTTGGAACTAGACCGATTTAGGGTTTTGCTTTTCAATTCCTGGAGTTTACTTGACTACTAGGAATACCGGGTTTACATGTAGAGCCATCCTAGTGCATTAGCACCACTAAATCTTGGAATCTTCAATTTGATTCCTTTAAGACAGTCTTAGAAAGTTTGTCATTGGAAAATGATGACTCATTCTGATTTGGTTGAGATTCTTGTGAAGAAACTTGTTTAGTTTGATTACTCACCCATTGAACACTATTAGTAATGAATTTTTTTAACCATCCCCATGAATACAACAAGTTTCTTGTCTATTCTTGTGTAAAATTAAGTTGCATCTTCTCCAATTTCTCATCCATATATTGACAAATTTCTTGTTTCAAGTGCCATTGCACACATACAAGAGCACTAAAATGATAGGCCCAACTACACAGCTCAAGCCTATAGCCCACAAATGCAATATTATTTTCATTTACCTTAACTTTCACGCCTCAATCTTAGGCAACTAGGTAATGAAACCCTAATTCTCTCTCTCTTTCTTTCGTTTACACACTTAAGCTACTCTAATGACAAAATGTGTGTCTGCAGGTATGTGTTATGGAAATGTTTGAGACTTACCCCTCTTCAATCTATAAGAGACACTGATTTTAAGAGCCGAAATGGTTTTCCCTTTTTCTTTCTTTCCTTTTATATTCATTTGTAATTCAATTGGTAATTATTGTTCAATCTGTTACAATGATAGCTACAAATAGCTATTGTCTACTCACTTTTAGCTATGTGTAGTTACAATAAAATGAAAAGGCCACAATCTGTTCTTGATATATTCACTTCATATTTCAAATCCATCCAACCTTAGGTTGTCTTCGATTTATTTGTACTTGAGTTAGAACATATGCCATTGTCGACATAGAATGCCTCATATCGGTTTCACCATTAATATCATAGACCAAGCAACCAATGCGTACAATAGCATCTTGCTCCATTAGTATAAGAAACTTATTTAGATCATTTTGCATAAGTAATAGGCTTATTTATAAAATTCAATAAGGCTGTCTTCTTTTAATATGTCATATCTATGCCTCTTATGGTGTCGAATAATGTTGACTCATTTGAACTGCCCACGGATCAAGTTATTTGGATTGTTGTGTTTTGTCATATTCTAAAATATTATCCCAACTCAACTCAACCCAACCAAATCAGTTGACCAGTATCTCAGTATGTATATGAATTCCCACATAAATAGTATTACATAAGCGGGTAGATAGGAAATATTCATAATCTAAGAAAGCACGTCGTCATCTTAACCAGGTCCAAATGTCTGTAAGCCCAGGTGTTAGTATTAAATGGAAAAGGCTTTCGGATTTCTTTCTTTTCAGATTTATGATCACTAGTCTTATAATTTTAAATATTATGATTATTGTACTAATAAGGTCTAATTACTCGCAATTTTTAGGTGGATGGTGAGAAAGACAATAATTATAATAATAAGACCGATCTTCGACTATAGTAACCAATAATTTAAATTTTTTTAATTATAAATCAATATCGGAGAAATAAAGAATAGGAGAGTTTTATCCGAAGGAAGCATGCCGCTAGCGTGTCCAGTTTCTGAGCATTATAATATGATCAACTTGTTTGTATTAGTAAATCTAAGAGATGACTTGGGATTTCTTTAAATGGTTTGGTGTTGACAACTTTATTAGACTTGATGATAGTCCACATGGTGCGTCTGACCGGAGGGACACTAGCTGAAAAGAATTGTAAAAACCCTAACTCTTTGATGACTGGAATATTATTATTATTTTTTTATAGAACTTTAAACTCTTAATTTAAGTATATACATATATATATATATGTATATATATTTCAAAGCATCATGCAGTCCATTCACTTCATTCATTTATAGCATAATGGGGGAATTAAGTTATAATTTATATAAGTGTTGTTTACTCCTAATATCAATTTCAAAATATGTGATTTTTGCAAAATAAAGTTAACTAGAAGATGAATGCAGTCTAACCCTTCTTAAATTAAAAAATAAAAATGCTGAACGTATTCTTCCTCTTTTTTCTTTCCAAATCTAAAGTGTTAATTAATTAAATGTTTTTATCTAATGTATGCCCTTTTTTTCATTAAATCACATTATTAACTTAAAATACATGTCTCTTCAACTATCGATTTTCATTTCCTACCCATTACCCCAATGGCAAGTATAAAAGTAAAACGAATTTTATCATTTTCTAAATATCGAATAATAAGAGGACAATCAAAGTATACCAGATTGAAATCATGACGCTTGCTGACCCTATTGAAAATATACGATAAATCTTTTCTAATCTTTTTCTCTTTTTGCGTAATAAAAAACGCTTATCTTGTCTTTTTGCCATAGCATGCCCTAGCCTTTTCCCTTTTCAATAATTTCTTTCAATGAATTTGTCATTTGATTGATATCTTATTCCCTTTCTCATATTTGAAATATTTACTAAAATCAAAACCATGAGTTTCTAAATTGGTAATTGTCCTTTTAAAGACAAACTCACAATTCCACTCCATCTTACTATTATATTAAGGTCAATTATCTTTATAGCCTATAAGTGTTTCTTGTTTATATTTATTCTACTCAGCATTTGAGGAAAAATTTAAGGAAAACCATTATTATAACCGGTTTTTGTTACAAAACTGGTACCGGTCCCAGAAAAATTTCCTGGGACAACAAAATTATCAAACTTATTGCCAATATAAGTATTGAAGGTACTGTTTATAACTGTGACTTTTATTTTATACTGAAGGTGCTGTTATTAAAAAAAAAAAAAAAAGATTTGCTAAAGAATGCGTTGATAGATTTATGTTATTTCTAGTAGCGCTTGTAGTGTAAATAGCTGTTTATAAATTCTAAATTTTTTTGCAATGCCTTTAATAGAAAATCATTTTTCTTGAATAGGACATTCGTTCATAATATTTTTTTACATTATACTGTTTTCGTAATATTTTTAAATATCCATATTGTTTTGCTACGGAAGCCATTATACACCATCCATTTCGTTCCAAATTGATACAATCAAACATAATATAGAAATTAAATTGATGATTCCATTTTCAAACATGAAAATGAATTTATCATCTCAATATATTCCGTTCTTAATTTAAATCTCAATAGAAAAACCTTTAATAAAACTGGTTTAGATAAGTTGGCGTTGGCGGCACTTATTAATCTCTCTAGTTAATTTTAATTTTATCAAATTCATGGATAGAACTAACTGGTGAAGCAACCTTTGTGACAGTCAACGATTTCTCATATTAAAAAGGCTACCAAACGTGGGATATCAATATAAAAAGAATCATGTCACTGTCACCAATCGTTAGCAAAAGACTTGTAATCGTAACATCACAACGTTAGACTAAAATTGGTTTATTATTATTTGTTAGATCATGATCTCCCCCCTTAGTCACATACGCTCAGTCTACTGGATTTGTTTTAGCTACCCTCTACCCATAAAGTCTACTTTTAAGAGGTAAGCTTATTAGCTTCATATTATACTATATGAGCTGGCGCTCATCTGTTTTCATGGAAGTTGATTCTTCCAAACTACTGACCGATTACGAAACCATGACGCAATGATGAGGTGCGAAAATAACTTAATCGCTGTGGCGACCGATACTCGTCTTTTTTTGGACAAAAGATCTACATGCATAAACCCAATAAATCCAGCAGTGGAATTGGCATGCAGTGATCGAATTATTTTCCCTCTTCATTTTCTTAATTCAAAAATAATTACATATAATATACATATTTGTGGGTTATATGTGTAGTTAACTGCATTTTTTCATTCAATTTGCTGTAATTTTATGGGCAATTATATGGATCAATTGTATATTACTTAATGTCTAATTGAGATAAAAGGTTCGCTCATTAAATAAAAAGTGATCTTTCAATTAAATAATAAAGAGAGCTTTTAAACTCTTCTTTATGGCCCTTTGGTATGGATCCTCATGTGCAGAAAGCCAAAGCACTCTAATTTCACTTATTTTGAAAAATCATATAATAAAATAAGATAATGAGGACTATTTTTCTCAAATCCATCAAGTGAAAAATTAAGCATAGTCACTACCATAGAGCAAAAACTGAATCTCTAGAGAAGTGCTTTTTCAATGAATTTAACTACATTCTCTCAATCCTCTTATCTCCTATGTTGATCAAACATGATGATCCAATTGGTGATTTTGACGCTAATTACATAAGGTTTATTAGATCTAAGTTCTACTTACAAATGGTATTTCAAAACTTATCATGTTAATCATTAAGAAAGTTCATCTACTTGAGCTCTTATTGATTGAATGATTCACTATTTATTTAATTACTAGCGAAATTGGGTTACAACTTGATCTATGGATTCAATGACACGGTAGGTTAATAGATTCAGATTTGCATATAGTTATGATTGGTAGATTGGTAGCATGTCTAAAAAGCACTAATATTTAGACCATACTATAAAATGATGCTGAAGTTATATAATTTGGTTTTGTATAATCAATATGATAGGACTTATGTTAGGGCTAGTCAATAACATGGGAGGAAAATAAGAACTAGATGAGAGCAGAAGCCTGTCCACACATCAAAAGTTTCGAAGAACCAAATGAGTCTATATGAAACAAGTAAGTTGTAAACCCCAGAAATTTTTCACATTAGTACACGACTCTAAAATAGAATGTATGAACTAGTTAGTAAACTTAGAATCCAATAAAAATCTAAGAATAGATCAATGACTTGAATTTGGATGGGATTAAAATCTAAAAGCCGAATAAAGAACTTCTTTGACCCTAATTGATACCTAAAACGAGATTTCGTATCTTGAACTGATAATTCAAGATATGATTAAAGGAACCCAAATTTTCATACCCTGAAACTTGTCTTACAAATAGAATAGATAGAAAAATATAGATATAGAGATTAAATGACTACTATTGAACTCAACAATGATTTGAGACTAGAACAATGAGTAGTAATGAGCCTATATGGGTTTAAACCCTAGATTTGAGATTCCTAGATATTATTAAAAAAAACTAATAAGATTTCATAGGTATTAAAAACCAAAGATATATAGATAATTTAGCTTATATATCAAAAGCGATATCGAGTAGTTAACCAACTACGCTTATAGATTGGAAACGATAACCTAAAGATAAACCGTTAGGGTTATAAATACACAATAAAAATATACACAGATGTATAACTAAAGATCTAAACTTCAAATAAATAATTGAATCCACCATTATTCTAATTAGGGTTTTTTTAAGCTATTGGAGCCTAAAACAAAAATTGACCTAATAAGCTTAGGAAACCCTAATCGCGGGAGATAAAATTCTAAAAACAATTAATCGCGTAAATTTAAAACTTAAAGTTGTATCGTTTGATAAACTAAACAATTTGTAGAATCCTATAAAAATATTTTTGTAAAAAACTCTTAAATATTAGCTAATTTGTACCCGTTTAACTTATTAAACTATCTTAAAACTAAGATAATTAACTAACTAAATATTATTATATATTATTTTCTCAAATTTTCGGTGCAAATGGGGCAAATACGTGGCTGAAATTCTGTCAATTATCCTCAGCCGAAATCAATCCAATTTGAGTCAACAAATGCAACTAAGAGTCAAGATAAAATATGTATAAACCAATTAGGAGCTCCTAAGTCAGCCAAGGTTATTAAATGCACTAGGATTTGTAATGCAATTTGCATTTTCGGTGGAGACATTGCTCTTGGAAGACCCTTTTGTAGCTACCTCTCCTTCATCATCTATATATATATATATATATATGTCTCCATAATGAACATAAAAACAAAACTTTAACTTCAATCAAATAACTTCTAGAGCTCTCAAATTTGTGCTTCCTAACAGCCCACCAAACACACACAGACCACACATAAACAATACCAAAAACAAAACAACAAAACTCCATTAAAACCTTAGCTTGAAACTCGGATTAAGGAGAAACAAGGTAAGACAAATTCCTTTTAAGTTGTTTTAAGTATTGAACTTTAATCTAAATAACATTTCTATTAATATAGGATCGGAACTAACTCTGGATCTAAGCTCAAAATGTTCATATCCGCTCCAACAAGTTAAAATTCGAAAACCCTAGTTGTACTTTTCTAAATTCGAAAATTTAAGATCAAATACATGTAGATGTGTTATAAATTGATGTATATATATACATATACCATAGAAACACTTAGGAGAAGCTTTAAATACAAGTTTGATATGTTTATGTTAAAGGAAAGTAAGTTTCGAATTTAAGAAAATCGGAAAAGATAATGAACAATTTCAACACTGTCTCTACGCCGGAAGTGTAAATGTTGAACACCAACGGGTTACGAAGGTTAGCCGGCGGTATTAAGACGGCTTACACTGGAACAGAAGCTACGCAAAATTTATTTTCACGTAACATGAATGAACGCCGGCTAGTTGGGGTTATACGCTGACAGCATATGGTTCGGTGTACATGGGAAAGCTGGTGGCTTACAAGCCAGTGCAAATGATATGAAATAAAATGTAAAACTTAAGAAAGCTGGCATCTGGGTTTTAACGCCGGCGGACACCCATGTTTTTCCTATGAGAAGTCTGTATTACATGAACAGAAATATATATATATATATATATAATAAATACTAATAAACATATTATATATATGTCAAAACAGAATTTATTAAGTAGAAAAATAAATACAAATATTTAAAATATTTGTATTTAATACTTGATAGCTTCTAAAAACCCTAGAATTATAGGGAAATATCAAGTGTTAATAACAACTATAATTATCAAATATTTGTTCTATATAGATAAATAGGTAAGAATGGAAATTGAAATAAGCTAAATTGACGAATAATGTGACTTCTAAAAATGACAAAATAATAATGTGAAACAGATTAGAAGAAACACGACGACACTAAGAAATAATAAACGAATATGATTTACTATAATGAGTTAGGTATAGAATAATATAAAATTAGTATTAATAACTACAAAAACTTAATAAATATAAATTTTTTGAATACCAAATATATGTATATAAATATCAAGTAAGACTAAGGCAAGCAACATGAAAATAGAGATTAATTGATAATTGTTTTCATATGACCCTTAAAGAACCAAAATAAGTAATAGAAATCGAGCCAAATATCAATTTAGGACACTAGACACATATAGGAGTTTAGTTATATAATCTATATTATATTGATGAATATTTTATTCATCTCAATAGGTGACTTTGATACCATAGAGGACTTCCGGTAGATTACTATGATTAAGTCACCATGTGCAGGTGAGTAATTCAGTCATATTATACTGTTTGTGCTTGTAATTAGCTGAATATGTAATGCAAAGATAATAATAATATGAATATTTTAATGGAAATGTACTGTGATCTTATTTTATGATTGCTAATCTACCATAACAAAAGTGAAAATACAATGGTATGATGATGTGAAGTAGTATGATGATGATTGTGTGTAATGTATGATCACCATAAAATTGAATAAGAATTATTGACTTATTAAAATAACCTGGTCATACACTGCACGTACTGCGTTATTGCATATACAAACGGGTGATAGCGTGCTACGTATTAATATTTCGGTTCTCTGTTGATGCTTGGTTTTTCTAAAGTGTTAGTTCTTCCAAAGTTTTCTTTGTTCCATTGGATCTACGGGAACTAAGTGGCAATGAAGAACGCCGCCCATAGTATCACTTTAAAATGATTAATACTTAGGGAGTTTCTAAGGATGGATACAAGAAATGGTCAGTTAAAACTGTTATTAAATTTAAAGTGATAACCCTAAGACGAGAAATCTTTGATTTTCCTATAAACTTAGTCTCTCCTGGGCAGGTGGGTCATAAAGTAAATGTTCTTCAACTCTAAAAAGAGGGCGTAAATCATTTTTCTGTTTGGATTTTAGATCATCCAAGCTTGTATCTGAGCATATGTTTGAGTGACTGCATCACATATGATTTGTTAATAACTTGTTTGATGTGTAATATGTCTGGTTATTCACTGAGCCGTGGTTTCGCTTATACTCCAACAGTCTTTTCAGGTTTACGCTTGAACCTTGGTTAGTTACTTCCAGAAACATGGCTTCGATAAGGGCTTAAGAGCTGGAAGCCTATGGTTCTACTTGGAATTAATGGTTTATATTTTCCTAGAATGGATTAGCTAGTGTTAGCTTATCAATTATGTATGTAGAGAATTACAAGAAGACTACATGGTTTGTAATAATCTATGATACTTTATGATTAAGATAGCAGTTATTTACTAATTTATTTCTTACATGTATTTATCATTTCTTATTGAAGCAACTAAAAGATCCTGTTATTTTGGAAAACATATCACTCTCTAAAGGTAATCTGGTGATAGTATTTAGGTGTAACTTGTCTACTTCTCCTAGGGTACCCTCAAGGCGTGACATCGGTCCTACCAAAATGGCTATCCCAAGAAGACCAACCCAAGTTGAGGGGCATGCGAGCCTATGGTGTCATTTTGTGAGCTTTGTGCAAAAATGCCCTTCTTTTTTAAAATGAATACAAAAGTATGGCTCAAAGAATAAATACTTGAAATATATGTATCAAAGGCGAAGGTACCATATGTGTCTTAGACCAAAACAAAGAGGACACATGTGGCATGCACGCCCTCTTCCCAAAGCGGAGAGGATGCAGGTGCCACATATGCTCTCTTCAGAATAACATATACTATGGACTCAGTCTCTCTATTTCTTTCTTTCTCTCTCTTTGTAGTTACTTTATCCTTTTTCTTAAGAAAAAAAACAATCAATCCCATGTATTTGGTTCATGGTCTCTGCCTTCCTTGCTGACACCACTAGAACTAACATTAATTTTCCTGACATTTCTTGATTTGGTGTTGCTATTAGTATTGCTATTGCTATTGCTATTGCTACTACTATTACTGTTATTATTATGAATTGTTCTTTCAATCTCAATAAAACTTCCCTGAAGAGGGTGTCATGCCTCAAAGGATACCTTAAACGTGGCAGTCCGCTACATACAGTATTAAAACTTAAGAATGACTTCCCAAAGTCATGCGAAAGTTTTCAACACCATATGTAAGGCGTTTATCACAACAATAGGAGACACCGGTGAGATGTATAGTTCAAGATAGTAAATACAACATACAAGAATCTAAATAATCATCTAATTTATCATTAAAAGAATATAATCCGTACATCATCTTAGGGGTTTTTCCTATAATTCTCCAGACAATTATAATATCAACTTAATTTTTCTCACAATAAAATAATACCAACACCAAAAGACATTAAAGGATAATTAACCTAAGATCTTCAAAAGATATCCAGAAGCTCCTCAAAACATAATCCCAGTCGGTTATATATGTCCTTAGGCATGAAAGATATTAGTCCTGATACAACAAAGGTCTATCGGAGTATAAGCATAACTAGCTTAGTGAAATATTCTTGAATCAGCGTACTTGTATAAATAATTTCAAACAAGTTATTAAACAAGCATATGAATGCATCAAGCAAGTGATCAAGTAATACATATGATCTACCAGAAATCATATGTTTGAATGGATTTATCCCTCCATTAAGGGTTAGGTGTTTTGGGCTCTTTAAAACCCATCTTTAAAATCTAACTCATGTAGTTTATTTCAAGCGCCTACTCTCTCTTCTTAAAATAGTTCTTTCAGGCTTTTAATCCCCATCTTGCAGATTTCTGGCTATTGCAAACTCGGCTAGTATACTTTTGTCCCATCGAGTATAGCAGCTCATGCAATGAAACTAACTATGTGATATGCATGAATCAATTAATATAATTCATAGTATATGATTAGAGTAATTTAAAGGTGATCACAGAATTTGCACACACTTCAACAGAATAATAGTAAAACATAAGTTATTTAACAACGATTCATGCCTCGATATGCTTAACATTCTTTCAACCAATATTATCATAAATAATTCATTTTCATCTTTTCCTAATTCTAGTGCCTCTAGCTACAAGCACAACAAAGTACGAAAAAGGTAGGAAATATACTTACTTGGCCATAAGGATCTATCTTTCTTATGGATGAGTCGATCGGTAAATCCACTAATCAAAATAATCCTCCAGGTATGAATACTCTTCCTCGAGATCACCTAATCAAGAAGAATACCCATAATGAATATTTCTTATTGATTCTATGATACTTATGAAAAACTATGTCATAAGATCGTTAAAATTCGTATAAAAGGTAATTCCATCTTAAAATGGCCATAACTTGGTCATTTTAACTCGGAATTGTGCAAATAATATGCCATTTTCTACCTACTCGAAAAGATCTATCCATTTTTAAGGTTATTTTTGTCATAAAAAGCCATTTGGATTTGAAAACACTATGGTATGTAATAGTTACGAATTTATAGTTCGCAAAATAGGATTTTTCCAAACTTCACTTTATTAAAAAATCCTCAAGCAAAATATATGGATATATATAGTCGAAAAATCCTTTGAACATATATTTATACTCATATTGTTTGCATGATTCTTGTAGTGTTATCTCAATATTGATATTTCATAAACAATTTGTCTTTACAGGTTTTAAAAGATAAAATTTTTTGAAATTTTTTGAATTGTTAGAAGGAAAACTAAAATATATTTGAGTTGTTATAAGTAAATGTTTTCCTATTATAATTTCATTTCTCACTTTTCAAAAGGAAATTCGTTTTCAAAAATTTGGTCCTTTAAGTTATCTACTAACTTTATTTCTAGTGATTAAAAATAAGCTTTTCAAAATATCTTTTAAGTTTTTGATGTGGTCAAATATTTGAAGTGTAAGCCCCTAGATTTTTCAGTAAGTATAAGTAAACCTTAAGAACCGGAAGTCAAACCAAAACCCTAAAGTTAACCTAGTTCTATGTTTAGTCTAGTGAATCTAGATCCGGTAATCCCGTATTCTTAAACCCTAGAAAACGAAATTGAAATAATTGTGGAATATGGTTCGTAATAACATTGAAAAGCTTAAAATATTATATTCGTATTTTTCTAGTGTCTTCGGATCCGATCGGGATCAGTTTTCAAAAAGCGTGCCCTGGTGCACCGAATAGTGAAAATATTTCGATAACACCAATAGACTCGTAAAAATATAAGGTTTTAAAAAATATCAGGTTTAGAATTTTTCGGTAACTAAAAATATCAGATATAGCTTAATTACGCGTATTTCCTTTACTATCGGTATTTTAATTGTCTAGTTTACTATTCATAGTACTTTTCCACTATTCATTAAAATTCATCTATCTCTACTTTTTCTTACACACTACCATACCTATACCTTACAATTTACCTTCCTCATACAACTTTAATCACATCACACTTAACACATTACTTTTTTTATTACAAAACAAATAAAATAAATCAATTTCCTCCTCTTACAAAGCCAAAACCGGCACCTATCCCTCTCTCATCCATCCAATTTTATTTTCTTTTCCAATTTATTTAATTACATCTAATTTCTACTCCAAAACTTTATAAATATCCCCTTCCCCCTTCATTCTTTCACACAAATTAGTCCCTTTTAAAACTCTACCAAAATCACTCCATAAAATCTCTCTCAAATCCTCTCTTCTCTCCATAAAACCATCTCCCACATATTGCTACAAACCATTCCATTCCTCTTTTACAAACACATAAACCTTAGGTAAAAATCTATCTTATTCATTCATCATGTTCATACAACTTAGCATGAGCTTAGTGTATATTTCTTAGACTCATGAGAGTTAAAGAAGCAACAATATGTTCATGTTTTGCTTTTGTTCATGTTATTATTATGTTGTTTTTATTATTGTTATATTTGTTTCTAATCTAACTTATATAAAGTATTATGTATATTATGTATATATATTTATTTAGAGCATATAAGCTCATTTGTTGTTTATTTATTTTCATGTCTTGCAATTTATTTATTTACTTTTTTTTATGCAATTATTAAGACTAGTCTTTCTAGTCTTAGACTTGTCCATATCAAGTCAAAACAATTTCCTTTATTTGCTTTTCTTTTCTTTTGGGACTAGTCTATTCTTAGTCCCAGGATACCTTGATGGAGCTAAGGTTCTCAATACTTGACTTTATTTTTATGCCCTTCTTTCATTTATCTTATTATGTTGTTTTTATTGTATTTCTCATAGTTACATATTCTCATTCATGCATGAACATGTTGATATTGTCTCAACCATAATGAAAAATGAGTTTTCTTAAGTAATAAAATAAGAACTCTCTTTAAAAATAAATTTTGTGACATAAGGAATAATTTTTTTCATAAAAGACTAAAGTTTTATCTTAACAAATATTTTCTAAAGTTAGATAAGTTTAGCTCAAGTCTTAGTAATAACACTATATGTGATTTTATCAAGAAAAACATAAAGTAAAGTTATCACAAACTCTCTTTTCAAACTAATAAAATAAGAAAGTTTCTTTAAACTTAATTCCTTGTTTAACCAAAAGTTTTCCTAAACTCATTTATTAAAGTTTTCTACCCACACTCTAAAATACTAAAGTCTAGATAAGTTTTTCAAAATTATAAAAAATAACTTATAAGATCATTGATATTATTCTTTTAAAGTGGATCTAATTTTAGAAAAGCTTTAGAATACATAACCATAAAATATTTAGAAAAACTATATTTTCCAAAACACTAGAAATAAAGTTTTGGGAATCTTAAAAGATTAAAATTACTTTTTAAAAATTTAATTATTCCCAATATTAAGAAATGGAGTTAAAAGAAGGAGATGCTCACTTATAGTAAATTAAGAAATTTTCCTAACAAAACCAATTTCTTTTCAAGTCTTAGCTTTTCTCACTTTCAAGACACATTGTTTTACAAGATCATTGTTGAGACAACACCACCAAATTCATGCATATGGTTTAAGTCTATATATATGTATTCAAAGGATCTTTCAACCATACAAATATCTTTATTTTTGTATAAAAGCTCTTGAATGAAGAAAAGTTTGAAAACTCTAGCTTTGAAATCTTGAGTTTTCGCATCAAATTTGTACGACATTATTCCGAGATCCAAATAAATTCTTTTGATAAAAATAACCTTATAAATGGATAGATCTTTTCGAGTAGGTAGAAATCGATATATAATATGCGAAATTCCAAGTTAAAATGAGCAAGTTATGGCCATTTTAAGTTGGAATTTCCATTTATGCGAATTTTGACGAATCCAATAAGATAGAATTAGAGATATTTAGTAGATCTTGGATGAAATACTCACTTAGGGTATTTCTTTTGTTTAGGTGTCAAGGACCAAGATCTTCTTTTCCCCGAGGATTACTTCGACTCTTAGAAAATCGCTATGGACGAGTGAGTTTCCTTTACGTTTATGTATTCGCGCATATGCTTGTAAAATAGAGCACTAGATGTTAGGAAAAGATAAAATTGATATGCATGTGAGGTATCATGGGAATTATGTAAGTGAATTGTTATGTGCGATCAATAAACGATAAGTATATCGGAACCCGATTTGTGATTGATATAATTGCTTCTATGTATATATTGCTATGTGTGCAATTATTGCTTGATCGCTTTAAATGATTTAATGTCATATTGGAATCCCCATATAATAAATTGCTCATGCATATCACTTAGAATATCATTTCAAAATTTTGCTACTACACCTCAGCATGGGACCGGAAAGGTAAGCTGCCTAGCTACATCTTGAGGGTTAGGACGTTCGGGGAATATGGCCTCAAAGTGTAGCCGAGCCGGATCGAACGCTTTGGGTATGGAAAGCCCGAGGACTAGTAGTACATTTGTTGGAACCCCAAGACGCGCGTAAACTTTTAAGAAGGTCGTTCGAGGCCCAGTTCAAAGCATTCCCTAGCCACCGATGGAGGGGTAAATCCATCATACATACGAAACCGGATAGTCATATTTAATGTTTGATCATATGGTTGTTGCATTTCATATGCTTGATTAATAAACTTGGTTGATTGGCTGTTACGAGTACTTTTGCATAAGGAATATCTCACTAAGCAAGTTATGCTTATACCTCTATAGACTTTTGATATTGCAGGACTATCTTTTTGCACCCGAGACCATCTTGACTCTCTGGGTAGAATCCTTATTTTAGGAAGCTTTTGGAGAAATTCTGTTTTGAAGTCTTAGAGTAGATTTCTTCTAAAATTTTCTAGCTTTAGTTATTTTATCTTTAGTAAAACCATGTTGTTATGGAAATTATCGGGGGAATGCCCCTTAGAAGTTGTAAGACTTTTTGTTTCTATAAAATATATTAAGTGTTATTTTGTATGTTCCGCTACCAATATCTTAAAATGCATTACTTCACTAATCTTCCTTTGATGTGAATGTACGTCTTATATCGATATGGAAGTTTTTGAGTGACTGGGGTAGTCATTCTTAAGTTTTAATATTGCGTATGGCGGGCTGTCACGTTTAAGGTACCAGTTGGAGCGTGACATGAAGTTTTGTTAAATGTATGTTTTCCTCTTATTTTTATATCATTTCTCTTCTTTAGGAAATAAGTTTACCTTTAAACTTTACTTACTTGAAAAATTTTATTTTTCTAAGTTGATATTTTTAAAATAGTGAGTTGATTTTATCTTGGTTTGAAAAACTTATTTTATTCTTAATATTTGTCAAGTGATAGAATAGTTCTTTTAGACAAGTTTATAAGAAAATCTTTCTTAATAAAGAATTGTTAACATTAGAACTTAGTAAAATTTCATTTTAATTTTGAAAAAATTATAAAATTCAAATTTTGAAGATACTTTCATATTATATGATTTTCAAAGTCTGTAATAAACTTATTTAAGTTTTATAAAAGGTATGGTTGAGTTAAAATCTTTTAATGCTAAAAATTATTCCTTTATGGAGTATTTAGTTTGGTTTATAAAAGAAAAGAATTCTTTTTATTATTTTGAAGAAAGCTACATTATTACTTCTTCTAGAATTTATGATTAGCTTGTCCTTTGAAGAGAGTTTGTTAAAAAGAAATCTTAGATCTTTTTGTTGAAAATTTCTTTTGTTAAGAAATCTAGTTTACTTTTCTTTATTTAAGAAAGAACAAATTTTTATTTTCATTTAAGACAACAACATTCTAATCATGCATGAATATGATCATCTAGCAATGTAAAAGTAGAGATAATACATAAATAGAAAGAAATACTTGTAAGTAAATGAACATAACAAAATAGTCAAGCATTGGGAACCTTAGCTTTATCAAGATATCCCAATCATGTATTAGAAGCCTTAGCTTCATCAAGGCAACCCGGGACTAAGAATAGACTAGTTCCAAAAGAAAAGAAAGAAAAGAAAGAAAATTATTTTGACTTGATATGAACAAGTTTAAGACTAGAAAAACTAGTCTTAATAAATTGCATAAAACAAGTAAATAAATAAATTGCAAGACATGAAAATAAATAAATAACAATGAGCTTATATGCTCTAAATAAATATATATACATAGTATACATAATATTATATAAGTTAGATTAGAGCAAAAATAATAATAATAATAACAACAACATAATAACATAATATAAAATAGGAATATGAACAAAAACAAAATATGAACATATTGTTGCTTCTTTAACTCATATGAGTTTAAGAAATGTACACTAAACTCATGCTAAGTTGTATGAACATGATAAAGAGTATATGTAGAATTTTTACCTAAGGTTTAATGGAAGGTAAGAGATGAATGGGTTTTGTGTTTGTTATTTTCTTCTTGAAGTGTAGTGAATGCTAGAGAGTATTTTGAGAGAGATTTGTTGGAGAGAGGTTTTGAGAGGAAAATTTGGTAGAGTTTTGTTATGTAAAATGGATGTATGAAAGAATGAAGGGGGTAGGAGGTATTTATAGAATTTTTGGAGTGAATTTTTGATGTAATAAAATAAATTGAAAATGAAATAATATAGAGGAAAAGAGAGGGAGGCCGGCGGTTTGTAGAGGGAGAGGAGAGAGGAAAATTTATTTGTTTTGTAATTTTTGTAAAGAAAAGAAATAAATTATAAAGTTTGATGTGAATAAAGTTGTATTGGAAATGTAAAAAGTAAGGAAATAAGTATGTAGGTTGTAAGAAATAGGTGTAAGAAAGAGTAGAGATAGTGAAATAGTATCAATAGTAGCAATAGTACTATGAATAGTAGACTAGACATATAAAATACTGGTAGTAATAAAAATACTCATAAACGTGCTATATTTGTTATTTTTAGTTACTGGAAAATTCTAAAACTAATATTTTTGAAATCATTCTTTAATTACGAGTCTTTTGGTGTTATTGGAATGTTTTTATTATTCCGAGCTTCGAGACATGCTTTTTGAGAACTGATCCTGATTGGGTCCGAAGGATACTCGAAATCCATGAATCTAATATTTTTATGTTACCCTATATTATTAGAAACTAATTTAAGCCAGTAACTTAATTTCGTTTTCTAGGGTTTGAGAACACGGGATTGCCAGAGTCGAAATGTTTGATTGTCTTGACTTTTGTTGACTTTTGAAACTCCGGTTTGATTAGGGTTAGGGTTTAATCCAACTTTACCCTAGAAATCGAGGGGTTTATATCAGGGATCAGATAGGTGGATCTTCTCATGTTCGGGTTTTCGAATCGAACGATTATTGAACTTTCTATTTTTGTTTTTGAAAATTCTCTTATGAAATCACATGATCAAAATTGGTTTAAGGTTCGATTTCAACTTGGGTCAAACTTTAGGGTTTCGATTCGGTATTCCAAAACCATTCTTGAAAATTCGGGGCCTTATAGAGGGGCAATTCTATGAGGATGAAAGTAATAAGTAGTTTTGCAATCAGGACATAAATTAAGGGCCAAATAACCCCCGGCATTAGGAGGAGCAGAAGAAGAAGTATAAGAATGATGGTGATGGAGTCTAGGTGGGAACTAGTGGGGATTATCGGAATTGGAGATGTGGAGATCCGTGGATTTGGAGCAGTAAGGACAATTGGTCGTAGCACGAATCTTGTGATTAGTGTTAAAAAGGAAGAGGAGAAAGAGGATGGTGATCATAGCCGCCGCCACTAGAACTACCACTACCACTACCATCATGGTCCCAACACTTGTAATACCACTGCTGATGATGATGTGTTGTTGTATATTGGGATTGGAATGATGATAGATGATTGAAGTTGGTTGTTGAGATGACAGAGACTAGTTGCTTTTGCAATTGCAATTGCATTTGATCCCCTCTTCTTAACAACAACATCAACATCAGTAGAGGACACACGTGTGTTGTTGTGAAGAGGGTACATGTGGCACCTGTGCCCTCTTCTTTTTGTAAAGAGGACGTGCATGCCACATGCGCCCTCCTATTTTTGGTTAAAAGCCTGTGCCTTTGATACATATATTTTGAATATTTATTTTTTATGGTATTTTTCGTATTTATTTTCAAAAATAGGATTTTTGTCGTACTAAGACCGTCATTTTGTTCATGATATAGATTTCCAATAGTGTTATTAATTAATTATTTCCTATATTTTATATTTAGTTTTTATTCTCTTTTAATTATTTTAGGTACGAGTTTTATTTTCAATGTTCTACTTATTTTAAATATTTTTCTTTCAGTTAGTTTCCATTTATGGGTCTTTATTTAGTTAATATTATTTTGATTTATTTGATTTACTTTAGGCATTAACTCACATGTTTATCAAGAAAGAGAAGCAAAAAGATGAAAACAAAAGTGCATACATATCTATATTTTAAAATTGAATTCTTAACAAATCCTCATAAAGTTGGACTTACTTACTCTTTACTTTATATATTTTTACAAAAATATAAATTAAAAATATCTTTTATAATATATATTTAAACAATTTCCCTTAAAAATAGATGGATTTTCACATCAACATTCTCACAAATCAATCGTTAACCTAATCATGATTTTGAAATAGGAACGAATAAAATAGAAACAATTTCTAAACACCAAATTTCAAGAAAATATAGATTAGATATATAATAGATATAAATTAAAAAAAAAAGGCAATCCAAACAAGCTCTATGTTCTAGGTCAGTTTTACAGTTTTTGTTAAGCCCATATACATATTAGATATATAACATATATATCTATATATATGGATAGGTTACCATTGTTGTTTTGTGAGCAATAACATGCTAGACGCTTATGAAGAGAAAACTTGTAGGCTAGTGAGGTGGCAATTGTAAGATAGTAAAGATCTATTAACAGACTTATGAAAAGGATAGGAGGTAAGTATCTTCATCTATATTAGCCATCAAAACTACATTTAATGAAGAAAAAAAAGATGAAAGTGTTAAAAAGAAGCCAAAACAGATAAAAGTGGTTAAGATTGAGCTAAAAAAAGTCATATATGATGTTAAGAAGGTTAGTAAAAAAATTTATGAAAAGCTTGAGAAGAAAATGTTTGTGAAAAAGGGAGAGAATGGGGACAACAATGAGCATCAAAAGTATTATATTCTAGAGAAGGCAATAGAAATTAAGAGACCTAAAAAAGTGGTTGAGAAGGTTAAAATTGAGGAAACATTATTAGACTCCAAAGATTTTGGAAAGAAGGAAAGTAAGTGGTTGATGCAGCTAAAGAAGCAATTGAGAAGAAAGTAATGACTATGATTCAATAAAAGGCTATAAGAGTGATGTTGTGAAATCCAAGGATGTGAAAACTTGGGTTATGGAAGTATGAAAGAAAACGTATATCACGCTCCAAAGAGTACCCTAAACACGACAGCCTGCCACACTCAATATTAAGGCTTAAGTATGACAACCTTAGTCATTCCAAAAGTCTCGATATCAGGTGTAGGGCATACTTTCACGATCGTAGTGGACCAAACTTTGGATCATGCTATTTAAGTAGTTATGCATAATAGCAATTAAGAAATTAAATCATAACAATATAACCAAGGTTCATAAAAACTTATAAAGAGTTTTTACAACAGTAAGGGGCATTCCCTTATCTAAGATGGCTAAGTCTAAAGAAGTTCATCTTATAATAATTTACACTTTTGAAACTTCTCTTGGAATTCCATAACTACTTCTATATTGCATTTCTATCCATAAGATCTCGGCTCGAAAATGTTACCTAGGTAAAATAACCTCTTGGTTCCAACTAAAGGTACAAGAATTGCCAAAAATATCTAAGAGGGTATAAGATGCATGCTTAGTGAGATTTATTTCCACAATTAAACACTCTACATCCAATAATCAAAACAAGTTTATTTAGGCAGCCATATGAAATGCACAAGCACGTGAGCAAACAATACATATAATTTTTTGGGAATCATATGTTGAATTGATTTACCTCTCCATTTGAGGTTAGGTGTTACAGACCGTATAGGCAGTTATCATAAACATAACTCCATGGTAGCTTTTATTTTAGCTACTACCTTACTTTCAAAAATATAATCTAACTTATTTGTAGTTTATTTCCAAGCTACTACATAGCTGTCAGATATGTTTTTGTAAGGTGTTTTCTCACAGCCATTTGATTTTAGACGACCCTTCATCACTTTATAGAATTTATAGACTCTGTGAATCCCTTTACTAAGCCTTTTTTGCACCAAAGGTATAGTAATAAATGCAATGACTCACTCAATGATATGCATGAATTCAATTTAATTAAGTACTCATGGCATGATTAAATATTTTATGGGTAGTCATAGAATTTGCAAATAATCATTCTTATACTAGATCAAACATTTATTATGAACAATTCCCGCTTCGATATATTTAATTATTCTTTCAACCAAGTATATTAAGCATATGCATTTTTGCCATTTTATCTTTTTCTAATTCTAATGCCACTAATTTTACGAGCAAAATCATAAGTGCATAATGTAAGAAATAAACTCACTCGGCTATTTGCGTGGATACTTCTAGTCAAGATAATCCTCGGGACATGGGAACTTCGCCTCCACGCCACCTAAATATGAGAAATACCCAAAATGAGTATTCATTGGAAGTTCTACTCAAACTTGTAATTCTATTTCACTAAATTCATCAAAATTTGCATAGAGGGAAATCCCAACTTAAAATGGTCATAATTTGCTCATTTTAACTTGAAATTTTACACATTATATACCGTTTTCTACCTACTCAAAAAGATCTATCTATTTCTAAGGTTATTTTTGTCGTAGAAAGTATTTTGAGTCACAAAAAACGTTAGTATAGAATCTCCACGAAATTCCCAACCCTTAAAACATCGTTTTCCCATTTAAAAAAAATCACTTAACAAAATATAAATTCTTATATGGTTGAAAAATCCTTTAAATACATATATATAGGCTCATATTGTATGCAAAATTTAATGGTGTTGTCTCAACGATTATTTTTCATAAAGCAATTTATCTTACGGTGTTGAAAACTTGAATTTTAACAATTTCTTTTCTAAATCTTTTTTAAAGAAATTTATAATCTTTCGGGTTATTATGAATGAGTATAATCTTATTTTGTTGTCCAATTTCTTCTCTAAAACAAGTTAATTTTTCTTAACTTTGAATCTCTACAAAATTTTACTTCTAGTGATAAGAAATGAAATTTTCAAAAATTGTTATTAAGTTATTAATAACTTATAATAATTTGAGTTGTATATATTTCTCCTTTTAAAAGAAAATGGTTTTGATAAAAAAATATTTTTCCTCTTATATTTTCATTTCTTAATTCTCTTAAAAATAAATTTTATTTTTAAACTTGGTCCTTTAAATCTTTGACCAATTTTTCTTGGAAGGAAAATCATGTTTCATTATTTTCTTAAGTTGTTGATAATATCTATTGTTTTTTAAATTTATCAAGTTTATATTCTTTTTATTTTTTTGAAAACGGGTGTATCATTTAAAAACTTGTTAACTTTTTTTCTAAGTGAGTTTATAATTTAGTGAGTTGATTTTATCTTAATTTCGAAAACTAGTTTACTTCTTAGTTTTTATTATGAAGTTGAAAAGATTTCAATCTTAAGCTTTTTATTATGGAGTTGGTTGAAATTTTACAAGTAAGCTTTTTGAGAAAGGTTTTCCTATCAAAGAATTATTATTACTAAATTTGAATAAACTTTATGTGACTTATCATAATAAGAGAAAATGTTTGCTTTGTTAGCTAACGTCTTTGGGAAAATCATCTTTATGGTCATTTAAGAAAAATCTTGATGAGTTTGAAAAGAAATTGGAAAAATAACTTTTCTACGTGTTTAATAGCAAATTCTTGATTTTGAGACAAGAACATATGTTAAGAAAGTTTAGTTTCATTTTCTTTTAGTAAAAAAAAAAAATTCTCTTAACTTTTGTTGAGACAATATCATTATAATTATGCATGTATATGAGGTGTAGTATGAAAAAAATGAAAATATAAGAAATACATAAGGAGCAAAATAATAAGCAAGATAATAATATCAAGTATTGAGAACCTTAGCTTCATTAAGGTAACTCGGTCAAGTATTGGGAGCCTTAGCTTCATCAAGGAATTCCAGGACTAAGAATAGACTAGTCCCAAAAGAAAAAAAAAAAGAAAAGCAATAATAAGAGCATTAAGAATAATAAAAGCACGTTAGTAAAAGTTAGTGAGCATTTAGGCTCTAAGAAATAATATATATATATATATATATTTATAGATAATAATATATATAGATGGTTAGGTTAGAAGCATAATAACAATAATAACAACATATATGATCATTATAACAAGATAATAAAAAATTGGAATTTCTTGACATGTGCAAGAACAAAGCATAAACATGTTGTTGCTTTTATAACTCATATGAGTTTTAAGAAACAACACCATAGCCATGCTAAGTTATATGACATGTGTAAAATAAATGGTTGGAAGTTTTACCCATAAGTGTTTTTGTGTTGAAGGGAGATGATAGATGATTGGGGCATCATGTGGGTTGTAATATGTAGTGAGTGATTTATGTAGAGAAGGATTTTGGGAGAGTTTTGTTGTAGAAAATTTTGGTAGAGAGGATTTTGTAGAGAGTGGATTTGTGGAGTGAATTTGAGAGAGTTTTATTATGTGAAATGAAGATGTGAAAGAAGTAGAGGGAAATGGGGTATTTATAGTTGAAGATGGAGAGAATTTGTGTGTAATAAAATAAATTGAAAAGAAAAAAAATACATAGATGGTATTTTGGGTGGGGGGGGGTGGGGGGTGGGGGGTGGTGCAGCCATTGAAGGAGAGGGGAGAGAGAGAGAGATTAAATTTGTAATTTTATAAGAAAATAATTAAAATGTAATATATGATTTGATATAAGATGTATTGGAAAGGTAAAAAGTAAGAAAGTAGGTGTACAGGTAATAAGAAAAAATAGAGATAGATGAATAGTAAGATAGGATAATAAATAGTAAACAAGACTAATAGGTTATCGGTAGTAAAGAAAATACATATATAATTACGATATCTGTAATTTTTAGTTGTCGAAAAATTATGAAACTGATGTTTTTGGAACCCTTACATTATTATGAGTGTAACAGTATTAACAGAATATTTTCATCGTCCGGTATACCAGGGCACCGTTTTTGAAAACTGATCCCGTTCAGATTTGAAAGCACTAGAAACTAGCAAATCTTATATTTTTAAGCTTCCCTATATTATTACGAACTATTATAGATTATTAACTTAATGTCGTCGTCTAAGATTTTAGAGCATGGGATTGCCGGATCTAAACTCTAGGTTTTATCATAGGTTTTTGTTGATTAGGGTTTTCGGTTGACTTCTGGTTCTAGGGTTTGAACTTAAGAATTATCGTAAAATCTAGAGGTTTACAACGTGGTTGTTCTAATTGATAGTCCTATATTGGTTACACAAAAATATTATTATCTATAGGTAAAAGAAGATCTAAGTTAGTGATAGAATTTGCATTGGATTTTGTGAAGAGAATAGGCTTGCAAATTATTTCACATCTTAATCTATACATTTAAACCGGTTGAACTCTCAAAGCATATTTCATCTACATCAAAAGGCATTGGTTCCATTATCCACGAGTGATTGTAATAACAAAGCATGGGCATGGTATAATTCGGTCTGATTCGCCCCTCAAACTGAACCGAACCATATATTACAGCTTGATTTTTCTTTTAAATTCAAACCTAACCATAGTATTTAGTTCATAATTTTTTTAATTGAAAAAAAAAAGGTTCGATATGGTTTGGTTTGAAATTCACACCATTTCTATTCTTAAAATTAAAAAACATTTTATCAAAAAACTTCAATTGAATATTTCTTATCACCAATGGAAATATAAAAAATAATATTTGAAATTAATTAGTTAACTAAATAAGTACACAAAACTTATAACAGGGAGAGATTCCATCCATCTTAAAATTATAGTCATACAATACTAGTCTCATTCTCTTGAATTATTCTAATATATTAAACTTGATAAATAAGAATATGATACACAAATTTCAAGTCATTATATACTTCTAATTAACACATTATCAATTATATAAATCAATAGGTAATTAAGTAATGGAAGTGGACTAAATAGTAAGACAAAGGGGGAAAAAATCTTTAAAAAATGTTCACAACACTAGAGACTAAAATCTAAAAAGCATCTTATTTGTAGACATATTATTATAATCCAAACATGATATAAGTAATCTAATTTTGTTGTCATGAATGAGATATATCTAAATAAAAAAATTTAAAACTAATTAATGTTTTCTTAATGAAACAATTAAAAGAAATGAATAATATGTTTGATTTATTTTAAATATGTAAAATAGTTCGGTTCAGGGTCTCGAACCCAATTGCAAACCATTTTCTATTCATCAAACCGAATCATAAAACAAACCATTTTAAAAAGAACCAACATTCAGTGCAATTCAATTGATTTTTTTTCCAAAGTCCTGATACTAACTCAGTAGTCCACCACATAGCTCTCATGGATGCTATACATGTAGTGTCAGGGAGATCTTAGTAGTATGACCCTAGCACTATGACACAGACGAGCTATTTATGATAAGTACAAGAATGCTCACATTATACAAAAAAGCAGACTTTTTTTTTTTTTTTTTTAATGTTGCTTCCTATTACTCCAAGAGAGATTTGCTAAGAAAAATATAAGCTTGTCAAAAAAATTGATAAGTTAAAGAACTTTTTATTTTTTTTATATATTTCTTGGAAAACTGTTTTATAAAGGAAAAGTTGCACAAGAAATTTCAAATATAGAAGAATCAAGATTTGGGGATGACCCTTTTTCTAAGCTCAGCAATAATAGAAATCATATTAGGCCCCATCAAGAGTGTGGGACCAAAATAAAAACTAGGTAAGAGTAGAGACATGTTTGTAAATCAAAGGATTTAGGAGAGCTGTATAATTCCAAAGGGTTCATGCATAGGGCCACCAAAAACGATGACTGTAGGAGGAACAGTCGAATTATGAACAATCAACGACCCCAGGTAGACCAACCTAGGTCGACCATCCTAGGTTAAACAACACGTGGGTCATGTAATGGCATTTGTTGGTGATGTTGATTTCGTCTACTACTATTAAGTTATTTCTTATATTTTATATTTATTCCTTTATTTAATTTAGTCAATTTAGGACTGAGACTTACTTTTAATGTCCTGTTTATTTAAGATCTTTTCATTTCACTAAGTTTCCACTTACGTCTTAAGTCATTGTTAGAGTTTTATTGAGCTTATAACTGGGCTAGTCTTTTATCAGTTTTCAGTAAGTCTAGTTGAATTTTGAGCATTATTTTCTTTGTGTAATTGATGAGTTTATGTCATTGAGACTTTGAATATTCAGTGAAATATTTTTCCTTTATCTAGTGTATATTATGATCAATCTTGTATAGATTTTGGTGAGCTAATAATTGAATTTTTATTCCTTGAAGATTTGTGAGTGATTTGTAATTCATGGTATCTTTCGAATTATGTTTTTATTCACAAATAATTTATTTTTAATATACTGACTTTTATTGTATATTAATCACACCCATATATTTGTTTAAATTTTAATTTATAAAATCCATGAAACCCAAAAGGATTAAAAATTTGATTAATTAAGTGACCCTAATCGAGTATGTATCATAATACCAAGAGTTTCATTTCCTTCCTACTGCACTGAGTATATAAATAGTCTATTAAGATTTTGACATTCAATATGGTAAAACATTAAAAGCCTAAATATGGCTTTATGCCGTTCTGGTTATATTAACTATGTAGAGATATTAAACATGAAATTTTCTTGTGTACTTTACTAGAAAATTATGTTTATTTAACGTGCTGCTTCATTTCCGATGGCTTCGATGTACACATACTAAAAGTAGTGTAGAATATGAAAACAAGAGTTATAATTTGGCAAAGAAATCAAGAACGGATTGCTATGCATTAGTGGTTAGTTGGCCTCTACTTGTAGATTATCCCAATTTGTTTATTTATTTATTTATTTTTATTTTTTTTCAGAAGTTTAACCATATTTCCAAATAAATTAAAATAATATGCTATCACAATAACCTATTATTTTAATGGGTTAATGTTACAAATGGTACTTAAACTTTGCAAAATTTATAATTAGGTATCTAAAATTTGAAAATAATCAATTTAGTACATAAACTTTGTAGTTGATAAATTTAGTGTAAATCCCCTAAATTTTTGGATTCGAATTACAGTTTAAACCCTAATTGGAAGTCAACCGGATTTCCAGAGTCAACCAAACCCTAGTTTACCGTAACCGCTTAAGTCCGGCATTGCCGTTTTCTCAAGCCCTAAAAAACGAAGTTGGAAAAATTAGCTATAATAGTTCGTAATAGTGATAGGTTTTATAAAAATATCTGTTTTTCAAAATTCGAGTGTCATTTGAACCCAATCGGACATAGTTCTTGAAAAATGTGTCCGGAAGCCCGGAATAGGAAAAAGATTCCGAATATACCGTTAGACTCGTAAAAATATAAGATTTCCAAAAATATCAATTTCATAATTTTTCGATAGCTAAAAATATCAGATATCGCTTTTATACGCGTATTTTCTTACTACCGATATTTAATTGTCATGTCTACTTTTACATTACACTATTTTCTACTATTCTACACTATTCACCTATCTCTACTTTTTCTTACAACCTACTCTTACAAACCATACACCTATATCTTACACATTTTCATTTCCAATACAATTTCACATCTTTCATTTCTTACTTTTAATTAATCAAAAGACAAAAAAATTAATTTTTCCCTCTCCCCCATGCATGGAATTAGCGCCGGCCCCCTCCCAATTTCCCTCAATTTATTTTATTTTTCATTAATTTAATTAACACAAATTATCTCCCACATTTTCCTATAAATACCCCCTCATACCTTCACTTCTTTCACACCTCTTCTTCTCTAAAGTTACTCTACAAAAATTTCTCTCCAATTCCTCTCAAGAGTTTCTTCAAGAAGTCTTCTTAAGTTTAGTTTCCTTTAGGTGAGAATTTTCTCAAGATTTCTTCATGTTCATCTACTTAGTATGAGCTTAGTGTGTGTTTTCTAAGACCATGAAGGTTAAGAAAGCAACATTAGGTTCATGCTTTGTTTTTGTTCATAAACATAATTCCTCTATGTTCATTTATGTTTCTTTTATGTTCTTTACTATCTAATATGTCTATATAACTATATATATATTATTTAGAGCATATAAGCTCATTGTTTTACAATCTATTTATCTTTCATGCAATTTATTTACTTCATTGCAATTTATTTTAATTTCAAGTTGATTTTAAGACTAGTCATTCTAGTCTTAGACTTGTCCTCATCAAGTTAAAACAATTTCTCTTTCTTTTCTTTTCGGGACTAGTCTTTTCTTAGTCCCGGGGTACCTTGAAGAAGCTAAGGTCCCAATACTTGATTTACTTTATTACTTAAGCTTTCAAGTTATTATTTTACTTTATATTTCTATAGCTTATGCTTCATATTCATGCATGAACATAATGTTTTTGTCTCAACAAAAATAAATGAGGAAGTGTCTTCCTAAACTAAAGGTTCTTATTAAATAAGAATAGGAAATAGATTTCCTAAAAACTCATGAACATGCTTAGAAATGATTTTTCTTACATAAACAAAAGGTTTTATGAAAACTTATCTTTCATCAAGAAATATTCTTTTGGAATCATTACAAGAAACAAAAATTGTCATTTTATTACTTTTTTAATCCAAGTTTTGAAAATAAAACCACAAGAATTTAAAGAAAGATTAAATTTAGAAAAAGAATATTCATCTCAATAAACTCAAGATCTTTTAAAAATAGAATGAATATTCGATAGAATCTCAAGTTCAAAGTCTTTTAAAACCTTACTTTTTATAAGTTGAGACAACTTCATTTACTTCATACATTTGTTATGAGTCATACAAATATATATATATATACCTTTCAAAAGTTCACAAAATAATTGAACTAGTTATCTTTTCAAATGAGCTTTTGTTTACAAGAAGGAAAACAAGTGTTTGCAAATTCGTGGTAAATCTGGTCGCTACCTTTTCAGAACCCAAACCACCTAGTTTTATGAAAATAAGTTTAGAAATGCATAGATCTTTTCGAGTAGGTAGAAAACGATATATTATACGCGAAATTCCGAGTTAAAATGAGCAAGTTATGGCCATTTTAAGTTGGAATTTCCCCTTATACGATTTTACCACGATTTTAAGGAAAGTTTAGAATCTTCAAGAATAGAATTTCATGAAATACTCATTTTGGGTATTCTTCTTGATTAGATAATCACGAGGAGGATTGTTCGTATCCCGAGGATTACTACGATTAAGTGGAAATTCCGAACGACTCATCCATTTCAAGAAAGGTGTCATCATGGCTGAGTGAGTGTATTCCCTGTTATTTTTCATACTCTTGATTGTGCTTGTAAAATTAGTTGAACTAGAATTTAAGAAAAATCAAAAGGAAGTGTATGATAATATGTTGAAAGAATACTAGGT
This sequence comes from Combretum micranthum, assembly GCA_024138025.1. Classification (NCBI taxonomy): domain Eukaryota; kingdom Viridiplantae; phylum Streptophyta; class Magnoliopsida; order Myrtales; family Combretaceae; genus Combretum; species Combretum micranthum. The sequence continues at coordinate 320,710 of JAMXBD010000524.1, forward strand.
ATATCGAAACTCGATTTGTTTGTAATAAAGTTGTATGTGAATTAATACCTTGAAATGTTTGAAATTGATTGATCACTTGAAAGAAGTTAAATGTAACTACTAGACTTTAACTAAAGAAATTATTCATGCACATCATATGTTAAGTCACATTGCATTCACTACTATACAATTGGTGGGGCAAGTGTATAATAGTGGTGGTAGACATAACCGGTATATCATGTGAGTGGCGAGTAGGAGCCAGTAAGAACTACTTAAATTAGTGGCTAGTAGGAGCCTGTAATAACTACAAGTTTTTGATGGCGTATAGGATCCGGTAAGATCTATAAAAGTGTTTTTAAAAGTTGTGGCTGTAATTGGCCTGAATACCCAACCCCGAATGAAGGGCGTAAATTCATTCAACATATGATTCCCGGAAAGTCATATGTCTTGTATGCTCACGTGGTTGTTGCATTTCATATGTTTGAATAATAAACTTGATTGATAATTTTCTTGGAGTATGAAATTCTGGGATTTACTCACTAAGCCCATAAGCTTACACCCCTATAGGTATTTGTATTCTCAGGAACACCTATTTTTGTGCCCGAGGTCTTCCAGTATCCGTATACGTTTTATATTGAAACTTTTGGAGGAAATCTACTCGAAGACTTAGATTAGAATTCCTTTGAAATCTTTAATGTAGTATTTTGGATGTTATGAAGTTTATCTCGATCCTTGGAATTAGCGGGGGTATGCCCCTAAGAAAGTATGTAATAGACCTTGGTTATTAATGATATGATATACTTTATTTCTGGATTCTTGTATGTTTATCTTTACTTGCTTAAACTATGCTTTCCAAAAGCGTCTCCTATTACCGTGTTAAACGCCTTACATATAATACTAAGGCTTTCGCATGACTAAGGTAGCCATTCTTAAGCCTTGATATTATATGTGGCGGACTGCCACGTTTAGGGTACCCTTCGGGGTGTGACATTTAGTACCTGAAAGAATTTTTTGCGCACGCTAACAATACCTCTATTAAGTTTTTTAAGGTATTAAATTTGTTAATTTCAAAGTTTAAGTACTTAATTGATCATTTTCAAAGTTTAAATACCTAATTACATATTTTACCAAAGTTCATGTACCATTTATAATATTATCCCTATTTTGACTTACACTAAAATATTTATACATCAAACTAAAGATTTGCATGAAATGTATATTTATGTAAGTATTTATCAGCTCAAAAGAAGGTTATTATTCAATCAAGCGATTGGTATAATGTATACGATAATGTATATGGTTTATTGGCTCAAAATATGACATATGGTTGGTTGACACGAAAAACTCGTTCACTTGAGGGAAATAATTATTTATTCCTCTCATTCTATGTACAAAGTTGTTATTACGTTTTTTAGTTAGGAGAATGACGATTGATAATAAAGTGCTACTATCACGCTCTAAAAGGTACTCTAAACGTGATAGTTCGCCACACTTAATATTAAGGCTTAAGCATGACATCCTTGGTCATCCGAAAAGACTCGATATCGAGTCTAAGCCGTACCTTCACGATCGTAGTAGACCAAACTTTGGATCATGTTCTTTAAGTAGTTATACACAATAGCAATTAAGAAAATAAATCATAACAATATAACCAAGATTCAGGAAAACTATTGAGGAGTCTTTACAACATTAAGAAGTATTCCCCTATAAAAGATAGCTAAGTCTAATAAAGAGTCTAACATAAAACGATTTACACGTTTGAAACTTCTCTTTGAATCCATATCTACTTCTATCTTGCACCTTTATCGATAAGATCTCGGCTCAAAGGCATTACTTGGGTAAAATAACATCTTGGTTCCAACCAAAGGTACGAGAACTGCAAAAGATGTCTAAGAAGGTATAAGTTACTAGCTTAGTGAGATTTATTTCCATAAATAAACACTCGACATCAAATCATCAGAACAAGTGTATTTAAGCAATCATATGAGATGCACAAGCATATAGGCAAACAATACATATGATTTTCCAGGAATCATATGCTTGAATGGATTTACTCCTCTATTCGGTGGTTAAGTGTTTCAGACCATATAAGCCGCTATGATGTAACGTAATTCCATGATAGTTCTTGTTTTAATAACTTTCTTGCTAAAAAAAATGTGTTATAAACCAACTTATTTGTAGTTTATTTCCGAGCTACTACATAGCTATTGGGTATGTTTTATTCAAATGTTTTCTCATCGCTAGCTGATTCAGACAATACATCATCGCTTTATAGAAATTACAGACTCTATGAATCCCCCCACTAAGCCTTTATCCCACCAAAGGAATAATAATAAATGCAATGGACTCACCCGATGACATGCATGAATCATTTTAATTAAGTACTCATGGCATAATTAAATATTTTGCAGGTGATCATAGAATTTGCAGACAATCATTCTTACACTAGGTTAAGCATTCATTAGAAACAATTCTCACCTCGATATACTTAATCATAATTTCAACCAAGTATTTAAGGCAGATGCGTTTTTCCATTTTATCTTTTCTTAATTCTAATTCCACTAATTCTACAAGCAAAATCATAAGTGTAAACGTGTAAGAAATAAACTCACTCGGCTATTTATGTAGATACTTCTAGTCAAGAAGATCCTCAGAATATAGGAACTCGGCCTCCACGTCACCTATATAAGAGAAATACCCCAAATGAGTATTTCTTGGAAGTTCTACTTAAACTTGTAATTCTATTCTACTAAATTCGTCAAAATTCACATATAAAGAAATTCCAACTTAAAATGGTCATAACTTGCTCATTTTAACTCGGAATTTCGCATATAATATACCTATTTCTATCTACTTGAAAAGATCTATCCATTTTTAAGGTTATTTAGCGGATTCTTTATATTTGGATAGATTCCCCTTTACTTGATATTCTATTAGTAAAGCGCTAGCGCGCTAAGGTCATTTGGCTTCCTAAAAGCCACAGTACATAGCCAAAACAAAAAATCCCAGTTTTTGCAAAAACAATTTCCAACTCAACTTTATTCAAAAGTTCTTTTAGCAAAATATATATATATATATATACATAGTTGAAAAATCCTTTGAGTATTTATATAGACTCATTATATGCAAGATTGTAATGGTGTTATCTCAACGATTATTTTTCGTAAAAAAATTCATCTCAAAGGTATCGAAACTAAAACTTAACAAATTCTTTGCTAAGTGTTTTGGAAAAACTTTATAATTTCTTAGGTTATCGTAAATGAGTATATTCATATTTTGTTTTCTAATTTCTTTTTTAAAACAAATAAATTTCCCTTTAACTTTAGTCTTCTACAAATTTTGCTTTTTGTGAGAAAAATTAAGTTTCCAAAGTTTTTATTAAGTGGTTGATAACCTATAATGATTTTGAGATATATATATATATTTCCTTTTAAAGAAAAATGGTTTTGTTAAACAAGTCTTCTTATCCTTATATTCTCATCTTCTAACTTCTTCAAAAACAAATTTTATTTCCAAAACTTGGTTTTTTAAGTCTTTTACCAATTTTTTTCTTGGAAAGAAATTATTTTCTTTAAGTTGTTGCTAAAATTCATTGCTTTTGAAATCTCATACTTATGTTCGTTTTATTTCTTTTGAAAATAAGTTTATCATTTACATACTTGGAAATCCTTTATTTTTCTATGTGGGTTTATAAACAAGTAAGTTGATTTTATCTTAACTTTGAAAACTAACTTTGTCCTTAATTGTTATTATGGGGTTAGTATAAATCCTATAAGTAAGCTTTTACGAAAAATTTGTCTATCAAAGAAATATTTATGCTAAGTTTTGATAGCTTACTATGAAAGAAAATGTTTATTTTTTTGGTTAACTTTCCTTTATGAAATCATCTTTATTTAAGAAAAATCTTAGTGAGTTTGAAAAGAAGTTGAAAAATAATTTTTTTCCCTATGTGTTTGGTAACAAAATCTTAACTTAGAGATAAGATTATATATTAAAAGAGTTTAGTTTCATTCTCCTTTATTAAAGAAAACTTTTAAATTTTGTTGAGACAATAACATTATGTGGATGCATGTACATGAGTCTGTAGTATGAGAAAAATGATGAAAGTATGGAAAAATATATAAGGAGCAAAATAATAATAAGCAAGATAATAATGTCAAGTATTGGAAACCTTAACTTCATCAAGGTAACCCGGTCAAGCATTGAAGTCTTAGCTTTATCAAGGCAATCTAATCAAGTATTGGGAACCTTAGCTTCATCAAATAATCCCAAGACTTAGTCCCAAAAGAAAAAGAAAAAGAGAAGCAGTAATATAGCAATAATAGTAATAAAAGAAAGTTAGTAAAATTTAGTGAGCATTTAGGCTCTAAAAATATATAGGTGTATATATATAGATAATAATATATATATATAGTCATGTTAGAAGCATAATAACAATAAGATTATAACAATAATAACATTAATAACAACATATATAAAAGCATAATAATATAGGAATTTTGTATGCAAGAACAACACATGAACATGTGGTTGCTTTTACTACTCATATGAGCTTCAAAACAACACCATAGTCATTCTAAGTTACATGACATGGGTAACCTAAATGGTTGGAATAAGTTTTACCTAAAGGTATTAAGTGGTAGGAAGGAGATAATGAGTGTAGGATTATGTGGTTAATGGTGTATAGTAGATGGTTTATGTATAGAGGAGGATTTTTGTGTGTAATTGGTGAAAGAGAGTTTTGGTAGAAAGAAAGTTTGGAGAGAGGCTTTGTGAAGTGATTTTGAGAAAGTTTTGTTATATGAAATGAATGTGTGAAAAAAGTGGAGGGAGATGGGGTATTTATAGTTGAGAATGAAGAGAAATTAAGCGTAATAAAATAAATTGAAAAAGAAAAATAAATGAGAGAGAGGAAGGGGAATTGGCAACGGTTTTGGAGGAAATAAGAGAGAGAGTGAGTTGATTTTGTTTGTACTTTGTAAGAAAATAATTAATATGTAAGATGTGATTCGATATAAGGTGTATTGGAAAAGTAAAAAAATAAGAAAATAGGTATATAGGTAGTAAGAAAAAATAGAGATAGGTGAATAGTAATGAATAGTAAAGAAGTACAATGAATAGTAAACAAGACTAATAAGTTGTCGGTAGTAAAGAAAATGCGTGTATACTTGCGATATTTGTAATTTTTAGTTATCAAAAAATTATAAAACTGATATTTTTGGATTTCTTATATTATCACAAGTCTAATGGTATAAACAAAATATTTTTACTGTCTGGTGTTCCTAGGCACGGTTTTCAAAAACTGATCCGTTCAGATCCAAAAGACACTGGAAATTAGCGAATCTGATCTTTTTATACTTCCTTATATTATTACAAACTACTTTAAGCTATTAACTCCACTCCATTGTCTATGGCTTAAGAGCGTGGGATTGCCGGATCTAAACTTTAGGGTTTTGGCATAGGTTTTTTTGTTGGCTAGGGTTTCTAGTTGACTTTCGGTTCTAGGGTTTGAAATCAAAAGTCATCGTAAAATCTAGGGGTTTGCAGCTACTATACAAAAATAATGAATACCTATCCATAACTTTATAGACATGAATTGCCATTCAATTATTTTAAATTTTTGCCATAAATACCCTTATCTCGAAATTATCACCTATACAATTATCATCTCTCATAATAAAGACAAGGAACATTATAGATATTTTACTCTTATGGTAGTAATTCTCTAATTTATTTGTAATATACAAATAATTAATCTATAATGAAGGGTAGTATTGTAGTATAAGAATGTTTAAGAGGTTAATTTTGTCATGTGGCAGTTGATTTTAAACCTGAAGAAGTTGCTCATGAAGAATGTGAAGGGAGAACTTAGGTTGGCTCTAAAGCCGCTAGCTTTGATTTGAGCACTGTCGGCCTTATGTGAGCTTTGGAACTTCGAAGGATTTTCAATCGAATTTATGAAGGATGGCCGCGTATAGCAAAAGCCGCCTAAAGGCTATTGGCTTAGGAGTTAAGGCCGTTGGCGTAGGAAGTGAAGGACATCGGCTTTATGCCAGCTTATGTGGTTTTGTTCGTTGATTCAAGCTTAAGCCATCCCTGAGCCGCCAGCTTTTATTCCAGCCTATAATTCTATGAAATAAACATCCATTATTTGTGCTAAGATTTCTTAAGTCTTATATAATACCTAGGGTCCTTAATTCTCTCTTCATAGCTCAACCTAAGGCAAGATCTAGGTGAAAATCCCTGTCAAAACTTTTTTGGTTGAGTTTATGATTAGATGTTGTTTTCTGAAGGTTGTCTCATATTAATTTTGAGGAATCAAGTTGCTGGAGACGATTTTGGTGGAGACTAAAACCTTAAGTTGTGATTAGAGATCTTGGTTCGACAGTCAAGAAAGTGTGAAATCTAAAGTTTTGGGAAAGCATTAAATCCATTCAATCTTTGTTATTTCAAAGATGGAATCTTTTCTGATAATTGTACTATTATTGATCGGAAATTTTAGGGTTTTGAGGAGTTTTGGAGAAATCTGCGTTTACGGTATTTGGTGATTCTAGAAGATAGGTGTGTATATCTAATATTGTAAATCTTATATTTTAGATTGTGGATTCTAAGGTTAGGGTTTATTTATGAATGTGAAATTGGATTTGATTTGATATGTGTTGATGATCAGGTCTCTAGTGAAAATTAGGGTTTATAGTCTTTTAAGAGGATATGTTGCTATTGGAGTTTTGTGAAAGAGCTGAGTCAGGTATGACCTTATCTTGCTTGTTGTTTGTGCATATAGGATTAGAAAAATAAATTAATTAAATTCTATTCGGATTATAATTGAAAAGTGTCGTTGTCCCTAGTGGAGTTGCATTTGGAGATGATTTCGATAGATTAGGAGTCGTGCTAAGCCTTACGGTGGAATGCAATGATGTGTGGTGAGAACCCAACATTAATATAAATATATTAAGTTTTTTATATAAAGGTTTGTTAATCGGGATCATGAGTTACTCCGGGTTTAGGACTAGATGCATATGGTTTTAAACTATGTTATTTGCTTCATTGATCAAAGATAATAAATTGTTGTTGTTGCATTAGTTTAGGATCATATGTGTTATTTTTATGTTGTATGTTTATTCATATTTGCTTGTGGTATGGTGTACTGGGCATTTTTGCTTATTCCTTTATTTTTTAGATACAGTGAAGATGATGTTGTTTATGACCTATCTGGGTATGATCTATATGTAGATCATGGAGATGGCAATAGTGGACTTGACTATCCAACTAAAGACTCGTAGATCTTGAGCATTGGATATAGGAGAGAGATGTAGAAGACTTTATAGAATTTTATGTGTGAATGTTATTAGTTACTAAAGACTTTATGAGACTAGTTTGTTAGGTTTCAATTGGTTTGATGATATGTAGTTTCGGATTTTTATTAGTTTATGTTTTCTAGAAAGATTATCTTATGTGACAATTTAAAGTAACCATATATGAGTTTTGGTGATTATATTTGGTATAACTTGTGGTTTAGTATCTTATAGTCTTGGTGTGTTTTTAAAAAGAAAAGGAGACGTGGTAAGTTGTAATGCCTAAATTTAGGATGTTACATTATTTTTAGGTTAATGTCACAAATGGCACCTGAATTTTGATAAAACATGCAATTAGGTACCTAAATTTTGAAATTGATCAATTTAGTATCTAAAAGAACTTTTCATGAACACCAATAGTACCTTTGTTAAATTTTTTAGGCACGAAATTGATCAATTTTAAAGTTAGGTACTTAATTGCTTGTTTTACGAAAGTTCATGTACCAATTGTGACATTAACCCATTATTTTTTTATACCAAGTGAATATTATAATAGACATTATAATTCTATTATAATCTTATTGATTTGAAATTCAATTGTCTCCTTATTCCATATCGTGAAGCTAACAAGCCCTAAGTTAATAGCACAATATGTGCAGGAGGAGCAAAGGTTGAAACAAGAGAATATTGGAAGTGTTAACAGGGTAACTTGCTCTTAGGACGACTTTCAATAATAAGAAAAGGAAAATCAATCATACAAGTGATGGAGTTACAAATGTTAACATCTTTACATGTGCAACATAAATAGGATAATGGGCATCACCTCTTTCTCTTGCAAGAACCTAGTCATGTAAAAAACAATATCTTAAGTGTCACGCCTCAAAGGGTATCCTAAACGCAACAATCCATCACACTCAATATCTAAACTCAAGTATGACAACCTTAGTCACTTCATGAGTTTAAACTGTAAATCCCCGAAGTTTTGTAATCAAATTTAAAGCTTAAACCCTAATTAGAAGTCAACCGGATTTTTAAAGTCAAAAAAACCTCAGTCTACCGTAACCGCTTAAGTCTGGCATCCCTGTTTAAGAAACCCCAAGAGAGTAAGAAAGAGTTTAGTGAGTAGAATAGTTCGTAATTATCTAAGGAAGCATAAAAAGATCAGTTTAGTAAAACCGCAACTCGTTTTGAACCCAATCGGACACAGTTTTTGAAAAACGCGTCCTGGGGCTCGGAATAGTAAAAATATTCCGAATATACCATTAGACTCGTAAAAATATAAGATTTTTAAAAATATCAATTTCATAATTTTTCGGTAGCTAAAAATATCAGATATCGCATTTATATGCGTATTTTCTTACTACCGGTACTTAAATTGTCATTTCTAGTTTACATTACACTATTTACTACTATTCTACACTATTTATCTATCTCTACTTTTTCTTGGAACCCATATCTCTATTTCTTACACATTTTCTTTTCCAATACAACTTCACATCTTTCATATCTTACTTTTAATTAATAAAAATACAAAAAAATAAATTTTTTTCCTCCCCCCCTCCCTCAAAATTGTGCCGGCCCCTCTTCTCTTTCTCTCCAATTTGTTTCATTTTTATTTATTTAATTAACACAAATTATCTCCCACATTTTCCTATAAATACCCCATCTTACTTCTACTTCTTTCACATCTTTCTTACACTAAAGTTACTCTCCCAAAATTCTTCAAGAATTTTCTCCCAAGAAGTTCTCTCTAGTTTAGTTCTTTTAGGTAATTTTTCTTCAAGTCCTCTTCATGTTCATTTACTTAGTATGAGCTTAGTGTGTATTTTATAAACCATGAAGGTTAAAGAAAGCAACAATAGGTTCATACTTTGTTTTTGTTCATGATCTAATTTCTTTATGTTGCTTTTATGTTTATAACTATCTAATTATATCTATATAGCTATATATGTCATTTAGAGCATATAAGCTCATTTGTTTTGCAATTTATTTACTTTCCTTACAATTTATTTATATTCATATTGTTTTTAAGACTAGTTTTTCTAGTCTTAGACTTGTCCTCATCAAGTCAAAACATTTTCTTTTTCTTTTAGGGACTAGTCTTTTCTTAGTCCCAAGATACCTTGATGAAGTTAAGGTTCCAATACTTGATTTATTTCTTTACTAGCTTATTCTTTCAAGTTATTATGTTTCTTTATGTTTACATAACTCTATGATTCATATTCATACATAAACATAATGATTCTTGTCTCAACAAAAATAAATAAGGAAATGTTTTCTTAAAATAAAGGTTCCTTTCTAGAAATAAAAAGTAAACTTTTCTAAAATTAAGAAGTCATCTTAACAAACTAAGAGGAGTTTATAAGAATTTTTATAAACATACATGACATAGAAAGGACTTTTTGAAATAAACAAAAGTTGTTACAAAAACTTCACTTTTCATCAAATGCTAGAAACTCTTTTTCATCAAATGGAATTATCTTAAGAAACAAAGAATTATTTCTCTAAACATAAAATTGTTATTACTTTCAAAAAAGTGTTGGTTACTAAGCTTAGAAAATAAATCATTCCCTATGAATTTAAAGAGATTATGGAAATTAAATTTAGGAAAAAAAATACTCATTTGAAATAACTTAAGATATTTTCAAAGCAAAATAAAATTGAATATTTCAAAAGTTCTCACTTTCCAAAAATATTTAAAAGACTTTACTTTTCATAGTTTGAGACAACTTCATTAACTTCATACATTCAATATGAGTCACTTAACATATGTTTATACATTTCAAAGGTTTAACAAGCTATTATATTACCTATCTCTTCAAAATGAGCTTTAAATAAAAGAAGGAAAACAAGTTTATAAAAATTCATGGTGGATTTGTTCGCCACTTTTTTGGAGCCCAAATGACTTAATCTAATGAAAATAAGTTTAGAAATAGATAAATCTTTTTGAGTAGGTAGAAAACGGTATATTATATGCGAAATTTCAAGTTAAAATGAGCAAGTTATGGCCATTTAAGTTGGAATTTCCTCTTATACGATTTTACTGCAATTTTAAGAAAAGTTTATAATCTTCAAGAACAGAAATTTCATGAAAGAATCATTTTGGATATTTCATCTTGTTTAGGTGGAGAAGGACCCGAGATCACCTTCTCGGAAGATTACTTCGATTAGGATCTACCGACATGGAGTGAGTTAATCATTTACTAAGTTACATTTCCTTGTTTTGTGCTTGTAAGTAGTAGCACTAGCAATTAAGAAAAAGATAAATGAATAATTGTTGTGTGACTTGGAATTATGATTGGTTGAATATAAGTTAAGAATATTGAAAGAAGGTTTGATAAATAAATTGTGATTCTTGTATTGATATAATGAAAATTGTGTTGATCATCTTTAACTTGAACTAAACATTATTTGGTTAAATATATATTGAAATTAATTCATGCATATCATAATTGTGAGTCACATTTATTTCACTACTATTCTTCGTGTGGGGAAACGAGGAAATGGTAGTGGTGGCTAGTAGGAGCAGAAAAGTCTACAGGGCTAGTAGGAGCCAGGAAGTCTACAAGGTGAGCATGAGCCGGTAAATCTGCAAATATTGATGGTCGTATGAGCCTGTAACCTCCCAACCCTCGACATGGAGGGCGTAAAATCCATGCCACACTTGATTTCTAGTTAATCATGTGTATTATGTTTGCTCATATGTTTAGTGCATTCTCATATGATTGTTTAAATACTTGTTTGAATTATGGAAATGTCTTGTAGATGGAATTATCTCACTAAGCTAGATTTGCTTATACCCTTATAGCTTTTTGTTACAGTAGGATTACCTTTGGTTGGCCCCAAGGAGCCCTGTATGCTAGGTACGAGTTTAAGCTACTAGGAGTTTTTAGGAGAAGCTATATATATTTAAGTTTTGAACATAGGCTTCTAGGAAAATCTCTATAATAGGCTTGTGCTATAGTTGCTATTATCTTGTTAATAGACTTTAAGACGGGGGAATGCCCCTAAGATGATGTAAGGAAATTATTATTTAAATGAAGATCTCATGTTTATTTATATAAGTTCTTGTTTGTTTTATTATTATTAAACGTAATCCCTGTGAGTCTCTACTATCTTGGAAGCACCCCTTGCATGTGATATCGAAGCTCCTGCATGACTAAAGTTGTCATTCATTAGCTTTAATATTATATGTGGTGGATTGCCACGTTTAGGGTACCCTCCGGGAGACATACATAGCGATAAGAATGTAAATCATAATAGGTATATCCAGATTTAATCTATTACATGATCTAAGGGGCATACCCCCGTCAAAATATTAAGAGTTCTTAAGATCTCAAAAGTCTCTTACAATAACTATCTTACAACAACCATCGTATATATTGATTAAGGAGATTCAACTAGAAGTCTATGCCTATATCTAGGTCCTAACTTCTTCAAAGAGCTTCTTAAGTTCCAAAAGCTGTATCTGAAGAAAGTGGCCTCTCGGATATAGCCATAAATAACCATTCTACAATAGGAAACTATGGGAGTATAAGCTTACAAGCTCAGTGAGTTTCACTTCCAAAATTAAATACTCAACAACAATTTATAATAGACAAGTTATATTAACAAACATATGAAATGCACAAATACGTAAGTATACAATACGTAAGACCGTCTAGAAGTCTTATGTTGAATGGATTTGTGCCCTCTATTGAGGGTTAGGTGTTTAAGGCCCATACGACCATAGATTTAAATTTTTGATTATTTGTATTGTGGTTGATACAAGTGCTCACCCACACACATTTTCAATTCCGGTCCTTACACCAACATTTGAGTTTACAGGCCACTCGTTGCCCAACTATTATGCCTTCTTCCTACAAAGGTATAATAACATATGCAATGTGACTCACATATGGTATGCATGGCCAATTTGATTATAAGATTATAGCATATTAATTTAACAATTTATGGGTGATCATAGATATTGCAGACACTTCAATTCTATACTAAGTATACAAATATTTACAATAAGTCATTTCGATATTCTCTCACCATCCAACCAAGTAGAAATCTTATACACACAGTATATTTTATCTTGCCCTAATTCTAATGCCACTAACATTACTAGCACAATCACAAGCATATAATTTAAAGATAGTGAACTCACTTTGTAATGACGCAAAAATCCACTTAATCGTAATAGTCCTCGGGAAGGTCTAGTTCGTATCCTAAGTCTCCTAATCAAAAGAAATAACTCTACTGAGTATTTTTATGAAGTTTGAATGAACTTATAAATTCTATTCTAATAAATTCGTCAAAATTCATCTAAAAGGAAATTCTAACTTAAAACGGTCATAACTTGGTCATTTTAACTCGAAATTTCGCATATTATATACCGATTTCTACCTATTCGATGAGAGCTATCTATTTCTAGAATTATTTCCAAAAAATGAGGTTGTTTGGTCCATAAATAGTAGGGTACAGAATTCTATACGAATTTCCTATTCCACAATTCAACTCCTAATTTCAAACCAAGCATCATACTAAAGCTTTGATAGATACTTAGCTATCATTATATCTTGTAAGACTCTATTATATACATATATAACTCAATATCATGCATGATTCATGGGTGTTGATAATTCTAATTCCTCATGTACTTAGATAATGTCAAATAGGATGTATAGGACATTATTTTCCTAACTTTGTTTCTACTAAGTGCATCATGTATATATGCAATACCTATAAGCTATTGTCATGAAGGTTATGAGATGAATTATCTATATGCATATTCTTAATGATATAGTATCAAGAATTCTTCTTGAAAATCTTTTACTTTACAAAACTTTTGAAATTTACTAGACTTAAGAAAAATAGTTTTTTTCTTCTTGTAAAATCACACTTGCTTTTATCAAAACTCAATCTTGATGACTTATATAGCCAACATCTTCATTATTTAAATAAAAACTTTCATTTTGGGGGTAGAAAATAGATGTTTAAATAGGTGGTTACCTAATTACGAATTTTACAAAATTTTAAAGAATGAAAATATTGTTTAATCTATTCTTTGAAACCATTCCCTGTTTTAGTATTATACTTTGATAAACATCTCTTATCCTTGTCAAAATTTGGTCTTGATTGCATGTATCCCCTAGGACTTCCATTTTTCCATAAAAATTATCATTTTAGCATTTGGAAATAGGTGTTTAAATAATGGCCATTTTCAAATCCGAATTTTGAAAGTTTCATTTGAGATTATTTTCTTTGTAAAACTCATTTAGTCTTTCAAAAACCATTTCCTAATCAAACCTACTCCTTAAGGCTTCCATTTCTTTAATAAAAATCTTGTTTTGGTGTTGAAAAATGGGTTTTTACACTTCAAGCTTCCCTTATTATGAATTTAAAACTTGTTATTGGGATTGGAACATAACTTTTGTAAACTTTTACTTATTTTGGAAATATTCCTTAGTAGATCTAAGTTTTTCTCATCAAGATCATTCATTTATTATATCTATTGCCTAAGTCCTTCATTTTTAACGTAAAATATACATTTTGAATTTGAAAAAATAGCTTTTCTAAATGGGCTTCCTTTTTTATCCAAATTTTCAAAAATCATTTTTGTTGAAACTAAAGTAGATCTTGAGCTTTCTAATATTTTCCTACTATCATCATGCTATTACAAGTTATTGAGGAACATAAAACAAAAGCCTAATGCATTTATGAACTCAAAACAACTAGATCTAGTTTACTATACTAGTCATAAATGCATGAACATTATAATGATTATGTGAATATGATTAGATGATGAATCATTAATAATAACAACATAACTTGATAATAAACCAAGGTAATAGCAAAATAACTCAAATAACAAGATTTATAACATTGTGATGGCAAGGATCTCATGTTCAAGTGTTTCCACATCCCTAGCTTGAAACTCATGGGGATTTTTGAGTAGAATCACACATGAATGATCTTGTCATTACATGTTTTTAAGGTAATAAGGTATAGATTTATTACCTGTTGGATGTGTGGAGTAAGAAACTTGAAAGAAAAACAAAGGTGTGTGTGTGTATTGATGGAGGGAGGCTCACGGTTTCAAGAGGAGAGGGAGAGATAGTTTTGCAAAAATTTTTCTAAAGAGAAAGTGAAGAAAGAAGAAAAATGAAATGAAGTTGGCATAAAAGGGGTTTATATAGAAAAGTGGATTAGGATTTACTTTAATTTAACAAAAGAAAATAAAACAAATTGGAGAGAGGGTAAGAGGGAGAGAGGGCACCGGTTTTGGGGTATGGGAGAGAGAGAGATGTGTGTTGTGTAAGTTTTAAAATTAAATAAGTAATTTAAGTAGTAAAAGTAGTATTGGAAAAGTAAATTATAAGAAAAATGATGAAATAGTAGGAATAGGTTGTAAGGATGTAAGAAATAGGTTACGGGTATTTGTACTTGTGAATAGTGTGAAAGAAATCAAAAAGTAAATTAGACAATTAAAGTACCGGTACTAATGAAAATACGATAAAAAGGCTATAAATGTAACTTTTATAACTCAAAAAATTATATAACTGATATATTTGGAAGTCTTATGAAATTACGATTCTAATGGTATTATTATCATATATTTAATATCTCGAAACTTGGGACACACTTTTCAAGATCTGTATCCGATCGGGTTCGAAATAGGTCGAAAACTTGCTAATCTAATCTTTTTAAGCACCCTAATATTATTACAAACCAAACTACACTCTCCACTCGTATTTCGACTTCTTGGTTTAGGAACACGGGATTGCTAGATCTAAATTACTAGTGTTTCCTAGGAATTTATTGACTTAAGGTCTCTGGTTGACTTTCCAGTTTAGGGTTTGAACTTGATATTACCCTAAAAATTAAGGACTTACATTAAATATACAAAATGGTTTTTGTTGAGGTTATTAGGGTGATCAAATTTCAATGATAGCTTCATTGACATTAGATTTGGATGAGACTTATTATGAAATGTTATTATGATAAATTTTGATTTTTGTTCCTCATTTTCATAAATCTAGTTATCCTTTTATTTATTATTATTATTTGGATAGGAAAGTTTAGTTTTGTTTTCATTACTTAAATGTTATCATTACTAGTAATGTCATTGATAACAATATAAACTTAAATGTAAGAAATCTTGCATTCAAGCAATTGTGGTACAAGCAAAAAGCAATAAAGAATTCTTCAATGTTATGGATAGAACTGCAAAGGATTTAATGTAGTGTTGAGCTCGAACTCGAGCTCGAAATCAAGTTTCTTCAAGCTTAAATCTTTTGAACTCGAGTCTAACTCAAATTGGCATTAAAGAAACTCCAAATTCACTTAATTAAGCCCATTTAACCTCAATTTATTAAAAATATATTTCCTATTTTAATTAAATTAATATTAATATCTATGGGTAATTGTCGCATTTGTTACATGAAATTTACCTTTTCTAATTGACTAGCTAAACTTTAATACTGTCAATTTGGTATCTAAACTTTGTCCATTTTTTAAATGAACTACTTAAAATTTTGAAATTAACTACCTAAACTTTAGCCACTTTTGCAAATAACTACCTTATCTAGGAATTGTAAATGAACTTAAAAAGTTTATATCTAGTAAGTTGAAACCTTTAAGCTAAAGTTCTTTACAAAATTTGATAAAGTACATGTACCAACTATAACATTTATCCAATATCTAAACTTACAGCTTGAATTCGACTCAAGTATTCCCAATTTAACTCGACTAAAAATCAAGCTAAACCCAAGTAGTTTGTGAACTAACTCGATTCATTTACACTTCTTATGACATATGCCTTTGGTCCATATTTACAAATAGAGGATTGTAATTTTTATTTAATTTCCTTTAATATGATTCACATTAAAGATAATAATGTGAACCCTCAATTGAAACTAAATGAAGTTGGTATTTCAATAATTTTGGAGATGCCATCCAACCATGGTCGGAAAAAATGTTAAGTTAAGAATAGTGGATAAAATGATCTTCACTTAGCTATTAATCTAGGTAAAATCTTTTTATGTAAAAAATTTGAAAAAAAAAACCTAGACATGTTAGGTTTGTGGACTAATCTATTAAAATCTAAACAATTATCAATTAAATTTCTAAAATTGAAAGTTACATCTCCTATTTTTAACATTTACAAATGCTTTTTAGTTTTTTTTTTATAACATTTTATCAAGGGACAGTTTCCTTTAAAAAATTAATTTTTTTTAAGTCATCCGTAGGTGAGTATAAATCCACTAATCAAAATTAGACTATCGTGCTTTTTTTTCTTAAAAACGTTAAGGAAACTTCTACAGTCCATCCAATCAATTATCTAACCATTAATATAAATATAGTAAGTAATATATTAACATTTCAATAGTGTAATTACAATTGAGTATAAATTTGAACTGTTAATTAACCGACAAACGGGTCTCATCAAAAATCACGATGGACAATAAAAACTATTCTTCCTCTAAGTAACGAATCCAATTTCAAAAAAGTTTTATTGAAAACCCACCCCTTTTTTATTACTTTCGTATTACCTTTTCTTTATTTTATATTATTTTATTTATTATTATTCTTGTAGGCAGGTGCCCATTCAACCCTTAACGATGGGTAAACCACAACCCTCGGTTTACTTTGGCAAGGTCCCTTCTTCAAGGTCTCCTAGTGTTCAATGTCATCTATGCTGGAATTTAACAAGTGTTATCGTTCGCAACCTGGTTGGTCTTAGTTACTATAAATGCTAGTTATCATCTACTAAGAAAAGTAATTATTCCTATATTACTACTTTTAGTATTTTTATTACATCATTATGATCCCCTATTCTAAGAAAAAGCCACCTACGCATGTAATAACCCACTCCATTATATACATGAAAAAAAATAAAGAATTATCTCTTTTTATACCATTTTTAAAATTTTAAAAGCTTATAAGAGAACAACATAGACAACAAAGCTATTATAAATATGTACATATTTATTAATTTATCTATCTAAAGAAAGGGAAAACGTCTTATCATTTATATCAATAACTTTATATATAATTTTTTCATATTATACATTTGCAGCATGAAAGCACCATCTACTACTACTAATAAAGTGAGAACACTTACTTTGATGTAACATTACTAAGATATCCCTTTAAATAACTAAAATCATTTAATTAGATTTGGAGATAACTGAATTTGGCAGCGGTAAAACAAAACTCTTACAAAAACAAAATTTTAAAAGATTGTTACAAAACATATTGGCACCACAAGGCCCTTTAAAAAAAAAATATTACAACTTGAAAATTTAAATTCAGCCTTAAAACAAAATAAAAATTGTCACGCCCCGAAGGGTACCCTAAACGTGGCAGTCCGCCACATATAATATCAAGGCTTAAGAATGGCTACCTTAGTCATGCGAAAGCCTTAGTATTATATGTAAGGCGTTTAACACGGTAATAGGAGACGCTTTTGGGAAGCATAGTTTAAGCAAGTAAAGATAAACATACAAGAATCCAGAAATAAGTATATCATATCATTAATAACCAAGGTCTATTACATAATTTCTTAGGGGCATACCCCCGCTAATTCCAAGGATCGAGATAAACTTCATAACATCCAAAATACTACATTAAAGATTTCAAAGGAATTCTAATCTAAGTCTGCGAGTAGATTTCCTCCAAAAGCTTCAATATAAAACGTATACGGATACTGGAAGACCTCGGGCACAAAAATAGGTGTTCCTGAGAATATAAATACCTATAGGGGTGTAAGCTTATGGGCTTAGTGAGTAAATCCTAGAATTCATATTCGAAGAAAATTATCAATCAAGTTTATTATTCAAACATATGAAATGCAACAACGACGTGAGCATACAAGACATATGACTTTCCGGGAATCATATGTTGAATGAATTTACGCCCTTCATTCGGGGTTAGGTATTCAGGCCAATTACAGCCACAACTTTTAAAAACACTTTTATAGATCTTACCGGCTCCTATACGCCATCAAAAACTTGTAGTTATTACAGGCTCCTACTAGCCACCAATTTTGTAGTTCTTACCGGCTCCTACTCGCCACTTACATGATATACCGGTTATGTCTACCACCACTATTATACGCTTGTCCCACCAATTGTATAGTAGCGAATGCAATGGGACTCAACATATGAAGTGCATGAATAATTTCTTTAATTACAGTCTAGTAGTTACATTTAACTTCTTTCAAGTGATCAACCAATTTTAAACACTTCAAGATATTAATGCACATACAATTTTTATTACAAACAAATCGAGTTTCGATATACTTAGTATTCTTTCAACATATTATCATACACTTCCTTTTGATTTTTCTTAAATTCTAGTACAACTAATTTTACAAGCACAATCAAGAGTATGAAAAATAACGGGGAATAAACTCACTCGGCCATGACGACACCTTTCTTGAAATGGATGAGTCGTTCGGAATTTCCACTTAATTGTAGTAATCCTCGGGATACGAACAATCTTCCTTGTGATTATCTAATCAAGAAGAATACCCAAAATGAGTATTTCATGAAATTCTATTCTTGAAGATTCTAAACTTTCCTTAAAATCGTGGTAATATCGTATAAGGGGAAATTCCAACTTAAAATGGCCATAACTTGCTCATTTTAACTGGGAATTTCGCGTATAATATATCGTTTTCTATCTACTCGGAAAGATCTATGCATTTCTAAACTTATTTTCATAAAACTAGGTCGTTTGGGTCCCGAGAAGACAGTGACCAGATTTGCCACGAATTTGCAAACACTTGTTTTCCTTCTTGTAAACAAAGCTTATTTGAAAAGATAAATATTTCAATTATTTTGTAAACTTTTGAAAGGTATATATATATTTGTATGACTCATAACAAATGTATGAAGTAAATGAAGTTGTCTCAACTTATAAAAAGTAAGGTTTTAAAAGACTTTGAACTTGAGATTCTATCGAATATCCATTCTATTTTTGAAAGATCTTGAGTTCATTGAGATGAATATTCTTTTTCTAAATTTAATCTTTCTTTAAATTCTTGTGGTTTTATTTTCAAAACTTGGATTCAAAAAGTAATAAAATGACAATTTTTGTTTCTTATAATGATTCCAAAAGAATATTTCTTGATGAAAGATAAGTTTTCATAAAACCTTTTGTTTATGTAAGAAAAATCATTTCTAAGCATGTTCATGAGTTTTTAGGAAATCTATTTCCTATTCATATTTAATAAGAACCTTTAGTTTTAGGAAGACGCTTCCTCATTTATTTTTGTTGAGACAAAAACATTATGTTCATGCATGAATATGAATCATAAGCTATAGAAATATAAAGTAAAATAATAACTTGAAAGCTTAAGTAATAAAGTAAATCAAGTATTGGGACCTTAGCTTCTTCAAGGTACCCCGGGACTAAGAAAAGACTAGTCCCGAAAAGAAAAGAAAGAGAAATTGTTTTGACTTGATGAGGACAAGTCTAAGACTAGAATGACTAGTCTTAAAATCAGCTTGAAATTAAAATAAATTGCATGAAAGATAAATAAATTGTAAAACAATGAGCTTATATACTCTAAATAATATATATATAGTTATATAGACATATTAGATAGTAAAAAACATAAAAGAAACATAAATGAACATAGAGGAATTATGTTTATGAACAAAAACAAAGCATGAACCTAATGTTGTTTCTTAACCTTCATGGTTTTAGAAAACATACACTAAGCTCATACTAAGTAGATGAACATGAAGAATTCTTGAGAAATTTCTTACCTAAAGGAAACTAAACTTAAGAAGACTTCTTGAAAGAACTCTTGAGAGGAATTGGAGAGAAATTTTTGTAGAGTAACTTTAGAGAAGAAGAGGTGTGAAAGAAGTGAAGGTATGAGAGGGTATATTTATAGGAAAATGTGGGAGATAATTTGTGTTAATTAAATTAATGAAAAATAAAATAAATTGAGGGAAATTGGGAGGGGGCCGGCGCTAATTCCATGCATGGGGGAGAGGAAAAAATTAATTTTTTTGTCTTTTGATTAATTAAAAGTAAGAAATGAAAGATGTGAAATTGTATTGGAATGAAAATGTGTAAGAAATAGGTGTATAGTTTGTAAGAGTAGGTTGTAAGAAAAAGTAGAGATAGGTGAATAGTGTAGAATAGTAGAAAATAGTGTAATGTAAAAGTAGACATGACAATTAAATATCGGTAGTAAGAAAATACGCGTATAAAAGCGATATCTGATATTTTTAGCTATCGAAAAATTATGAAATTGATATTTTTGGAAATCTTATATTTTTACGAGTCTAACGGTATATTCGGAATATTTTTCCTATTCCGAGCTTCCGGACATATTTTTCAAGAACTATGTCCGATCGGGTTCAAAGGATACTCGAATTTTGAAAAACAGATATTTTTATAAAACCTATCACTATTACGAACTATTATAGCTAATTTTTCCAACTTCGTTTTCTAGGGCTTGAAAAAACGGCAATGCCGGACTTAAGTGGTTACGGTAAACTAGGGTTTCGTTGACTCTGGAAATCCGGCTAACTTCCGATTAGGGTTTAAACTATAATTCGATTCCAAAAATTTCGGGGATTTACAAAAATAAATACAAATAAGTCTATCGACCTTACTTCATCACTCCTACTCTCAAACTTCCCAGATCATCCATACCCAAGACAACATAATCATCATCATCAACCACATCATCATCATCACCAATATCATTCAACAACAACTCTTTCATCAACAACATCATCATCTTCATCATTCATCAACACAGAACTTGGAAAAAGAATAACAACAACAATAATGAGCTGAAGCTCAGTGTACAGCAACAAAATCACACATGGAGTGGCACATAAGCGTAACTAAATATAATGCAACAACAAATAAGTTATTATCTTTCATTTTAAAGTAAATCAAGTATTACAGGAGCACTCACACTCTGGAACAAGCCACTGAGAATCTGGGGGTCCTGAGTAACTATACGACTTCAAGGGATTAATATAGGCAGCCCGAATACATATATCTCCTAGATGATGTAACCGATAAAGAAAAAATAGCATCCCCTAGGGTTTGCAGCTGTTACACACACTTTACTTAGTTTTAGTCAATAACATTGTCTAGTTCAACCGGTCCAATAAACATGAACTAAACCATGTTATATCACCCTAAGCTTAAGCAAACATTACACCAATACCGTATATCCCATCGGCTACCCGCTGAACCAATATGAATTGCCATTGCACCATGGCATACCATCATCATTGTAGAAGGTAGCCTAAGTGCCTAAACTACCATATCTACTAGGATAAGGTTGTCGCTCCCCAGACCGAATTCAACGGCATAAGCACAAGCAACACTCATCAATCATTAAGCCAAGTTTAAGTTTTAATTCATTTTAAGATGCTTATCCTAATAATCACAACATAAGTTACTATGTACCTTATATATATAATCCAAATATAGGCTCAAACGTCCTCTTAGAAGATAATCCAAAAGATTCAGAAGCCAGATTCAAACATCTGTTTAATAATTTAAAATCTATAAGAAATCTAATAAAAATCTACTTATTTCAAACTTGTTTTATTACCCTATTTGGTCATACACTAAATAAGAACCCTGTTATGGCTGCAAAAATTGCCCTGCTAAAATACAGACAGTTCTTCTTTGTCTGTCAAAGTATTTCTTTTCACTTTGATTATAGTATTTTATTACAAAAGCATCAACAAAGCATTTATATATGAAAATATTCTTTTCCTAAGCAAACACATATTTGAAACAATATATTCCCCATATTAATTATAGTTTATCCTAACATATCATTTAATCCAATTATTAGCTATTAAACCCATTTTAAACTAATCCTAGCCAAATTGATTAGAATTAATCATTTAATCCAATTACTAAGCTAAGATAATTAAACTCAATCAATCTAATCCATTTTAGCTTACTAAAGTCTAATTAGTCAAGTTAGACTAAGAGTGATTAACGAAGTTCATTTTATATCTAAGATTTATTTTCACTTAAGTCTATATTAACTTAATCTTAACCAAGTTAATTAAATTTAACCAATCTAGTTCATTTTAGCCCATTCAAGTTCATTAAACCATATTGAACTTATATTATTAACTAGGTTTGTTTTATATCTAACTTTATATTTAACCAAGTTATTTATTAAGTATTTAAGTTTACTAAACTCATGCTTAAATATATCATTAAGCAAATATAAAATATTAACTATCAACTATTTATTCCATTTCAGCTCAAAAAGATTCATCTTATACTTGACTATACGCACTTAACTAGTAAACAAGTTTTTAACTTTATTTGAAAAATGTAGCAGTTGGAAAGAATTAAAATTTCGGCCTTGATAGTTTTTGAATTTGCAAAAACTTAAAACATGAAAGTTGTAGATCTTTTTTTAAGCTTTCCAAAGCATTTTGAATAACTTAAATACAAGTTTGGATGAAAAAATTATTATCAAAATACGAAACCATATCACGTCAAGGAAAACATGAGTCACGCCCGTGATTTTTGGAAAGCTATCATAAAATAGCCTATGAGCTAAGAATCACACCTATGATTTTTGGATTTCAAAGTTTTTGACCAACCCGAGGCTACCAAAGGATGGATCACGCCCGTGATTCGTGAAAATTTCCTAAAACAAAGATTTTTCTTGCAAAATCACTTTGTGATTCATGAAAATACCCACATCAAATGCTACCCAAGGAACAAATCACGCTCGTGATTCATCAAATTTGTCTAACCCGAGCCTACTAAGGCTTGAATCATGCCCATGCCTTGCTTTCTAATAGCCTATATGAACTCCCTTCTTTTTCAAACTCCATTTTATCAAACTTTTACACATGTTACTTAAACTAAAACTCCACAAAAGCAACATACAATACATCACACTTACTTAACAACACCTAATGCACAAAAACTTCACATCCCCAACATCATACCACTCCCATAACTTCATCAGCTCATTCAACTACCATTTTATTATAAACTCTACTTACAACTAACATCAATCTATCATATGTATGCACAATCAACAATCAAAACAATATAAAACTATAATACTTAGCATTATGGCAAGAACCTGCAATTGGCTTCTCTTTTGTTGTTGTTGAGTTACTTCTAACTTGATTTCCTTCTCTTATCTTCTTTTCTAACTTCAAATCCTTGTTTAATCTTGTTGGGATTAAGATTTAAGAGTTGAAATTGAAGAAAGAAAAGAAAAAAGAAGAAGAGGAAAGAAAGAAAGAAAGTGATACAAGGAAGAGAAGAGAGAAAGAGAGCAGAAATTGAAGAAAAGAAGAGAGAGAGAAGATAAGGATAAAGGAAAAGGAAAATTTGGCCAAAAAAAAGGAAAAGGAAAAATTACAGATGTTTTCAAAATAGGGCATTGAGTTTAAACCTTTCTGATAATTATCTTTAATATTAAAACTAATTAGAAAATAATTTGAGAACATATATATTAAAAATTTATAACTTGATATAAAAATACATTTCAAAAGTATAATTTGTGAAAATAAGATATTTAACTTAGGTTCGGGTTTAAAACTGATATTTTTAAACAAGTAATTGATTTCAAAATTTAATAAGATTTTACAAAGTGAAAGATAGCTAAAGTTTAAGGGTTTAGGAGTTTGAAAAACGTTGAAAATATTTGTTTTGAGATTTAGGAATTCAAATCGAAGAAAAGGTGTAAGCCCCTAGATTTTTTTCTGTAATAAAGTAAACCCTAGAATAAGAAGTCAAACTGGAATACTAAAGTTAACCTAATTCTATGTTTAGTCTATTGAATATAGATTTGGCAATCCCGTGTTCTTAAACCCTAAACAATGGAATTGAGATAATTATGGATAATAGTTCGTAATAATATATAAAAAGTTTAAAAATAACAGATTTGCAAATTTCTAGTGTCGCTTGAATCCAAATAGGATCAGTTTTCGAAAACCGTGCTCTGGTTTACCTTCCAATTCCTACTATTTATTACTAGTTCACTATCTCTACTTTTTCTTACATCCTATTCTTACATACTACCATACCTATACCTTACAATTTTCCTTCCCCATACAACTTTAATCACATCACATTACATATTACTTCTTTTTATTACAAAACAATAAAATAAATCAATCTAAGCATGGCCGACGCCCCCCCTTGTCCTTTCCATCTCATTTTTATTTTAATTTCATTTAATTTTAATCACACAAATTTTCACTCTAAAATTCTATAAATACCTCATTCCTCCTTCATTCTTTCACATAACTCATTTTCATATCAAAACTTTACCGAAATCACTCCACAAACTCTCTCTCTCAAATTCTCTCCCAAGTTCTCTCTTCTCTCTACTCTCCACAAAATCATTTACCACATATTATTACAACCATTTCTTTTCTTCTTCAACATACACATAACCTTAGGTAAAATTTCTTACATATACTAATCATGTTCATATAACTTAGCATGAGCTTAGTGTATGTTTCTTAGACTCATAAGAGTTAAAGAAGCAACAATATGTTTATGTTTTGTTTTTGTTCATGTTCATATTTTCCATTATGTTATTATTGTTATTATGTTATTGTTTTTATGCTTCCATATTTATATCTAGCTAAATATATTTATGTATCTATGTACATTCTTTACAGTATATAATCTCACATGTTATTTATTTATTTTCATGTTTTGCAGTTTATTTATTTACTTGTTTCAGGTAAATTATTAAAACTAGTCTTTCTAGTATTAGACTTGTCCTTATCAAGTCAAAACAATTTTCTTTTTTTCTTTTCTTTTTGGGACTACTTTATTCTTAGTCCCGGGATGCCTTGATGAAGCTAAGGTTCTCAATACTTGACCTTATTATTATGCTATTATTTATTCTTTTATATATCTTGTCTTATTATTTAATATTGTCATATTTCTCTTATCTACATATTCATGCATGAATATTTTGATATTGTCTTAACAAATATGAAAAGGAGTTTTCTTAAGTAAAGAAAAATAAGAACTCTCTTTAAAAAATAAATTTTGTTACATAAGAAAAGATTTTTTTCATAAAAACTTAAAGTTTTATCTTAACAAATCTTTTCCAAAGTTAGAGAAGTTTATTACAAGTTCCTATTAATAATAGAATATGTGATTTCATCTAAGTATACATAAAGTAAAGTTATCATATACTCTCTTTTCAAACCAATGAAATAAGAAAGTTTCATTAAAACTTAATATTACTAATTCTTTGTTTAACAAAGGTTTTCTTAAACTCATTTATAAAGCTTTCATCAACACTCTTAGATACTAAGATTTGGATAAGTTTTATAAAATCATCAAAGAATAATCTTTTAAGGGTAAGTCTTACTTAAGAAATAATTGGTAAATAACTTAGAAGAACATTATTATTTATTTATAGTAGAACTAACTTTAGGAAAAATCAAGAAAACATAAACATGACTACCTTAAGGAAATTTTAGTCTTAAAAATACTTAGAAAAACTATATATGTTTTTTTTCAACCACTAGAATGAAGTTGTAGGAATCTTAAAAAGACTAAATTTATTTTTTGAAATTTTAAAGTATTCTCAAAGGTTAAGAAATGAAGTTAAAAGAAGGAAACACTCACTTATAATAATTTAAGAAAATTTTCCTACAAATCTAAAAAGGAATTTTTCAAGTCTTAGCATTTTCTAACTTTTAAAACATATTGTTTTATAAAAATCATTGTTGAGATAATACCACTAAATTCATGCATATAATATGAGTTTATAATATATATATATATATATATTCAATGGATTTTTCAACCATACAAATATCTATATTTTTGTACAAGAATTTTTGGATGAAGAAAAGTTAGAAAAGTTATGTTTTGAAAGCTAAGATTTTTGTAACAGTTCTGTACCCTGCTTTTCCGAGACCCAAATGGCTTCTTTTAAAAAAATAACCTTATAAATGGATAGATCTTTTCGAGTAGGTAGAAAACGATATGTAATATGCAAAATTTTAAGTTAAAATAAGCAAGTTATGACCATTCTAAGTTACAATTTCCATTTATGCGAATTTTGATGAATTTAATAAGATAGAGTTAGAAAATTTAAATAGATCTTGGATGAAATACTTCTTTCATGTATTTATTTTGTTTAGGTGTCGAGAACGAAGATCTTCTGTTTCCCGAGGATTACTTCGATTGATAAAAGATTGCTATGGACGAGTGAGTTTCCTTTACATTTATGTATTCATGCATATGCTTGTAGAATGGAGCACTAGATGTTAGGAAAAGATAAAATTGATATGCATGTGAGATATCATGTGAATTATGATGTGAATTGTTATGTGCGATCAATGAATGATAAGTATATCGGAACCCGATTTGTGATTGCTATAATTGTCTCTATGTATACTGTTGTGTGTGCAAATATTGATTGATCACTTTAAATGAATTAATGTCGGATTAGAAATTCCCCTAAACTAAATTGCTCATACATATCATTTAGAATATCATCTCACATTTTGCTACTACTCATTAGCATGGGATCGGAAAGGTAAGACGTCTAACTACATCTTGAGGATTTAGGATGTTCGGGGAATATAGCCTCAAGTTATAGCCGAGCCGGATTGATCGCTTTGGGTAAGGAAAGCCCGGGGACTAGTAGTATGGTTCGTTGGAACCTCAAGATGTCACGCCCCAGAAGGTACCTTGAACGTGGCAATCCGCTGCATATAATATTAAAGCTAATGAATGACAACCTTAGTCATGTAGGAGCTTCGATATCGCATGCAAGGCATGTTTCCAAGATAGTAGGAGACTCACAGGGGTATTACATTTAAGTAGATAATAAAAGCAAGCAAGAACTTATATAAATAAACATAAGATTTTTATAATAATATCGTTACATCATCTTAGAGGCATTCCCCCACTTTAGAAGTCTTCCAAAACAATAACAACTATAACATAAGCCTACTATAGAGATTTTCCTAGAAGCTTATGTTCAAACTTAAATACATATAGCTTCTCCCAAAAACTCCTAATAGCTTAAACTCGTACCTGGCATACGGGGCTTCTTAGGGCCTACCAAAGGTAATCGTACTGTAACAAAAAGCTATAAGGGTATAAGCAAAACTAGCTTAGTGAGATAATTCCATCTACAAGACAATTCCATAATTCAAACAAGTATTTAATCAAGCATATGAGAATGCACCAATCATATGAACAAAGAAAATACACATGATTAACCAGAAATCAAGTGTAGCATGGATTTTACGCCCTCCATGTCGAGGGTTGGGAGGTTACAAGCCCATACAACCATCAATATTTGCAGATTTACCGGTTCTGCTCGCCCTGTAGACTTTCTGGCTCCTACTAGCCACCATGTAGACTTTCCAGCTCCTACCAGCCACCACTACCATTTCCTCGTTTCCCCACATGAGGAATAATAGTGAAACAAATGTGACTCACAAGTATAATATGCATGAATTAATTTCAATATATATTTAACCAAATAATGTTTAGTTCAAGTTAAAGGCGATCAACACAATTTTCATCATATCAATACAAGGATCACAATTTATTTATCAAACCTTCTTTCGATATTCTTAACTTATATTCAATCATAATTTCAAGTCACACAACAATTATTCATTTATCTTTTTCTTAATTGCTAGTGCTACTACTTACAAGCACAAAACAAGGAAATGTAACTTAAGTCAACAATTAACTCACTCCATGTCGGTAGATCCTAATCGAAGCAATCCTCTGGAAAAGTGATCTTGGGTCCTTCTCCACCTAAACAAGATGAAATACCCAAAATGAGTCTTTCATGAAGTTTCTATTCTTGAAGATTCTAAACTTTTTTTAAAATTGCGGTAAAATCATATAAGAGGAAAGTCCAACTTAAAATGGCCATAATTTGCTCATTTTAACTTGGAATTTTGCATATAATATACCGTTTTCTACCTATTCGAAAAAATCTATCTATTTTTAAACTTATTTTCTTCAAACTAAGTGGTTTGGGTTCCGAAAAAGTGGCAGACAGATTCACCACGAATTTTTATAAACTTGTTTTCCTTCTTTGATCCAAAGCTCATTTTGAAGAGATAGGTAATATAATAGCTTGTAAAACCTTTGGAAGGTATAATCATATATTTATTGACTCATAATAAATGTATAAAGTTAATGAAGTTGTCTGAATATTATGAAAAAGTAACGTTTTTAAAGATTTTGAAACTTGAGAGTTTTCAGAATATTCATTTTTGTTTTGAAAATATCGTAAGTTTATCTATAATGAGTATTTCTTCTCTTTTCCTAAATTTTATTTTCGTAATCTCTTTAAATTCCTAAGAAATGATTTTTATTTCCTAAGCTTAGCTTCCAATACTTTTTGAAAGTATTAACACTTCTATATTTAGAAAAATAATTTCTTGATTTCTTGAGATCATTTTATTTTAATAAAAAGAATTTCTATTATTTGAAGAAAAAGTGAAGTTTGTTGTAAAATCTTTGTTTACTTCAAAAAGTCATGTATGTTTATAAAATTTCTTATGAACTCCTCTAAGTTTATTTAAGATGACTTTTTAGTTTTTAAAAAAGTTTACTTCCTACTTTTATTTCTAAAAAAGAATCTTTATTTTAAGAAAACATTTATTCATTGTTGAGACAAAACCATTATGTTTATGCATGAATATGAATCATAAAGTTAACTAAATACACAACCATTGGAAGAAAAGCTAATAAGAAAATAAATCAAGTATTGGAACCTTAGCTTCATCAAGGTATCTCGGGACTAAGAAAAAACTAGTCCCAAAAAGGAAAAGAAAATGTTTTGACTTGATGAGGACAAGTCTAAAACTAGAAAGACTAGTCTTAAAAACAATATGAAAGTAAATAAATTGCAAGGAAAGTAAATAAATTGCAAAACAATGAGCTTATATGCTCTAAATAATATATATAGCTATATAGATATATTAGATAGTTATGGACATAAAAACAACATAAGGAAAGTAGATTATGAACAAAAATAAAGTATGAACCTATTGTTGCTTTCTTAACCTTCATGGTTTTAGAAAACACACACTAAGCTCATACTAAGTAAATGAACATATGGAAATCTTGAAGAACATTTACCTAAAAGAACTACACTTGAGAGAGCTTCTTAAGAGGAACTTCTTGGAGAGATTTTTGTAGAGTAACTTTAGTAGAAAAGAGGTGTGAAAGAAGTGGAAGTATGAGGGGGTATTTATAGGAAAATATGGGAGATAATTTGTGTTAATTAAATAAATTGAAAATAAAACAAATGGGAAGAAAGAGAGGAGTGGCTGGCGCTATTTTGAGAGGAGAGAGGGAGTGAGAATTTATTTTTTTGCCTTTTGATTAATTAAAAGTAAGATATGAAAGATGTGAAGTTGTATTGGAAATGAAAATGTGTAAGAAATAGGTGTATGGGTTATAAGAGTAGGTTGTAAGAAAAAGTAGAGATAGATAAATAGTGTAGAATAGTAGTAAATAGTGTAATGTAAAGTAGATATGACAAATTAAGTACCGGTAGTAAGAAAATACACGTATAAATGCGATATCTATTATTTTTAGCTACCGAAAAATTATGAAATTGATATTTTTGAAAATATTATATTTTTACTAGTCTAACGGTATATTCGGAATATTTTTATTATTCCGAGCTCTAAGACACATTTTTCAAGAACTGTGTCCGATCAGGTTCAAAACGAGTCGCGGTTTTACTAAACCGGTCTTTTTAAGCTTCCTTGGATAATTACGTACTATTCTACTTACTAAACTCTTTCTTACTCTCTTAGGGTTTCTTAAACAGGAATGCCAGACTTAAGCGGTTATGGTAAATTAGGGTTTTGTTGACTTTAGAAATCCGGTTGACTTCTAATTAGGGTTTAAGCTTTAATTTGAATTCAAAACTTTGGGGGTTTACACAAGACGCGTGCAAACTTTCAAGGAGGTCGTTTGAGGTCCATTTCAAATCATTCTCTAACCATCGATGGAGGGGTAAATCCATCATACAAACAAAATCGGATAGTCGTATGTAATGTTTGATCATATGGTTACTTGCATTTCGTATGCTTGATTAATGAACTTGTTTGAATGCTTGTTATGAGTACTTTTGCGTAAGGATTATCTCACTAAACTAGTTATGTTGATTTCTTAATAGATTTCTAATATTGCAAGATCTTCGTTTTGTGCCCGAGACCACCTTGACCATCCGGGTAGAACTTATGCTTTGGGAAGCTTTTGGAAGAATTCTGTTTTGAAGCCTTAAATTAAATTTCTTCTAAAAGCTTCTAGCTTAGTTATTTATCGTAGTAAGACTCTGTTGTTTTGCTATTATGGAGATTATCAAGGGAATGCCTCATTAAAGTTGTAGAACTTGATATTTTGATGAAATATATTAAGTGATATTTTGTATGTTTCGCTGCCATTATCTTAAAATGCATAACTCAACTGGTCTCGCTTTGTTGTGAACGTACGCCTTGTACCAATATGAAAGCTTCCGAGTGACTATGATAGTCATTTTGAAGTTTTAACATCGTGTGTGGTGGGCTATCACATTTAGAGTACCCATTGGCACTCGACAAAAGGAGTCCAATGAAGAATTTGAATAAAATAAAAAGTTTGATTCATAAAAAAAAGTCATTGAGACATATGGAGGATTTAAAAGAGTATTTTAAACCTCAAATCTCAATTTAACCTATTTACTAACTTAATTATAGCAAATTGTCTATTCCTTTCTCTATTGTCTACTCATTTTATTTATTTAAATTGTCTAACTATGTTCAAAATTAACTATCTGTCATATTATTTAATGAAACCATTTCTAAATTAACTAGATGAGGGTTTAGAGTATTTCGATCACAATAACCTATTATTTTAATGGGTTAATATTACAAATGGTACCTGAACTTGCAAAATTTATAATTAGGTATTTGAACTTTTAAATTTATTAATTTGATACCTGAAATTGACAAATTTAATACATAAAAGAACTTTTTGTGTACGCTAACAGTACCTCCATCAAATTCTTTCAGGTATTAAATTTGTTAATTTCAAAGTTTTTCAGATAGCAAATTGATAAATTTTAAAGTTCAAGTACTAAATTGATCATTTTCAAAGTTTATGTACCTAATTATATATTTTTCCAAAGTTCGGGTACTATTTATAATATTATCTCTATTTTAAATCACACTAAAATATTTAGTCATCAAACTAAAGATTTGCATAAAATATATATTTATGTAAGTATTTATTAGCTCAAAAGAAGGTTATTATTCAGTCAAGTGATTGGTATAATGTATATGACAATGTATACAGTTATGGTTGGTTGACACTAAAAACCTGTTTACTTGAGGGGGATAAATACCCATTCCTCTCATTATATGTAAAACTTTTATTACGTTATTTAGTTAGGATAATGAAGATTAATAATAAAATGTTACTATGCAAAAATAATGAATGGCAATCCATAACCCTATACACATAAATTGCTATTTAGTTATTTTCAATTTTTACCATAAATACCCTTGTCTTAAAACTATCACCATGCAATTATCATCTCTCATAATAAAGACAAGGGGCATTATAGATATTTTACTTTTATGTTAGTAATTCTATATTTTATTTTTAGGTTAATGTCACAAATGATACCTGAATTTTTATAAAACATGCAATTAGGTACCTAAATTTTGAAATTAATCAATTTAGTACCTAAACTTTAAAATTGATCAATTTAGTATCTAAATGAACTTTTCTTGCACACCAACAGTACTTCTATTAAATTTTTTCAAGCACTAAATTGATCAACTCTATAGTTTAGGTACTAAATTGATCAATTTTAAAATTTAAATACTTTATTACATATTTTGCTAAAGTTCATGTACCATTTGTGATATTAACCTACTATTTTTTATATCAAGTGAATATTATAACAAACACTATAACTCTATTATAATCCTATTAAATTGAAATTCAATGGTCTCCTTATTCCATATTGTGAAGATAACAAGCCCTAAGTTAATAGGATAATATGTGTAGGAGGAGGAAAGGTTGAAACAATAGAAGAGTGGAAGTGTCGACAACTCGTCCTTAGGACAAAACCCTCAATGATAAGAAAAGGAAAATCGATCATATGAGTAATGAAGTCACAAGTGTTAAGTCTTTACATGTGCAACGTAAATATGTTAATGGGCATCACCTCTTCCTCTTGCAAGAGTCTAGTCATGTGAAAAAACAATATCTTAAATATAAAAAATGCTTTTGTTAAGCTTATTAGGGTGATCAAATTTCAATTAGAGTTTCATTGACATTTAGATTTGGATGATACTTATTATGAATTGTTATTACGATAAAATTTTATTTTTGTTTCGCATTTCAATAAATCGAGTTATCCTTTTTTATATAATTATTATTTAGAAAGGAAAGTTTATTTTTTTTTCATCACTTAAATGTTATCATTACTAGTTCCATCATTGATAACAATATAAACTTAAATGTAAGAAATCTTGCATTCAAGTAACTGTGGTACAACAAAAAAGCTAATAAATGAGGAATTCTTCAATATTATGGATAGAATTGCAAAGGATTTAAGTCCACATATAGTGTTGAGCTAAAGCTCGAGCAAGAAATCAAGTTTCTTCAAGCTTAGATCTTTTGAACTCGTGTCTAACTCAAATTGGTAGTAAACAAACTCCAATTTCACTTGATTAAGCTCAATTAACCTCGATTTATTAAAATATATTTTCTATTTTAATTAAATTAATATTAATATCTATGGGTAATTGTCACATTTGTTACATGAACTTTACCTTTTATAATTAACTAGCTAAACTTTAATATTGTCAATTCGGTACCTAAACTTTGTCTATTTTTTGTATGAACTACCTAAAATTTGTCAAAATTTGAAATTAATCACCTAAACTTTAGCCACTTTTGCCAATAACTACCTTATCTAGGTATTATAAATGAACTTAAAAAGTTTATATCTAGTAAGTTGAAACCTTTAAGCTAAAGTTATTTACAAAATTTCATAAAGTATAGGTATAATTATAACATTTATTCAATATCTAAACTTGTAGCTTGAATTTGACTCAAGTATTTCTAATCTAACTCAATTGAAAATTAAGCTAAACCCACATAGTTTGTGAACTAACTTGATTCATTTACACTCCTTATAACATATGCCTTTAGGCCATATTCACAAATATAGGATTGTAATTTTATTTAATTTCCTTTAATTTGATTCACATTAAAGATAATAATGTGAACCCTCAATTGAAATTAAAAGAACTTGGTATTCCAATAATTTTGGAGGCACCACCTAACCATGGTTAGAAAAAAAATGTTAAGTTAAGACTAATGGATAGAATGATCCTCACATAGCTACTAATCTGGGTAAAATTTTTTTATGTAAAATTTTTTTAAAAAAAATAGATATCTTAGGTTTGTGGACTAATCTATTAAAATCTAAACAATCATCATTTAAATTTCTCAAATTGAAAGCTACATCTCCTGTTTTAAACATTTACAAATGCAGTATAGGATTTTTCCTTTTTTTTTTTTGTTTTATTAGGGGACAGTTTCCTCTAAAAAATTAATATTTTTTTAAGTCATCCATAGGTGAATATATATCCACTAATCAAAATTAGACTGTCATACTTTTTTTTCTTAAAAACGTTAAGGGAACTTCTATAGTCTCGTTAATAGGATCATCCAATCAATTATCTAATCATTAATATAAATACAGTAAATAATATATTAACATTTCAATGATGCAATCAAAGTGAGGTATAAATTTGAACCGTTAATTAACCAACAGATGGTTCTCATAAATAATCATGATGGACAATAAAAACTGTTCTTCTTCTAAGTAATGCACCCAATTTAGGAAAAGTTTTATTGAAAAGTAACCCTTTTTTATTACTATCGTCTTACTTTTTTTATTTAACTTTTTGTTTTTTTTTTCCATACCCTTAACGATGGGTAAACCACAACTCTTAGTTTACTTTAGCAAGGTACCTTCTTCAAGGTCTTCAAATGTCCAATGTCATCTATGCTAGAATTTAATAAGTGTTATTGTTCACAATCTGGTTGGTCTTAATTACTATAAATGCTAGTTGATCATCTATTAAGAAAAGTAACTATTCTTGTATTACTACTGTTAATATTTTTATTATATCATTGTGATCCTCTATTCTAAGAAAAAGCCACCTACACATGTATTATCCTGCTCCATTATATACATTAAAAAAGAAAAAAAAAAAGAATGATCTCTTTTTTATACCATTTTTAAAATTTTAAAAGCTTATAAGAGAACTACATAGACAGGAAAGCTATTATACATATATACATATCCATTAGTTTATCTATCTAAAGAAACGGAAAACTTCTTATCATTTATATCAATAACTTTATATAAAAAATTTTTCACATTATACATTTGCAGCACGAAAGCACCATCTGCTACAGCTAATAAAGTGAGAACACTTACTTTGATGTAACATTACTAAGATTTCCCTTTAAATAACTACTCATTTCTTTATATGTTTTCTTTTTCTTTTCTTTTCGTTTTCTAATCCATCTCCTTTTCTTTTTTCTATAATCTATATAATTTAAGGGCTTTAACACGTAAGATAACCAATATACCAACATCTCCTTAAAAGAAAAAAAATTAAATTATTTTAATTTTAAAAGTGTGGCACTTTTGTCCAACCACAAAATCTAAAAAGATATTCTAGATTAACTACCTTTTTTTCCTTTGTTCCTACTTTCTACAATTCCTTTTCATCTAACTAATGAAGAATTTTAAACTCTTGAAGAATTTAACAAAATTCTATGGCAAGTACTAATTATTTTTCCTTTAATTCCTTTTTCTTACTGTTTCCGATGACATAAATATGTAGGTGACAAAATCTTGTTGTTCTAGTGTTAACATCGACACTCTACCAAAGAAATAAGGAATTTTGGAGAGATTTCTAGAGAAATCTTAGAAGGCAAGGGTAAAATAAAATGTAGTACAAGGAAAGATTGAAGAACTATGAGAAGGCAAGGCGATTCAATATGTTTTTAGTCATTTTGAGTGTTGTTTTCTAAAAAGTGTGTAGATATTTGTTTATTTTGGTATAGGATTGTTAAATATGAGTATGGAAGAGTTTAAAGACATTTTGGTATGAAAACAAGATAAAAACACACAAAAAGGTGTTCCTAGAACTACACGACCAAATACATAAGTCGTGTATCAGCCATATCGGCCCCTTGAAACTTATGAAATTTCGAATGTTGTCTTCCTGGAAGTACACGGTCGTTGCACGAACCCATGCGCATAGTCCTGCATACCTTCTATGATCCATATGGCCAATTTATATGAACCCATGTATAAATTACACAAACCTTCTATGAATCATAAAACCATTGGTGCGTGCCCATGTACAGGCTTGTGTTTAGTTCTATGAACTACATAACCTTTTAGCACAGCCATGTATTAGCCCATGCGCTTCATAACTTCTTCAAATTCACTTTTTTCTTTCTAAAAAACAATTAAAACTTCTCTAAGAACAAGTGGGAGTCAAGGCAAAAACTATAAAAGTGTAGACTATAAGTGAGGATTTTTTTTTTTTTTTTAAACCATAAGTGAGCTTAAAAGTATAAATGGTTCTGAATAGTTTAATTGTTATAGAATTCAAGTTAGAGGATTCTAATGTTCAAGATGGATCAACTTTCTAAGTATATGTATAAACTTGCGTGTGCTTGTGCTTTTTTAGGATAGAAGCTTACAATGACTAAATGAATACTCAATTATGTAATTGAATGTGCAGGTCCTTAGCTATAGTTGGTGGAGGATACTTGATGCGAATATGATAGCATCAACATGTCAAGTTCAATAATACTTTACAAGGAATTAGAGGCCTATTGATTGGAGTTCCAATGATAAAAACACGAGTCAAACAAACTAAAGATGTCTATAAAATAGTTTGGGACAAAAGAGATTAAAGATTTTGAAGTGTTGGACCTGCTGGAGGATCCAAGCCACCGACCTAAATTCAATGTCGCCATCCTTGAAGCTTCAAATCTTGTATGCTGGCAAGATGGCGCCAGCCTTACCAAATGATGAGAACCGAACCTGCTCAATCACCATAAATTCTCCGCAATCATCATATATTCTGTATGGTGCTATAAGCTTCAAAGTTTCCAAACCTAATTCTTCCACCAACAAGGTACTAATAATAGTTATAAAACTCCCACTATCAATCGTCAAACTACATACCTTGTTATTTACCAAACATCTTATATGAAAGATAGGTTTATTATCATCCACTTGTATTTGGCTCATTTTTTTTAAATCATACCCTAGATCTAAAAATAAAAAATTTCACAAAAAATCCTTAAAAGACAATCTGCACGAATTTCCTTTTTTTAAATCATAAAGACACCAAAAACTAAAATCCTAACAGTAGACAATCAACGATAACTCCCAAAACCCATAAAGAAAACAATCAAAATATATGGATGATTCGCGTTACCTCTAATCAAACTGGATATGGATTCTTAGAAATCCTATGCTCTGATACCAACTAATACATGCTTAGCATGGCTTTGTGATTGCCCGACTCTAAGAATCGAAAACGGACCTCGACCTGATGAAATATCTAGAATTAGATCTAAAATTCGACGAACCTTTGTATCAATTAATGGAAGAATCGTGACCCATTGGTTGAGTAATCATAAGAACCTTGATATAGAGATCTCAACTCTATAGGAAATACTGACCAATTGTGTCTTTTCTTTACCTAAACTTGCACTTTCATCAATAGATAATGGAAACAACTCTCTCAAAGGAGGTGATTCATCTGGAATTTCCTGAGGGCACAAATCCTTGAATTCCTACAGTGATGAAGAAATCTCATTGAGAAAAGAACAACTAATGTCATTAGTGGAAAAACAAATATCCTCACTTTTTTTTTATCAATATCACTTTTTATTGTTTGTGTTTCACACTTTAATTCTTTTTTCTCATTGCTCACTAGTATGCTTTTATCACTCTTTTTCTCACTCACACTATTTTCTAGACTCTCATGCTTTTCATCTTGCTCATTCTTTTCTTTACTCTCAATCTTTTCAAGAGCACTCTTTTCTTTTTCTCTTTTCTTAAATTGCCTTGCAATCCTCATATGATCTTCAATAGCTTCCCATGGATTGAGTGGTACTAAATTCACTCGCTCTTGGTTGTAAACCAAAGAATAGCAATCCTTGCATCCACCAGACTTGGCTTTTCTGTTAGACTTCCATGGTCGCCCTAACAAAATATGACAAGTTTTCATTGGAATTACATTACATTAAAGATCGATGACTCAACTCATCAAGGCTGGTGGTGTATGAAACGAAGGCTGCCACCATCTTGCCAACATACAAGACCTGAAGCTTCAAGGCTAGTGGCATTGAATCTAGGTCGGTGGCTTAGATCCTCCAACAACTCCAACACTTCAAAATCTTCAATCTCTTATATCCCAAACTATTTTATAGGCATCCTTAGTTTGTTTAACTCGTATTATTATCATTGGAACTCTAGTCAATAGGCCTCCAATTCCTTGGAAAGTATTGTTGAACTTGAACTTCATTGGCTTTAATGTTGATGCTATCAGATTTGCATCATTTCTTAGCACGGCTTTACAATTGCCCAAACTCTAAGAATCGAAAACAAACCTCGACTCGATGAAATATCCAGAATTAGATATGAAATTCCATGAACCTTGGTATTAATTAATGGAAGAACCGTAACCCATTGGTTGAGTAATCCTAAAAATCTTGATATAGAGATCTTAACCCTATAGGAAATATCAACCAAGAAACTTGGTATACAGGAAGACGCCACAATTGGTGGTGAAAATCCGATTGATAAGTCATGATGAATGCCATGGGTAAAAACCTAATAAGTTCAAAGAGGTTCTTTCTAGAACCAAAGAGAAATCAATTATCAAGAAAACATTTTCATCTCACCTTTCTCATTTTTTTTTTCTTTATTGTTAATCTTTTCAAGAGTACCCTTTTCTTTTTCTCTTTTCCTCAATTACCTTGCAATCCTCATCTGATCTTTAATGGCTTCCCATGGATCAAGTGGCACTAAATTCACTCGCTTTTAGTTGAAAACTAAAGAATAGCAATCCTTGTATCCATCATACTTGGCTTTCCTATTAGACTTCCATGGTCGCCCCAACAAAATATGACAAGTTTGCATTAGATTACATCACATAAAACTTCATCATGATATTTTCCAATAGGCAAAGCAATCCGAACTTGCTCAGTGACTATAAATTCTCCACAATCATCCTGTATTTCCGTATGATGCTCAAAGCTTCAAAGTTTCCAAACCCAATTCTTCTACCAACACAATACTAACAATATTTATAAAACTCTCGCTATCAATCATCAAACTACATACCTTGTTATTTACCAAGCATCTTGTATGAAAGATAGGTTTATTAGCATCCACTCGTATTTGACTCATTTTTTTTTTAAATTAAACCTTAGATTTAAAAATCACAACTTTCACCAAAGAACCCTAAAAGACACTTCTTTTTTTTTTTTTACTAATTTTCCTTTTTTTTTATCACAAAGACAACAAAAACTAAAATCCTAACAGCATGTAATCAAACAAATCAGGCAGCTCCCAAAAACCTATAAAGAAAACAAAAAAAAGACGTGAATGATTTGCGTTACCTCTAATTGAACTAGATATGAATTCTTAGAAATCCTAAGCTTTGATACCAAATGATGAAAATCGAACCATGCCAACCTGTGAACAAAACTCGCTATCGAAATATGAGATTTAACCCTGGATCATTCTAAGAAACTTAGTGGAAAATGTGACCCATTGCCTATATGGAGGTAAGAACCTTGTTATAGTTATAGATGCTACAACTGGTGATGGCAAACCGATTGATAAGTCAAGGGGGTGAATGCCACGGAAAATTCCTGATAAGTTCATGAACGAATTCACTTAGGAATTTACAAAGAAAACTCTCTAATTTTCATTAATAAAAACGATATTTGTCTCTATATCCATTGAGTATTTACTAGCCTTTATATGTAGGCTATTACAAGATAATTACATAACCGTAACTGAACAACATAATTATAGCATTACGTAACTGATAAAAAACCATTATTGTAATTAATCCCTACATCAATAAA
This sequence comes from Combretum micranthum, assembly GCA_024138025.1. Lineage (NCBI taxonomy): Eukaryota > Viridiplantae > Streptophyta > Magnoliopsida > Myrtales > Combretaceae > Combretum > Combretum micranthum. The sequence goes on from JAMXBD010000524.1 coordinate 360,183, forward strand.
AACAAAGAAATTTGAAAAGCCACAAAAGAAATTTTGAAAAGACATCAAAACAATTAAGACCGACGACTCAACACATCAAGGCTAGCAGTGTATGAAATAAAGGCTAGTGGCCATCTTGCCAGCGTATAAGACCTTAAACTTCAAAGCCGGCGACGTTGAATCTAGGCCAGTGGCTTAAATCCTCCAACAGCTCCAACACTTCAAAATCTTTAATCTCTTATGTCCCGAACTATTTTACAGGCATTCTTAATTTGTTTGACTCGTGTTTTTATCATTGGAACTCCAATCAACAGGCCTCCAATTCCTTGGAAAGTATTATTGAACTTGAACTTGATCGGCTTTAATGTTGATGCTATTAGATTTGCATCAGTACCAGTGTTGCTAACACGATACCTTGATGATCCTTATGTGATATTGTCCTTGCATGGAGTTGTAACTGGAAATTATTACGGTTTGATGTAGGTTCTAGACTCATAGATATTGGAGAGTATCCAATATTATATATGTACTTATTATATGTATGTGTGATTGGGTTACTGAGTTATGTCTATGCTGTTTGATGGGTTTAAATTTAAAGATAATAAATGACTGATTGTTATATTAGATATAAACTTGCATGTGAATGCATTGATGCTTGCCTATGTGCTTATGCTTATGGTACTACTGCGTTGGCTACAACTCACTCTTTTCTTCTTTTCAAGCTTAGGTGACACTCATGCTGTATTTAATCTCTCTAGTTATGAAAAGTGAGTGGATCATGGGGATAACAATGGTGGAAAAGACCACTCAATCAACAAGTAAACTAGTCACTTATTTTGAAAGATAAAAACTCCTTATATGTGTATTTGGATATGGTTTTATCTATTTGTAAATTTTACATTCCTGAAAATTAATTTAAGGTGAGGATCCATTTATGTTAAAGTGTGATATTCATGGTAATCGATTGACTCTCTTTTGAGCCATCACTTAATTGATCAATGTGATGCATAATGGATCTCTAGTCTAATGACTTGTGAAATGACTATGACTCAACCTTATTGAAGTTACATAATTATATACGTGTCAATTGGAGTAAATTTACATGTTATGAACCTTAACGTGTCTGTATGAAATAGCGAGCTATAAGTGACCCTAATATTTGTAGTTTAATTTATATTATTATACACCTGTATCACATCTAGTGAATAAAAGGAAGGAAAAAGAAAAAGAAAAACATTGTGTACAAATGATTTATTGAATCACTCATCACCAAAATTCAGGTGTAGCTTTCATTTCTATCTCTCCTCATCGAATCCGATAACTTAGTGAAATGGGTCGTGTTTAGACTCTAATGACCAGATGGGTCACAACGGCCCATGTAGTCCAAGCAAGTAGCAACCACAGAAGATGCAATCAGATGATCCATGCAACTACCTCACTATTGCATTCCCTATTTTCTGTAATTCCAACAGCCCATGAACCAAATGGTTTGTGATGCAACTAAACAACCAAATGGATCACAGGCCAGGTGATGGTTGCACCTTAAAAGACACTAACAGTTGAATGATTGGGTTGAGTGAGACAAGTATCAAAGAGAGAAGCTGGATGTGTATGTGCGCGTGTGCGTGTCCGTATGAGAGAGAGAGAGTCGTCATTGCTGATGGAGGAGGCTATTAGTAAGGAGGTCAAGTACATTGTGGTGGCCAGAAGAGAGACAATCTTACGTGATAGAATGCTCACTTTATAGAAGTCATTTGACCAACCAAACACTGACAGATATCTATATTAAAAGATACAATGGGATGATTATTTCAACAATACAAATACGACCTCAGGCTTTACAGGAGGATTCTCTCTCATAAGCATATGCAACCTTACAAATAATGGAATCATACAGATATCGGTTCTAGTAAAAAGTTAGGAATACGAGGGTGCTTGCCCAGCTGTTGAGCGATCTTTAATAGCAGGATTTTTTTTTTTTTTTCGGTGCGAGGTTGGTGGGATTGGGGGTCGGTTGGTTATCTCTGTTTTCCTTATTGAGCAAATCATTTTATTGACTTTTACAGTAGTTGCATACTATACAAAACTGAGAATAAATAGAGAAAGTTAGCCGCCGCTAATTGGAGGTATTATTGCCAATTCATCATTCTCCTTCACCATAGTTGAATCTGTTGTGTATTCCTCATTTAGTGCCAAAACCATGCAATCCCGGATCTCTCCCAGATTAGGGAATCTTGCAGTAAGTGCATCAAGGCAATCCTTCATAGTACTGCCCAATGCAACATTTAGAGTCATATCAGTTAAGCCAGTTATGTCTCTAGCTCGTGCAAAGAACAGTACTCTTATAGGGACACATTTATCCCCTTCCTTTTCTGGCACAGGTGTGCTCTGAGACTTTAATTCTGCTCCCACAGTTTCCATGGAGCAAATTGCCTATATAAAAGAAGCAACAAGTATTGTAAGCGAAAGGAAATTTTCATTTTTGGAAAGCGTTGTGCGACGTGGATAGCTGATGTAAATTATTAATTGATTCACAAATAAAGTCATTAAAAAAAAAGGCAGAGATATGATAGGGCAAAAACAACTAAAGAATCATTGTCACAGCTTGTGACGATAGATTAACAATCAATAAATGTGATATAGCCAAGAAGGTATAATTGAAGATTGTCCACCATCCTAAAGGAAACATCCAGGTATTAATCATATTTTGCAAGAAATAGTTCCCATTGAAAACATATACCCCAATTCTTTGGCATATGAAAATGAACAAAAACTACAGAAAGCCAGAGACTCTCTAGACTAAAATAAAACAAAAGAGAGAGAAAGAAAGATATCAATGAAGCCACACTACCATTGAAACCTATTCAGGTTTATAGAGCTGTTACATCCTATCTAGAAGCCAGAATCATGGTCCTAAGTTAAGCTGAATTAAAGTTGAAACATGAAAGAATTAAAGAGTTGCCGAGATGGGTTTAAAATTGATTTAGTTAATTCCCAATTATTCTTATGCAATGGCCAATGATAGATGGTCAAGTACACCACGACAATGGTTTTGAAAACACCTCTAACAGTGTCACAGACCTGACCCCATGGTGGGTTGCAGTCCCTGGCTTTTCCTGAGTTATTACTTAATTAGTATTCATCATGGATAAACTTAAATTTAATTTAAATTTTTATTTTGCATGGCCTAAATGGTCCCATGTGATGCATGTAACTTACAGGAAGAAGCAATTACAGTGGTTTAGTCTGTGACATATCCTATGGAATAGAGGGAAAGGCTGCTATTGCAATCATTAAGAGGAAAGGCACAAATTAAATACTTGTAGTGAAAGGAAGAGTCCCTACAAAAAGCAGTGACTCTATGCTTCGAGGGTCATATACCCTAAGAAAGATGCAAGGGACCACTTAGTGCGAGTAGTTATTGTCATGAACTAGTATATGAAATAAAAAGGTCCAACAAAGGATACAGATTATCTTAATCAATAATTGGTTCATACCCAGCTTGATCAAGCTATACCATTCACAACAATGAAAGTCCAGATTTTCTCTGGATTTCCTTAAATTATTAGCAGTCAAAACGGGCCTTCCATTGAAACTCTACAAACTGAAAGACAAGAGTGACAAAGAACTTATCCTTCAAACATAGGCATACAAAATTTGCAGCATCAATGTTTATTTGGTGGCAATTCAATACAGTATGAATTATGAAGAACAACTCTGTTGACATTTTTCTGAGGTGATTGACCAGAAGAGATAACAATAAATGGCATTATGACATGAAGGGTGCTTGAGTGAGGTGACTGAAAATCGCTCACATGCCTACAGATTCTGTGTGTGGCCTGATGATAATTAGACTTAGATCTGAAAGAAAATTTTGGTGTGGATGGATTACTGTAGACAGGGAATCCCAAGATATAACCAGATCTTCCCATAAATTTAATAAGGCAAATTGCAACAAAAAGGATCAACATTTGAAGTACATTCAAGTAAAGAATGATGACAATTAGACATAGAATGAATGTTTTAAGGTTGAAAAAAGGATCAACATTATACAAAGTAGTGCAATTAAGAGATAACATTTTAAGCGGATAAAAAAGAGATCAATGTTATATAAAGTAATATAATTAAAAGTTCCTTTTTTGCATGTTCTTTTTTCGCCCAGTTAAATGTTAGCACCCACTTTAACCATTAAAACGTTGATCTCTTATTTGTACCACATAACATTACATTAATCCCCCCATTTTTTTAACCACTATTTGAAGTTATCCCCAAATGTTAATCCTTTGCAGTATAAAAATCCCATTTCTGATACAAAGTAATTCGACAAGAGACACCAGAAGCACAATCACAAAAATTCCAACAGAGCAATCTAATCATGGGAAAAATACAACCCACTCCCAATCAAGAGATACCAGAAACAAATGACATTGTGATTTTTATCTGGTAAGTATAAGGTTATACAAGAAAAGGACTACAAATACTGCATCAAAGTAATAAAAAACAAGTACATACCAGGTAGAATAATAACAGAAACCTCTTTCAGGTGACAGGAGTTTATTGACTATGATGCATGAAATAATTTTTGGCAAGTACTTAATTCTGTGATCAACTATGTTGAGTCTATATGAAAGCTATACAAAAGCTAGTTACAAAACTGAAAATGTTATACAAGGCTTTAGTCATGGGAGCAGACTCTTCCGTATGCGGAATTCTGAAATGAGACAAAGCATGATATTTCGTAAGTATCCAATATAAAATTTCCTGGTCCTTCAGAACTTACTCAGATTATATGACCATCTACCATGAGCAGCCGATGAGAACTGTTTCCTATGACTTTCAAATGGCTCTTGAACCATGGGAATTCAAAACTACCATCCAGTTCAGGAGATAATACTTTTATAGACACTAGTGCAACACAGAGCTCTTGTAGCTATGGTAGTTAAACATGCTCAACCTGAGGTTGAGAACAATGGAAGGACTTCGTCTGATGTTTGCAACTGCAACCAATCATTCTGAGCTTGAATTATAAAAACTCTCACTCTTTTGGGGCTTATTAAGTAGTCCATATAGAAACACATACACAAAGTTCTTTAAAGTCTTTCATCATAGCAGGTATAATATGAGCTCAACATATCACATGTTTTACCTTGCCTTTCCAATAAGGAAGGTTGTTTAAGGTCTTTTATTCTATTCGACAAAAAAAATGTTCTTTCATCCTAGCAGGCACAAAACGAACTCCACATATTACATGTTTTACCTTGCCCTTCCAAGTACGGATCTCCTCCACAAAATTCTCTCTTATAAGTGATAATGCATTTCTAATTTCTCAAAGGTCACTGCTTCTAATTTGGCAAGTTTACATGCGATTCGAATACAGTAACACATTTACAAAAAAGTGAAACTGTTCAAATATTGCCTAATATATCATTTCTTAATCTGTGTGCTTAAGCAATCCAATGCCCCAAAACCACCAAGCATTCCATGTGGTGCTTATATCAAAATGATCCTAGCAATCCAAAGAAAACTTTGATTTTCTAGCAACATGGTTAACATGGCCAGTAAGCAATTAAAGTAGGAGGCCCTTTTCCCGTAATAAAATTGGAAAATTACTATGAGTACCCTAACCAAAAAGCCTGTGTCTTGACTGGCTTCTTCTCAACTTTTCTACACTAATTAACTCATCCAATCAAGAAGACAATTCAATTATCTTACAAACTTGCCATGATTGCGAATGTTTAAATGCATCAGCTAATGAAATTTGTTTAAACCCAAAAATGAAGAATTAGAGTCTCGATAAGATTTTAATCAATTGATAACGCAGAGGTTTTATCTATGAAAATGGAAGAACCAATGAGGATAGAACAACCAGCATTGAGTCGAATTTCGAAAGAAAATCTTCAATAAAAGAAAAAACAATACACAGTGTTGAGCTACCAGAAGGAACCGAATCTGGAAAGAAGATGATAGAAAGGTCGAACCTGAGATAGAATCTGTCCAACTCAGAGACGAAGAGGCGTCGTCTTACGGCTCAGTTACAGACGAGACGCGACGGATTGCATCTAATCTTTTTCTCCCTCGGCCAAAAACAACAGAATCTCTTTCTCCGACTCTGCTCATTTTGATGTGAATTCGGGTCTGTTTAGATGTACTGTTTTTCATTTGTGTCTGTATTAAAAAGATATATATAAATATATTTTATTTGTATTTATATTTTATTTATATTTAATCTATTTCATTTTTTTATGAGAATTATCAAATTTTTTTATTTATATCTATTTTTTAATAAATAATTTGTTAAAAAAATAAAAAAAAATATGTATCTATCTAAAAAAGCTAAACAAATAGATATTATCCTTTTTTCATATATTGTACGTTCTTTCCTTTTTTTCATTGATCTTTCCTTTTTTTGGCCTTTTTTAATATTTCTTTTTTATGTATTTTCTTATATTTGCATATTTTAGTTCACAATTATAAATTTTATAATTATTCTTTAAATTTTTTATAACATCATCAATAGTCAAATTTATAGAAAAATAACCAAAATAAATAAGACCAGCTTTACTAATAATTATCTAATAATATTGTTATTTCTTTTTACATATTTCACCTTTCACATAAAAACAATGGAAAATCATGATAATACAATAAAAATATAAGTGCTACAAAGTTAAAATGAGATTAAATTTACCTTTCTTTATTTTAATGGTTAGCCAATTTTCAATTAAATCAAATACAAAAAATGAAAATAATTTCTTAAACTTTTACATGGCATAGATATACTTTTTGAACTTTTAAATATTACAAACCCTCAATAGCATAAAGTGACCCCCAGTCTAAATACCCCTTAAACTTATCAAATTTTTTTTCCTTCTTTTTTCTTTTTTTTTTTTTTCTTGTGGCAAGGCCCCATCCATAAGGAAGGGATGCTGAATCCAAAATTTTATTGGTACTTAAAAAGAAAATTCAAGATAAAGTAGACATTCAGTCTCACCTCTACAACATTACAAAGAACCTGCGTATACCAAAAACATATATGACCCATAGCAAAGAATGGTAAATTTTTTTTTTTTTTAACTTGAATGGTAGTTATATATATGTATATATTTTTTAAGGAAGGGTAAAAAAAAAGAAAGGGAAAATCAGGAAAGAAAAAATATTACAGCCATGGAATCAAAAGACAGTTAAGAAGAAATAGAGAATATTACATTTTAAAAAATTACATAAAACGAAATTAGAGAACAAAATTATATGAATAGTATCGTAATATCGCATAATGGATATGCGATATAGGTTTTCATGTGATCGCCTCTTGGTTATGTGGGACACATAATATTACGTGTATTGTATAAACCATATGCGATACATGGCCTAAAAACTACTTGGATGGATTAGACCGTAGTCAACACCAATCGAACATCGAAGGTCATCGTTCATCAGTTGCCTTCCTCAACACAGTAACCACACAGGGAACAAGCCACACCAACCCATTTGTGATCACGGTGTGGTAGCTGTTTGAAGTCGACAATGGTTCACTCATCAGTGTCAGTGGATATTTCTAGCTGTCGTTAATTTATTCTGTGCAGGAGTTGTGTCTGATGGCTTTGGCGTGTTCAGAAATGTCTATGAGGACTGGTAGAGGTGAGGAACGTGTGGTGATCGAGGTTGTAAACCCCTAAAATTTTCATAATCTTTAAAAAATAATCCTAGAAGTCTAATACCAAAAATCGAAACCCTGAAAATCGACTCAAGTTAAAACCAAATTCTAAATAAGGTCAAACACGAGAATTCTTAATCTTGAGAAAAAGAGAATCCTCAAAACAAAATAGAACATCCAACTATCGATTGATTTAATATCCATACATCAATCAAATCATCTATCTGATTCCTAACATGCAAATCAAGACGATATATCCAAATAATGTTTGACAATGAAATACTAAGACCTTAAATCCTTCGGTGAATTTTAGAATAAAAATTTTCAATTTTCACCAAAAGTCAAACTGAGTCAACTCATAACCTTAGACTCGGTTAAAACGATCTTGAGAACTAGAAAATACTAAATAATCACAAACAAAATGGAATAAACCATAGATGTTGAACTAGAAAAATTATACGAACAAAACCTTAAAATTTTATAATTATACAAATAAAATCAATAAGCCGGAAGTCAAACCGGAACCCCAAAAGTCAACAAAGCTTACAACTTACCCTAGTGTTAAAGATTCGGCAATCCCGTGCTCTTAAGCCCTAATTAACGAAATGAAAATAACTGTTAATAATAGTTCGTAATAATATAGGAAAGCTTAAAAATATCAGATTCGCAAATTTCTAGTATCCTTTGGATTTGAACGAGATCAGTTTTCAAAAACCGTGCCCAGGTACACCGGATGGAAAAAACATTCCATTAATACCGATAGATTCGAAAAAATATAAGGAATCCAAAAATATCAGTTTTAGAATTTTTTGGTAATTAAAAATTACAGATATCGTATTTATACGCGTATTTTTATTACTACTGGTATTTTAATTGTTTAGTCTACTATTCATCTATCTCTACTTTTTTTTACTACATATTCTTACTATACATATTTCTTACAATATATACATATTTCTTACAATTCTCTTTTCTTATAAAAATTCTACATCACATATTACTAAACTTCTCTTACACTTTTCTTCTAAAATTAATTTTTAATCATTTTCTCTCTCCTTTCCTCCCCTTTGCCGTCCACCCCCTCTCTCTCTTCACCTGCAATTATTTTCTTTTTCAATTAATTTAATTACATCAAATTTTCACTCCAAAATTCTATCAATATCCCATTCCTCCTTCATTCTTTCACACAACTAATTTTGCTATCAAAACTCTCCCAAAATCTCTCCACAAATCCTCTCTCTAAAATTTCTCTCTACCAAAACTCTCTTAAACCAATTCTTCACAAAAATCCTTCTTTATACACAAACTATCTATCACATATCACTACCTACATAATACCCCATTCATCTATTATCTTCATTCCACATAAACACTTTAGGTAAACTTTTCCGACCATTTAGTTTATCCATGTCATGTAACTTAGTATGACTATGGTGTTGTTTCGAAACTCACATGAGTAGTAAAAGCAACAAGATGTTCATATTTTGTTCTTGCACATGAAATTCCTATTTTATTATCTTGTTATTATGTTTTTATATATGTTGTTATTAATGTTATATTCGTTATTATTGTTACTATTATGCTAACTTCTTATTCATATGTAACTAAATATATTTATGTATCTATATATATTCTTTAGAGCATATAAGCTCACTTTGTATTTATTTATTTATTTTCATGCTTTGCAATTTATTTATTTTATGCTCTTTTAATACTAGCTTTTCTAGTCTTAGATTTGTCCTTATCAAGTCAAAACAATATTTTCTTTCTTTTCTTTATTCTTTTTGGGAATAGTCTATTCTTAATCCCAGGATGCCTTGATAAAGCTAAGGCTCTCAATACTTGACCAGGTTACGTTGATAAAGTTAAGGTTCCAAATATTTGATATTTTTATTACTTTGCTTATTATTATTTACTTCTAGTATCTTTCTCATATTCTTATTATTTTACATGCTCATAATACATGCATCTACATAATTATATTGTCTCAACTAAATTTAAAAGTAGAATTTTTCTTTAAAGGAACTTGAAACAAAATTTTCTATTATGTGACTTGTTATTAAATAATGGAGTTATTATCAACAACATAGAAATGGAATAATACAAGTTTTCTCAAATAACGAAGATAGCTTTACCAATGAAATATAAGAAATAAACACTTTCTTTTCATAATATGGTAACCTAAGTCTTAGGAAAATAATTTATTGGTATTCAAAGTTTTCACAAAAAACTTAAGGTTAAACTCTTTTCAACTCCATAACAAAATCAAGAAGCAAACTAGTTTTCAAAGTTAAGATAAAATCAACCCATAAAGTTATAAACCCACTTAGGAAATTAATGATTTTCAAGTTTCTAAAGAAGGAACTTATTTTCAAAGAATATAAATATAATAAGATAAAAAACAAAGGATTTTATCAATAAAGAGGATTTTTTCAAATAAAATTTGTAGAGCAAATAAAAGACCAAGTTTTAGAAAACAAGAACTTCTATTTTAAACAAGAAATATAAGATGAAAGGACTCATTTTCTAAAACAATTCTAAATGTAAATTTATAAATAAGTTATCAACAACTTAATAAACTTTTGATAATTTTGAAGTAAAAATTATAAAAGACCAAAGTTAAAGGAAAATTTAGTTGTTTTGGAAAAAGGAATGAGAAAAATAAAATAAGAATATACTCATTTATAATAATCTAGGAAAATATAAAGTTTCTCCAAAATACTTGAAAAGAAATTTGCCAAGTTAAGTTTTAACACTTTAAAATGAATTGTTTTATGAAATAAATTGTTGAGACACTACCATTAGAATTTTTGCATATAAAGTGAGCTTATCTATATACTTAAATGATTTATCAATCACACACACACACACACACACAAAAGGATTTTTTAATGAAGTTGAGTTGGAAAATTGTTTCGCAAAATCCAGAAATATTCGTTTTGAATTTGTACCCTACGGTTTTGGAACCCCAAAGATCTTATATGACAAAAATAACATTAGAAATGGATAGATCTTTTCGAATAGGTAGGAAACGATATATTATATGCGAAATTCCAAGTTAAAATAAGCAAGTTATAGCCATTTTAAATTGGAATTTCATTATATGTGATTTTAACGAACATAGTGAAATAGAATTAGAAAGTTTTGTAGAATTTCTACGAAATACTCATCACGGGTATTTTTTTTTTGGTGATGAAGGATACGAGATTATCCTTCCTGAGGATTGCTACGACTAAGAAGATTACGAAATGGACGAGTGAGTTATTCCTCTTAATTTCGTCACCTTGCTTGCGCTTGTAAAGTAGTAGCATTAGTATACCAAGAAAAGATAAAAATGGATATATATGGGGAATCCGGGAATATGTATATATGTGATCCTATGCTTATATGTGAAATGAGAATTAAGAATATCACAACTTCAAACTGCCTGTTTAAGTGTTTTGTTTACTTACTTGTATGACTGCTTATTGTTTGCTAAATTGATGGATCACTCCCCCTAATAAACCTTAATAAGGTTTGCTTAAGAAAAATAAAACGCTCACGCATAGCATCTATCGAATCACATTTCTTTCGAAAAACTGCTACTCCTACGCATAGAGTTGAATTGACTGTTATCGTGCTGGAACATGAGCCATGTTCCTTCCTAGAGAATCCAAATCGCTCAGGGAATGCGACTCTTGGTTCGGAGTAGAGCCAACTGAACGCTTTGGGTGGGGACCTAAGGACTAGCAGTAGAAGGTCGAGGATCTTCATCAACAATTCTTTAACCTTTGATACGGAGGGGCAAATCCGTTTTATATATGATTTCCGGATAACTATATATATTTATGCAATCACATGATTGTTGCATTGTATGCATAGCATATGTGTGAAAATTTGAATAAACTTGTTTGAAACCATGGTGCAAATGAAAAGGAATACCTCACTTAACTAATTGTAAGCTTATACCCCATAGATTTTGTTCAAACAGGTATACCTGTGGCTTGAATCGAAGATCATGACATTAAGGAAGTCATAAAAGAATGTTGAACTTTTATGAAGGCAATGAGAACATAGGATGAAGTTACTTTGTAAGGTTTCTTATATTTAATGTATGCTATGTTAGTGTTTTGGAAATTCCTAAGAAGTGTATTTATTTTGACTTAAGGACAATAGAGATATATGCCCCTAAGAATTGTAATTTACCATGTGTATGTTTTATGATAAGTATTCTTCTTGCCTTGTTACTTAATCATTATCAATGTGAATTGTGCTACTCCAATGCATTCCCTTGGCTGCGATATGCGGCTTGTACATGATATAGAAGTCTTTGTGTGATCGAAGTAGTCATTCTTAAGCTTTAGTATTGTGTACTGCTACATTTAGGGTACCTCTCGGGGCATGACAGAGGTGGTGAAGATCCTGGTTTGGAAGGTCGAGGAGAGATTATGGAGCTTGGTTTTTAAAGAGAGAAATTCGATAGAAATAGAGATAGATGGAGGATGATGCAAGTTGACTCGGTAGAGGTCCAACTCGTGTTATGTGGGTAAGGTGGATGGAGATAGGTCTCTAGATGCCGGAGGAAGCGGCTATAGTAGACTTGATTGTTGGTGAGACCGATAATTGATGGGTTTAGAGAGAAAAGATAGAGATAATGGAGATTTTGCTTAGGCCACATGTGATACACAATTTATCGCTATTTTTAAATGCGATACACAAACTTCTAAAACTTTTCACCTTTAGGTCGTTGTATCGATGGTTGTATCACTAGTAGTAAATGCGATATAAGTGAAATTAAGGGTATCTCTAGTCCAATATGCAACATAACAATACTAATTTTGTATTTATTTTTATATAATTTGTATTTATGTTTTTTTTAAAGAACACTAGACACATGTTTCACTTGAAGAAACACATGTGCAGGTCCATAAAGGAAACTAATAAAAACATGGAAAAACATATATGAGAACATTGAAAGAGGAAAATTATGATATTAGATATGTAAACACCCTATTTTTGCTCATTTAAGGCTTCAATTTATAGTAAAAATTAATATTATATTAAGCTTGCAAATTACAAAAAAAAAAAATAAATAAAAAAAGAAATCATTACAAATGTATATAAAAAAATAACAATAAATTTTTAAAAAAATATTTTTGAGCCTGATATAATACTAATTTTTATTAAAAATTTATTTTTAGACCCAATTAAATAACTTATTTAATTAAGTTTTTTAATTGGGCCCATTTTTAAAGCCTTAAATATATATTTTGTGCAAACTAAGACCAAGGCATAGGCCAACGGCTTGATGGTAAAAGACACACACATGCACAAGTGAGACTTGGGTTCGATGCTATAAGGAGGCCAATTATCCTTTTTCTCCTTTTTTTTTTCACACGCTCTCGTTGGTCAGATAAGATAAGCGCATGTGTTAATGAGCTACCGGATGAGGTAAGCAAGAGTGTCCAGATACTTCGTATCGTGGTAGGTGAGCGGTATGCAAGAGTATCCAGATACATTGTATCGTGGTAGGTAAGCGGTAAGCGGTACGCGGTAAGCAAGAGTATCCAGATACATCGTATTGTGGTAGGTGAGAGGTAGGCCAGAGTATCCATATGCATTGTATCATGGTAGGTCAGCGGTAGACCAGAGTGTCCAGATACATCGTATCGTGATAGTAAGCAATAGGCCATAGTGTCTAAATACATCGTATCGTGGTAGGTAAGCGATAGGCCAGAGTGTCCAGATACATCGTATCGTAGCTGGTGAGCAGTAAGCAAAAGTGTCCAGATGTATAGTATCGTGATAGGTGAGCGGTATGTGAGCCAGTAGATGAGCATGTTAATGCCTATAAATACCAGCATACCACAACACAAAAAGGACAACACAGAAGAAAAACAAAAAAAAGAGAAATAAAACACAAGACATCAGAATCACAAAAAGATCTCTATGCAAGAGAATCAGAATCTAAGTTAGAGGTAGCTCGAAGACGTCAACAACCACTTCAACAACTCACTCCGATTTGACCCGACTCCAGTAACTCCGACCCAATCCATGTAAGATCAATATATTATTATTATTATTATTATTATTAGTATTGTTAGAATTATAGTTTCTTTGTTTATATCTATATATGTATATATAGGATGTGATAAAAAAATGAAAAAATATAATCTATTTTCTTAAAATGTATATATGTATTTTAGTACATTATAAATATGACAAGATATATAAAATATATGTATAATCTTTTTTTTTTTATTTTCCAAAAAAAATTTAGAAAAACCTATTTTCTAAAATAAATAAATAAATAAAAAAGTAGTTATTAGAATCTCACATAAGAGTCTATTTCAAAAAAAAAATTAATAAACTTAAAATGAAAAGATTTCTAAAACCTAAAATTAACCAACAAACTAAAGTTTTTCATAAAAGAACTACGTGTTGTCGGATCCCTATTAGCGGGTACGTAAGTATCTCCAGGGAGATATAAAAAATGAGAAAAAAATCTTCTTTTTTGTTTATTTCTATTTTGAATTAATTCGTTATTCATATTGTAAGCTTTGATAATAAATTGTAAGTATCAATATTATTTGTACGTATTTGTAAATATTAATGTAAATAATGATTTTTTTATTCCTTAAAATTGCAATAATAACTTGTACATATTACAATTTGTTTTTTTTTTTTTTTTACATTAGTAAATTTTCGAGCATTGAAAGGATAAACTTTAATTTTTAAATTTCGAGTGGTAATCATATGGTTTTAATAGTTTAGCCCCCAAATCCAAAATTTCTGGTTTATAAAGTTTGGTTTGTAAATGAAAATTTTCGCAGACTAGTAGTTAAGTTAGGATTAACCAACCAATTAATCCTAATTTATAATTTTTTCCCGTTTATGATCGAGTGGTGTCTTCAAATTATTTTTAAAAAATTATATTTCTTTTAATTCTTAGTTGATGGCTCGTATTAAATGGGTTTGGGTTTAATACGGATCGGATTAAAAGAAATAAAACCAGGAAATGAAAAATCCAAGCTCGACAACTTGGCAACTCCACTGGGGATGTCTATTTTTTTTAAAGGGCTAGCCACTTGAAATTCTTAAATTAAAGTTTATTTCCATTTATGCTCATTCTTGTATATTATTTGTATAATTATTAATTTGTAACTAGTTGTACTAATTTTTTCCTTTAAGTGATGCAGATAAAAAGAAAATTTTGTAAATACCCTTAATTAGGGCAAATGTTATCTTTGGGGAGAAATTTATGAAAGCTATATGCTAGATATGGTCAGAACCAGGCCGTCTTAGGACTCTAGGCAGGAAAGTCGTAAGTAGGATTCGAGGCCTGTGGCTTTCCACCCTCTGATTCACGAAATGACCTCTCACTTCGATTTAGTGTTGATCCATAGTCTACTAAATCGGAGAACCTTTAGAGTCCACCCAATTGCATTCATGAGCATAGTTTGGCAAACGAATAATAATAGGGCATACATTAAAGAGTTATAGTCTCAAATCTCTTTTAAATCCTCACTTTGTAAATTTTTATCTCATCTTTTTTAAATGAAGCTTCTACTCAAATGAAAATCTAAAAATTGCCCCATTATTAATTAATTGTCAACCCCTAAATCTGCATCTGTGTGAATTGCATGTATAATATGTAATGTGAATAATTTATTATACTTTGTAAATAATACCTTGTTGTCAGTATTGTAGCCATTTGTATATAGTTCAAAAATAAAAAATAATAATAATACAATGCTAAACTTGTAAATTGTCCAGAATAAAAAAAAAGATAAAAAGATTTTTTTTACTCATGTAAAGTAGTGTACGTCATCATGATATAAAAAAATTTGTATATAATATAACTATAAAAAAAATTCCATTTTTTTTTTTTTTTTGTAAATAGAGAAATTCTAAAAAAAAAAAAATTGTAAATACTCTTTAGATTATATAGATCATAATAAAGTAAATACAAAACTTGTATATAAAAGTTGTTAAAAAATGTGTAATAGGCTTGTAAATAATAAATATCCGTAGATTGTACATAATTTGATCATCCGTTAGATTAATTCCTCTTTTAGATAGTTTTAAGTTCTTTTCAGTTACAATCATTCTTTGTCATAGGTGTTCTACTCTTTTAAACTCTAGTCATTTATTCTGTAAATATCACTTTCCATTTGTGAATATTTAAGAAAGAGAAAAAAATTCATCATTAGGAATACAATCGGGATGGGTTTGAGATGGGTATATTAAAACCCGAACCCGATATCCAATAAGGTTCCAAAAACCTGTCCCAAACCCTATAGGATTTTTATCTATGAACCCCAAACCCGCTACACAAACCCTATAGGGTAGCGAAACCCAAACCCAAAACCCGCTAAAAATTTACAACAAGTAAGGAAGAAAATAAAAATTAATGAAATGAAAAGTGTCTTAAACTCTTAGGAAACCAAATTAGAGAGAATATAATGTTCATCACAATATTTATCAAATCATAATATAATTTTTAAAGCGAAATAAAAATTAAACAAAGGAAAAGCATCTCTCATCAAATCACAATACAAATTTAAAATCCTCATAGATTTCACTACTCATTATATATATATTTATATATTTTAATGGGTTCGGGTTTCCCAACGGGTTTTGTACTCATTTTAGAATCCGTCCTAAAACCCTATAGTGTTTTATTATTCATCCCAAACCCTATAGAGTATTACCCTATAGGGTATTTATCGGGTTGGACGGGTCAGGTATCCTATAAAAACCCGCCTACTTACTTTACTAATCATCATTACTTTTTACAAATTATTTTGAAAAAAAAAATGCTAATTTATAAAGTGGATTTTGGTTTAAATAAGAATCATCTCTATAAACAAGTTTCCACTTTAGATTGTAAACAGTCATTGTAAAATGTGGTTTCAAAATACTTCTTTATAAATATTCATTATCCTTTTAGTAATTAATGTTTAGTTATTTCTAGAATATAGTTTTCTAATAAATTAAAAAATTTCAAAAAAAATGAGAAAAAGAGAAATTTGCTAATAATCCAGGATCCTTTAAATTTTGAGACTAATGATCACTCACTTTAGGCTAAAGGAAAACTACAAATGAAAAGAGATCAGAAATAGGGGGGCAACTAAAAGGACTTGATAAGTTACTTATTAGAGGCATTTGTTGGGCATGATTTCTAAAATAAAAACCTAATACAAAAGGGGCATTTAGTAAATTATCTTGAGGCAATTGAAAAGTGGATGATTAAAAACCAAGAATGATATCTCATTATTTTCAAAAAAAGGTCTAGAATGATAAGAGGCAAGACAAATCCTAAACACAGACCCTAAACACTTGAGAGTAGAGTGACATAAAAGGGAGGAAATAGAGTCATTCCTTAAGAAGATCCACCTTGAATTTTATACTTGGGTCAAAATGACATTAGGCATTCATTTCAATATCCCAAACTGTCACGCCCCATAGGGGTATCCTGAACGTAACAGTCTGCTACATGTCATATAAGACTCTCGAATTAATTACTATCCAAGTCTTTTGGGAGTCTTGTATAGATGTAAGGCGTCCCTTTACGACAATATAATACTCTATTTAATGAAGTTAAAGAGTTTAATTCGGCATCTAATAGCATTAGATAATAAATCAAAACGCATAAGCAATAAGTTACAAAGTCTAAGAGGCATTCCCCCGCAAAAGAATATTTAAAGGTCCATTACAGTTATCCAGAGTCTCTTGGTTTCCTATGGAAGTCTAACAAATCTGAATACAACTTCTATAGGAAACGCCTAGCTCCTGTACCTGAGCTATAGCCTATCTCGTTCTAAGCCATATAAACTCGTGCTGCAATAAATAAAAACTACAGGGGCGTAAGCTATACTAGCTTAGTGAGTGAAAACTTCCATGATCACAATTATAACACATCAATCAAACAAGTGATTAATCAGACAAATGATATGCATCAAACACGTGAATTCAACAAACATATGACCAGTCGGAAATCATATGTGGTTGGACTTGTGCCCTCTATCCCGGGTTAGCAGATTAACGAATCCTGCGGTACGATGACGTTTAGGCTCACGGTCAACCAACTTATAAATTCGTTTTATGGATCACGATTAACCAACTTAATAATTTGTTTTATGGATCACGATTAACCAATTGTTACACCGTTTAGGATCACGGAAAACCAACAAATGCTAATGCTCTATCCCAATTATGATATGAATGAGTTCAAATTCATCTTCAATTCCGAATAATCAATTATACCAATTCTTTTAAGTGACCAATCAATATCCACAGACAGTCAATCCTGACTCATCTATACAAGCAATGATTAATCACCTGACTTTGATATTCTTTAAATTCAACTTCTCATAACAACATCAAACATATATAATTCCCGTTCAATCCCATCATGCATATTCATTTTATCTTTACCAAGTATCTAGTCCAACTACCATTACAATCACAAACAATAATTGAAATCGGAAGTGGTACTCACTCGGCTATGGTTCACCGGTCTTTTAGTAGTAATAGTCTGGTGGTAGAGAATCGTCGGGTTCGGGATTACTTAAAAAGGAAGAAATACCCTAATAAGTATTTCATCACTTAACTAATTCAAACTATATATCAAAACTTAGCAAATTCGCAATTCTCGCTATTTGCGGAAGTTCCGACTTAAAACGGCCATAACTCGGTCATTTTAACTTGGAATTTCGCAAATTTGATATCGATTTATATATACTTCGAAAGATATATCTATTTCTAAAATTATTTTCAATTTTTCAAAATATTTGGGTCACGACGCAAAAGGATCAGTTCTGATCAGTAACGGTTTCTATTTCTGAAAAATAGTTTTGTAATTGTTTGAAATGTTTCCACTTGATAAATCAATTATACATGCAATATGAATGATTTCCTAGCATGAATGACATGTGATGAATTTAATGTATGCATGATCTTGATGATTTTTGCTAGAAGAGAATTTTTGAGCTCTTCATTTTGCAAGACTTCAACAATAACTACTTATAAGAAATCTAGTTTCTTAACTTTGATAACTCACTTGTGTTTTGAGATTAATTCCTAGGAATTCCTAGTTATCTTGGTTAAAATTGAGTCTTCCTAACATCTACTACCTAAGACCTTCATTTTTATATAAAAATTTGCATTTTACACTTTGCAAAGATGTTTTCAAATAGGACTTACTCAAAAATCCGAATTTTTAGAAATCAAACTTTTAAATGATTCTTTTAGGAAAAACTTGTTTAATGCATTAAAATTTAAGACTTTATTATACCTATTCCTTAAGGATTTCATTTATTACATAAAAATTTTATTTTGAGCTTGGATAATAGGTGTTTTTATGGTCTTCATCCAAAATTACGAATTTCACAAGTTGACTAGTAACTCAAAATTTTCTATCTTGATTCTACTCCTTGTTTTATATATTAATCTCATCAAAACTCATTTCAACTTATAAAAATCACTACTTAATGATATCTATTATCTATACCCTTCAATTTTCACATAAAACATGAGTTTTAGAGTTGATACAAGGGTTTTTAAAATGTAGCTTTGAAGTCATACGAATTTTTCTTTGAATATTTCCAACAAAAGCTTTTCCTTTTTTAAGTTCTTTGTCTTATCTACTTAAAGATCCACTAACTACCACATTTATATACATAAGACCAAATCATTATGAGCATTAATGCATGAAAACACAAAATATCCATGTGATCATGAATGTCAAGTATAATATGAGTATCTAAATACTAGATCTACTACTTAAAATGCATGAAAAGGAGTTTAAAAGCTTGATCATGGATGTTTATGCAAGATCTCTACATTTATGTGCATGAACATGAAAATATTTCAACAAAAACTCATTCAAACACAAGATCCACTCTTGTGATGGATTGACATTCATGTATTAGCATTTTCTTATCCCTAGCAAATGCTCATGAGGACTTAAAGTGAAAATACTCATGAATAATCTTGCCATTGTAAGATTAAATGGTAGAAAGGCTTAAGATTCAACCTAAAGTTGGTTTAAGTGAAGAAATGAAGAAGAATGAAGCTTGTTTTGTGTGTGTGTGTGGTGGGGGGGGGAGGGGGGGGGGGGAGTCATGGCAATGGAGAGGAAAAAGGAGAGGATTTTGTGAGTTTTGAACAAATAAAATGAGAATGCAAGAGAGAGAAAATTAAAAGACTATTTATATTAAGTGAATTAGGGTTTGTTTTAAGTAATAAAAGGAGATAAAATAAAACAAATTGAAGGCAAATGACCCGGGGGGGGGGGGGGGGGGGGATGGGGGATGGGGTGTCATGCGCCGGCCATCTAAGGGGGAAGAGAGAGGGAGAGGTTTGAAATTGTTTAATTTGTAATTTATGTAATAAAAAGTATTAAATGTGATAATTTGTTAAGAGATAAAAATTCCTTGGAAAAGAAAATAGAATGAGTAATTGTAAGGATGTAAGACTAGGGTATGAGTTGTGTGTGTAGTAGGTTGTACTTGTGAATAGTAGTAAATAGTAGACAAGACATTTGCTATACCGGTAGTAAAGAAAATATGGGAAAAAGGCTATAACTGTAATTTTTATAACCCGAAAAATTATAAAACTTATATTTTTGAAATCCTTATAAAATTTCGATTCTAAAGAGTATTCCAGAATATTTTTCTAAATTTCTAGTTCCAGGGCTCGCTTTTCCATAATGGAGCTCGGGAAGGCTCGAAATAGAAAATTTTTTGAAATAAAAACTTTCTATGGTTTGAAATTTACTTTAAAACAATATTCCACATTAATTTATTTTATAAAAGTCCTTTTGATTTGAAACCGAAGGAAAACTGGATCTAGGGTTACTAGGTTTCTTTCACAAAGCTTGAACTAATCCGGTTTAAGGTTTTGTTTTCTGGTTTCCGAAGTTTACTTGATTACTAGGAAAACTGGGGTTTACACAAACACACTTATCCTTTGTCAACCCAGTTTAGCCTATTAAAGAAGTATTTAAAAAAGTAAGCCATGTCAGGAATCATCCCACAATGGGGCAATTTGGGGGTTAGGGTCATTAATGAAGGGAAAAAAAGATTAACTAATGTGCGCTTGTCATAGTTGTATCAATTCGAGAGTAATCAATTGATATTTATTTCCTTTGAAATGAAGAAGAGACTCCATTTCGAAACCATACACAACCCATACACTTTAAGTTGTAAGCCATCCAATGAAACTTGAAGAAACACAAATCACCTTGAATTCAAAAAAAAAAAAAAAGGAGAGAAGAAGAAGGAGAAGAAAAAAAAAAAAGGAGAAACAAAATGCGATCAGAAATGAAAAAAAAAGAACAAAAGAGAGAGAAGAGAAAAGAAAAATGAAGAATATTCAAACACTGTGATCATGCCTAAGGATTGAAGGCACATACTTAAAGTTCAAATCCACCAAAATCTATCAAAACTCAATATCTAAGGCTACAATATATTTATATCATAGACCTACCAATAATACTGCCCTTTTAGAGGCTCTTCAGATCATAGGACTTGATTTATTAATGCTTTTGAAACTAGGAATAAGCACATTATCGGTTTTCCTTAAGGGTTCTTGACTTGTAAACTCAGAGAGTATTGAAGATAAATTTCAGAAAAAGCCTTTATAAGAGACCCATTTCCATTTAAGCCAATAACCAAAAAGCTTACATTAAGATACGAACAAGACCTAATAGATTGACCAATATGTATCACTTACATGCCATACCACAAATTTTGGAATCCGAGTCAAATATGTGAAAATAAGCCTAAGAAAGTGCAAAGAAGTCCTCTTGGACTAGACAATTCAAAATAAGATAATTATCCCTTGGTATGAAAATCATTTAGAGGGGCATGGAAAATCATTTGCCCCAATTTGGAAGGTATCTACCTCAAGTTTAAGAACTATTTGCCCCAAAGTTGAAAGACAATGCCTAATAAAAGCAAATTAAGGTCCTAAAAAGAAAAATTTTGCCCCAAATGTTTAAAAGTTTTTCAATGAGAAACCTTAAGTGGTTTAGTAGTCAAGTCTAAGGCTAAACTAAAATGAGTGATTAGTACGGCAAGCCCAATACGTAATTGATCTCAAAGGATTCTCTTTTATTGGCAATTTTTTTTAAATACAAAAAAAAAGAAAAAAAAAATGCATAGGTTTGTAGGAAGATAATTTTCGAAAAAAAAAAGAGGAAGAAAGTAATAAGAATTTTTTGAAGAAATTTCCCTTTAACTTTTCCATAAAAAAAAAAATTCAAAAAAGAGAGAGAAAGTTTTAGCTCAAAAAGTCTAAAAACAAAAAAAGAAAAGAAAATTAAGGGAAGGAAAAAATAAGTGTTTGAAATGAAGGCATTAGCCTAAACATTTGAAAAAAAAAAAGAAAATTTTTTTTATTCAAAATGCTTCAATTTGGAAGATTTCATCAAGTCAATCTTAATTATTTCTCCTCAATCATTAGGATCGCCTGCTCAAAGGAGTGTTATCCTACGTTTCAAGTATTAGGATCGCCTGCTCAAAAGAGCGCAGTATTATGTTTCACGTATTAGGATCGCCTGCTCAAAGGAGCGCAATCCTACCTTTATAATATTAGGATCGCCTGCTCAAAGGAGTGTTGTCCTACTTTTATGGTATTAGGATCGCCTGCTCAAAGGAGCGCTGTCCTGCCTGTATAGTATTAGGATCATCTTCTCAAAGGAGCGTTATCCTGCCTTTATAGTATTAGGATCGCATGCTCGAAGAAGCACCATCCTGCCTTTATAGTATTAGGATCGCCTGCTCGAGGAAGCACTATCCTACCTTTATAGTATTAGGATCACCTGCTCGAAGGAGTGCTGTCCTACTCTTATAGTATTAGGATCGCTTGCTCAAAGGAGCACTATCCTACTCTTATAGTATTAAGATCGCCTGCTCAAAGAAGCGCTATCCTACCTTTATATATTAGGATCGCCTGCTCGAAGGAGCGTTGTCATAGTTTTATAGTATTATGATCCCCTGCTCAAAAGAGCGCTATCCTATTTTTATAGTATTAGGATCCTTTGCTCAAAAGGAGCACTGTCTTACTTTTATTAGGATCGCCTGCTCAAAAGGAGCGCTATCCTACTTTCACAGTATTAGGATCGCCTGCTCGAAGGAGCGTTGTCCTACTTTTATGGTATTAGAATCGACTGCTTAAAGGAGTGTTGTCCTACTTTTATAGTATTAGGATTGCCTGTTCATAAGAGCACTGTCCTACCTTTATATTATTAAGATCGCCTGCTTAAAAGGAGCGTTGTCCTACCTTTATAGTATTAGGATTGCCTACTCGAAAGAGCGCTGTCCTACTTTTATAGTATCCGAATCGTCTGCTCAAAAGGAGCGATCTCCTACCTTTATAGTATTAGGAACGCATACTCAAAGGAGCGTTATCTTACGTTTCGAGTATTAGGATCGCCTGCTCAAAAGGAGCAATCTCCTACCTTTATAGTATTAGGATCGCATACTCAAAGGAGCGATGTCTTACTTTTCAAGTATTAGGACTGCTTGCTCAAAGGAGCGTTGTCCTACGTTTTAAGTATTAGGATTGCCTGCTCAAAAGGAGCATTGTCCTACTTTTCAAGCATTAGGATCACCTGCTCAAATGAGTGTTGTTCTACCTTTCAAGTATTAGGGTTGCTTGCTCAAAGGAGCGCTGTCCTACTTTCCAAGTTTTGGGTCATCCTCGAAGTAGCATCACCTACAAAAGTTTTTTGTGAAAAAAAAAAAGACCTGAAACCCATCCGAATCTCTTTAAGAAGAAAGGACCCCAAGCCCATTCGATTCTCTTTAAGAAGAAAGGACCTGAAGCCCATTCGATTCTCTTTAAGAAGAAATGACCCGAAGCCCATTCGAGTCTCTTTAAGAAGAAGGGACTCAAAGCCCATCCGAGTCTATTTAAGAAGAAAAGGACCCGAAGCCCATCCGAGTCTCCCTATTAAAGGAAAAAAAAAAAGAAACTGTAACGCCCTATCCCGAAGGTATTACAACCCACTATGTATCCTCTCTTATATAGGACACGCAAAAGCTCTAATATCCACAATAATACATTTATCACCTGTAAACACACATAGGGTATCTCATAGGAGACCAAAACCTGTTTAAACTAAAAACATATACTTCATAAAATATGAACTCCTGGTTCAAGCATAAAATCTAAGTCGGCATCACATAGCCAACAAATTCAGCAGAAATTAAAAACTGTTTACATAAAAAAATCTTTTTCATTGAAACCAACCTAAACATCCAACTACAAATTGAAAAGATCTAAATGTTTCTTCTTCTTAGAAATTTGATATATGAGGCCTAGCTCTCGGCTGGATAGTCGGGTCCACTATTGCCATCCTTGTTATCAAAGAATAACTCCTATCCAGAAAGATCATATATTATATCCTCTTCACCTGTACCTGAAATTTAAAAGAATGAGCGGCGACGCCTAGTACGATAACTCCAATCCAAAAATAAATGCATATGCACATACAACAGGCAGATAATTCATGCAACTTAAATTAATCCAAACAGTCATATTATTATCTTTTTTAAGCCAACAAAACAACACAGTCCAGTATTAGGTATACACTAATCCCAAACTCGGAGTTACTCGGACCCCATTGAAAATCATACAACTCTTTGAAAGTAATAATCATATACATATATGGATGAGTGGGTACTCCCCAAATATCCCGAATCCAAAACACTTAATTCTACCGGAATCATATCGAGGCACGAGTCCACTAAGGACAACCTCACACCAAGATCATCAGGATGCCTCACCAGTATCACTGTTTGCCAGGTCTTTATTGGTTAAAGCCAAGCATAACTAAATAGAAAATTATTAAGTCGAATATAATTAAGTTTATTATGAAATTCTGTTCCTAGAACCAGTCAGGCATTACTAAACTTACAAGCAAAAAGAATAAGCAAAGATTGGTCATACCTTTTTAGTTTCAGGAATTCTAATATGAATCTCCTAAAAATCCTTTATTGACAACACTTAACCACAACCAAATATCGCGAATCTCCACAACACTTCAATCAATATTAACAATACAACAACAACTCAAATCTCCAAATTGCTATCAACAACATACATATATGTAATAGATAAGAACACGATATAAACAAACCCTAATGTACTATAACTCCCGAAATCCTAACCTAACAAAGAAAATCACTAAGTTGCACCATCTAACTCGATCAATCTTCTACCACAATCTATAGAACTCGATAATCCTCCAAAATCCTAATATTCATGACAACAAGAACAATCACATTCATATAAAAAATGAACCTTTATTGAATCTTTAAGTTTAAAAGACTTTACTTACTTGCTTGGATCACCAAACCCGAATCTTTTCTCAAAATTTTGGATTCCACACAAAGCTAGGGTTTTTCTCCAAAAACCTTCATGAAAAATCAATAAAACCCTAAGAAAATTCATACAAATTCGTATATAATCCATAGGAGAAGGTTAAAATCACTTACTTTAGATCAAAATCACACTTTTGATGGTTCTCCAACGTTAGATCTCCAAGAACACTCCAAAACTCTCTTTGACGAAGGAAAAATATAAGTAAACGTTTCTATCAAAAACCGTTTTTCACGTCTCATATTTATAGAATTTGGTCATACGTCGGCACCTATTCCGACAGCATACGTATAAATCTTGCTGGCGTACACTTTACGTTGGCAAAAATTACATGAGCACTGGTGGCATTCATCAAGGCTTTGAATTCTTAGAACTTCGATCCAACAACATACGATGACAAATCTATGACCTACACCATCAGCGTTCCTATTTGACGTTAAAAGAAACTATCGTGTACATCGGCGGTGTTTCACCCAATGTTAAGAAAAAAGCTACTGTTCCCTTCCTACGCCGTCTCTACGTTGGCGGCATAGATTCTCTAGATGGCGGCATTGAATCTGTCAAAATTGCATAAATCTGAACTTCAACATTTATTCTATAATTAAACTTAAACCTTTACAACTTACTTGTTTTGACCTTAAGCTAATTCTATATCATCTTATGATTCATAATTCATTATATTTTCATCTTGATTTCCGTATTTTACATCTTTCCTCTCCTAAAAAGAACTTTCGTCCTCGAAAGTTACCTTGATTAATGAAACAACTCTAGATATTTTATTCTTATGTCTTCTTCTAACTCCTAGGTAGCTTCACGTTCAGTTTGATTAGTCCACTGCACTCTGACATATTTGATCACCTTGCTCCTCAGAATCTTCTCCTTAGAATCCACAATTCTGATCGACTTTTCAATCGTCGTAAGGTTTAGCTGTACTTCTAGCGGTTCAAGAGCTACTATCTCTTCCGGATCTCTGAAATACTTTCTGAGCATGAATATGTGGAACACATTACGCATTCCCTCCAAGTCAAGCAGTAAAGCTAATCTATAAGCCATGTCGCCTATCCTTTTAAGAATCTCATACGGTCCCACATATCGAGGATTTAACTTTCCTCTTAAGCCAAATCTAACAACTCCTTTTGTTGGTGAAATCTTTAGCAAAACTTGCTCACCCACTTGAAATTCTAAGGGTCTTCTTCGTTTATCCGCATAACTCTTTTGTCTACTCTGAGGAACTTGCAATCTTTGCCTGATCAAACTGATCTTGTCAATTGCATCTTGAACTAACTCTAGTCCTAACAATTATCTTTCACCCACTTCATCCCAATGAATAGGTGATCTACACTTTCTGCCATAAAGCGCTTCGTATGGAGGCATGCCAATCAACGCTTGATAACTATTGTTGTAGGGAAATTCCATTAGTGGCAAATGCTCATCCCAACTCCCTTTAAAATCCAAAATGTATGCTCTTAACATATCTTCTAAAGTCTATATAATCATTTCAGATTGCCCATCAGTCTGAGGATGATAAGCAGTACTGAATACAACCTTGGATCCCAAAGCTTGATGCAGACTTTTCCAAAATCTCCCAACAAATCTGGTATCCCTATCTGACACGATTGTTACTGGTATTTTATGCAATCTCACAATCTCCCTGATGTACAACTGTGCCAGACGCTTTAACTTATAACCAGTCTTAATAGGTATAAAGTGAGCTACCTTTGTGAGACGATCCACAATGACCCAAATTGAATCAAACTTATCTCTTGTCTTAGGTAAAGCGGAAACAAAATCCATGGTGATATGCTCCCACTTCCATTGTGGTATTGGCAAAGGCTTCAACTCACATGTCGGTTTTCTGTGCTCAATATTAATCATCTGACACATATGGCACTTAGATATGTATTCCGCTATCTCTTTTTTCATATTGTTCCACCATAATAGCTTTTTCAAATCCTGGTACATCTTATTCCCTCTAGGATGAATGGAATAACTAGAGTAGTGCGCTTCCTTCAACAATTCCCTCTTAAGTTCTCCTTACAATAGCACACACAATCTCCCTTTGTACCTAAGGATACCTTCATCATCCACATAAAATTCTAATGCTCGACCCATCTCCATTTTCCTCTTTATATCCAAGATACTCTGATCATCTGTCTGAGTTATCTTGATTCTGTCCACAAGAGTAGGTTGAAATCTCATATTAGCTAATCTTTCACCTATCTATCTTGTGACTATTTCCAACTGAAGCTTCCTCATATCATTAATGAGATGGCGTTCCGTAGTGATCAAAGCTACAACATTCTCTATTCTTTCTGCTTAAGGCGTCAGCTACCACATTCGCCTTTCCTGGATGATGTTGAATATCAATATCATAATCTTTTATCAGTTCCAACCATCTTCTCTGTCTCATGTTCAACTCTTTCTGGGTAAAGATGTACTTTAAACTTTTATGATCCGTATACACTTTACATCCTTCCCTAATAGGTAATGTCTCCACAGCTTCAAAGCATGCACAACTGTTGCTAGTTCTAGATCATGAGTAGGATAATTCCTCTCATAGGGCTTTAACTGTTGGGAAGCATATGCTATAACCTGCCTCTCTGCATCAGCACACATCCTAAATCTTATATAGAGGCGTCACTATAAATAGCATACTCCTCACCATTCATAGGTAAGGCTAGCACTGGAGCAGATACTAACTTATTCTTCAACAACTGAAAACTAGTTTCACAGCTTTCACTCCACTCATACTTCACTCCCTTCTGTGTTAACCGGGTTAAAGGACTGGTAGTTTTGGAAAAATCTTCCACAAATCTTCTGTAATATCCTGCTATTCCCAGAAAACTTTTGATTTTCGTCACAGTCTTGGGTCTTGGCCATTCAACAACTGCTTTAACTTTCTCAAGATCAACTGATATCCGATACCATCAACAACATGTCCTAAGAAAGACATCTGTTCCAACCAGAACTCACATTTCGAAAACTTCGCATATAACTTCTCTTCCTTCAATCTGGTCAGAACTAATCTTAAATGTTATTCGTGCTCTTCTTTACTCTTTGAATACACCAACACATCATCAATAAAGACTACCACAAACATATCAAGAGACTCCCTAAAGACTTTTTTCATCAAATCCATAAATACTGCTGGATCATTGATGAGTCTAAAAGGCATGACAACAAATTCATAGTGTCCATACCTTGTTCTGAAAGCTGTTTTCTGAATATCTTCAACTTTCACTCTCAACTGATGATATCCAGATCTTCAGTCTATCTTTGAGAACACTGAAGCTCCTGCCAATTAATCAAACAGATCATCAATTCGTGGCAATGGATACTTGTTCTTCACTGTCACCTGATTTAATTCTCTATAGTCGATGCACAATCTCATACTGCCATCCTTTTTCTTGACAAGCAGAACTGGAGCTCCCCAAGGTGAAACACTAGGTCTAATGAACTTCTTCTTCAACAAATCATCCAACTGCACTTTAAGCTCAGCAAGTTTTATAGGAGCCATTCGATAAGGAGCTTTTGGTTTTGGTGCTGTACCGAGTATCAAGTCAATAATAAACTCCACTTCCCTCTCTGGTGGTAATCCAGGCAGATCCTCTAAAAAAACTTCTGGATACTCACATAAAATCGGAACATCCGACAATATTATCTCTTTCTTATCTTCTTTCACCATAGCTGCCAAAAGTGATCCTCCCCACAGTTTATAGGCAGGCAGAACTGGAGGTCTTTGCACTACCAACTTATAAACAAACTGGTCACCATCAGGCAAACTGAACTCCACTACTAGGTTATGGTAATCAATCACCACATGGTACTTTGCCAACCAGTCTACACCAATAATCACATCAAAATCTAACATATCCAGTACTACCAAATCTACAGGTAGATGTCTACCCTCTATCTCAATATCCACATTCCTACAGATTTTATTCAATACAGACTCACTTCCCAAAGGGGTACTAACAGATACACATCCAGACATAAACTCAGCAGACATACTATAAACAGACATAAAAGATTCAGAAACGTAAGAGAAACTGGCACCAGTATCGAACAACACATATGCACTATGCAGGAGTATAGGAAATATACCCGCGATAGTGTCCACACTAGAGGTCTCACTACGCTATAAAGCGTAAACCTTTGCTGGTGCTCGTAACCCCTAGCCAGAATAAAATCTGCCATACTGTCCTCCTTTACAATCTACAGCTCTGTGTCCCCTCTGCCCACACTTGAAGCAGAAAACCTGTGGAATGACTTTGTCTATGTAGGTATTACTCTTGTGTCCCAACTTACCACAAGCAAAGCAAGCATTCTCTATCCACTTGCAATCTTTCACATCATGTGGTCCAAGGCATTTTGTACATCTTTTATCTATATTCTGCACTGCTGGCCTGAAATTCTGGGTGACAGGCTTCTTGCCCAAGAATTCCCGATTCTTCTGTGGCTCACGACTTCTAATGCTGCTCAAGCCCTGCTCTACTGTCTTGGCTTTGTTCACCACAGCTGAGTAGTTGCCCAAATCCATCAAATTCACTTGATATTGTATCTCAGGCTCTAGTCCAGTGATGAATCTGCTAACCTTGGCCTCTTTACTCTCTTTCAGAGCGTCAGGTAGAAATCTCATCAACCTGTGTAATTCCGCCTCATATTCTTCCACTATCATCTTCCCTTACTATAGAATATAATACTCTTGAAACATTCTCTGCTTAACACTGTTAGGAAAGAATTCGCTATAGAAGGCCTGTTGAAACATCTGCCATGTAATTATACCAGTCATGTCTCTTTTGGTGCCCAACCACCAGTTATTGGCTCTCCTAGTCAGCAAATAGGAGGCATATTTAACTTTCTTGTTCTCTGGAATATCCAGAGCAGCAAATGTCTTCTCAACCTCTTCCATCCACAACTGTGCTTCGAGAGGTTTACCAGGTACTGGCTCAAACTTATGCATCAGGTCCACAAATTTATTCAGACCAAGCACATCTACATGCCTAGCTCTATTCGATCCATTCCCATTTAGTCTCTGAGTCTCTTATCTCCAAGCTTCAGAGTTTTCTTGGACCATCTGTATGTCCCTCCTCATATCCTGCTGCTATTGACCAACCACTCCTAACAAAGCATTCATAGCTTGCATAAGCTGTGCAGCATCAACCGGAACCTGTTATCCAATAGGTGGAGGTGGTGGCAAGTCCTAATTCTGAGCCTACTGCTCATCCTGCTGCTGCCCCAAATTCTCATTCTCCTTAGGAATCCTTCTTCTTGGAGGCATTTGAGCACATCAAAACACCACAAGATTAGAATAAGGATATCCAACTCAAGATCAAAACTTAAATCTATAAGACAACATCAAACTTAACTAAACCTATTATTCTACCCCACTCCTCAAATCTCACCGTCTTAAGAAATTAAAACTTAAATCCATATGATCCAAAACCTATAGCTCTGATACCAAATAAGCTGTAACGCCCTAACCTAAAGGCATTACAACCCGCCACGTATCCTCTCTTATATAGGACACGCAAAAGCTCTAATATCCACAATAATACATTTATCACCTGTAAACACACATAGGGTATCTCATAGGATACCAAAACCTATTTAAACTAAAAACATATACCTCATAAAATATGAACTCCTGGTTTAAGCATAAAATCTAAGTCGGCATCACATAGCCAACAAATTCAGCAGAAATTAAAAACTGTTTACATAAAAAAAATCTTTTTCATTGAAACCAACCTAAACATCCAACTACAACTTGAAAAGATCTAAATGTTTCTTCTTCTTAGAAATTTGATATATGAGGCCTAGCTCTCGGCTGGATAGTCGGGTCCACTATCGCCATCCTTGTTATCAAAGAATAACTCCTATCCAGAAAGATCATATATTATATCCTCTTCACCTATACCTGAAATTTAAAAGAATGTGCGGCGATGCCCAGTACGATAACTCCAATCCAAAAATAAATGCATATGCACATACAACAGGCAGATAATTCATGCAACTTAAATTAATGCAAATAGTCATATTATTATCTTTCTTAAGCCAACAAAACAACACAGGTCAGTATTAGGTATACTCTAATCCCGAACTCGGAGTTACTCAGACCCCATTGAAAATCATATAACTCTTTGAAAATAATAATCATATACATATATGGGTGAGTGGGTACTCCCCAAACACCTCGAATCCAGAACACCTAATTCTACTGGAATCATATCAAGGTACAAGTCCACTAGGGATAACCTCACACCAAGATCATTAGGGTGCCTCACCAGTATCATTGTTTGCCAAGTCTTTACTGGTCAAAGCCAAGCATAACTAAACAGACAATTATTAAGTCGAATAAAATTAAGTTTATTATGAAATTCTATTCCTAGAACCAGTCAGGCATTACTAAACTTATAAGCAAAAACAATAAGCAAGGATTGGTTGTACCTTTCTCAGTTTCAGGAATTCTAATCTAAATCTCCTAAAAATCCTTTATTAACAACACTTAACCACAACCAAATATCGCGAATCTCCATAACACTTTAATCAATATTAACAATACAACAACAACCCAAATCTCCAAATTGCTATCAACAACATATATATATGTAACAGATAAGAACACTATATAAACAAAACCTAATGTACTATAACTCCCAAAATCCTAACCTGACAAAGAAAATCACCAAGTTGCACTGTCTAATCCGATCAATCTTCTACAACAATCTACAGAACTCGATAATCCTCCAAAACCTTAATATTCATAACAACAAGAACAATAACATTCATATAAAAAATGAACCTTTATTGAATCTTTACGTTTAAAAGATTTTACTTACTTGCTTGGATCACCAAACCCGAATCTTTTCTCAAAATTTTGGATTCCACACAAAGCTAGGATTTTTCTCCAAAAACCTTCATGAAAAATTCATAAAACCCTAAGAAAACTCATACAAATTCGTATATAATCCATATGAGAAGGTTAAGATTACTTATTTTGGATCAAAATCACACTTTTGATGGTTCTCCAACCCTAGATCTCTAAGAACACTCCAAAACTCTCTTTGAAGAAGGAAAAATATAAGTAAACGTTTCTGTTAAAAACCGTTTTTCGCATCTCGTATTTATAGAATTTGGTCACATGTCGGCACCTATGCCAGCGGTGTACGTATAAATCTTGTTGGCGTATACCTTATGCTGGCAAAAATTACACGAGCACGGGCGGTGTTCATCGAGGTTTTAAATTCCCAGAACTTCGATCCAGCAACATACGTCGGCAAATCCATGACCTACGCCAGCGGCGTTCCTATCCGGTGTTAAAAGAAACTCTCGTGTACACCGGCGGCGTTCCACCCAATATTAAGAAAAACGCTACTTCCTACGCCGTCTCTATGCTGGCAACGTAGATTCTCCTAATGGCGATGTTGAAACTGTAAAAAATTGCATAAATCTGAACTTCAACATTTGTTCTATAATTAAACTTAAACCTTTACAACTTACTTGTTTTGACCTTAAACTCATTCTATATCATCTTATGATTCATAATTCATTATATTTTTATCTTTATTTTCGTATTTTACAGAAACCCTGAAGATTTAAAACCTAGGAAAATTTGTCTTAAGATGATTCTGGTGGTATAGTAAGGAAAATCCAACCTTTAACAAAAAGTTGTTACCACCTTTCCAAAGGTCAGGATCGCAAGACTATCGCTTTCTCAGCTAAATCTTCCCCAGTAGACCAAAAGTTCCAAGTGCTAAGGTAAGTTTTTAAAGGCAAAAATTGGGTATCTTTTCGTCTTTATGGCAAAGTTTTACTCAATCTTCACCACAAAAAGGGGCAGCTGTAGACACCCCATTTTTGCCTATTTAAGGCTTCAATTTATAGTAAAAATTAATATTATATTAAGCATGCAAATTACAAAAAAAGAAAGAAAATAAAAAAAATAAAATAAAAATCATTACAAATGTATATAAAACAATAACAATAAATTTTTAAAAAATATTTTTAGGCCCATTTTTAAAGCCTTAAATATATTTTTTGTGCAAACTAAGACCAAAGTACAGGCCAACGGCCTGATGGTAAAAAACACACACATGCACAAGGGAGACTGGGTTCGATGTTGGAAGGAGGCCAATTATCCTTTTTCTCCTTTTTTTCTTCACAAGGTTTCGTTGGCCAGATAAGGTAAGTGTTGGGTTTCCATAAGGTTTTAAAATTATGAAGATCAAATCTTTCACAGTGGAATTCAAAAAGAAAACCCTAACCCAGTATCCATGTGTATTGATTAGATTAAAACAAAACAAATGGTTTGAGTTCGTGCCTCTAAAAGCTTGAAACTTAAAATCAATTTGCAGATCGGATCTGTAGGTACCACAAAATCATAATACCCTCTACGATATCCACACGAACAAGCACTCTTCAAAAGAATCTTCACGTGCTAGGGTGATCTAGAACATTTCTAGATGACATTGTGATTTTCACACACGACTCTTCGTGCTTCAATCTTTAGGGTTTGCAAATTTTCTCTGCAGGTCTAATGTCGACAGACAAGTCGTTAACCCTAAAGAGATCTCTTTATGTTCCTTTTATACTAATGTCATTCTCACATGAGTAATGACATTAGTGCCCCTTAATCTAAATAGGGATAATATTTCTTAAAATATAATTCTTGCACATAACAATGTAATAATTTATTATTACTCTCAATAATAATAAATTTTTATCCCTACAAGACATTACATTTAGTCCATGATCCTTTAATTTATTATTATTCTTAATAATAATAAATTATTATTCCCATAAGACATTAAATTTAGTCCATGATCCTTTTGACTCGTTCTTTTGTGGTGACCCTGTAGGTTCACTTAATGTTGGCAATTGACCTAAAACAATTTTAGTCAACAAAACATAAGTGGCTTCTAGCAAGACATTATGTTTACCCAAATTAAGTGAAGATCGGTAATCTGATTTTTACCTAATCCATAACTTATGTCATTATCATTTTGTCATATGATATCTAGATTGAACATAAGGCATGAATAGTGTCATTTATATCGTTCAATCTTATCATTTCTCGATTTCTAAGTAAACTGATAAAAACAAATGAAATTGATCGCACTATCAATTCATTTGAGCACGGCCATGCATTTCTCAGTCTCACTCATTGAGGGGCCTAGAGATATCTCTCTCACAACGAGAGGGACAAATCCCATCTTAATCACTCAACTTCCTCTGCATGATTTACATTATGCCTAATCTCAACCTTTATAATTATCTGGTTAAAGAAAACGTTTGATTGAGTTGAAACATAATATTCTTCATGTTGGAATCCATGGTGATTTCAGGTCTAAGGATACAGTGACATTTTATTTTAAGAATCACTTATGAAACTAATCCATGTAGTGATCTCAAAGCAGGTCAGTCCAGTACATAGTTCTCTAACATGTACCTATGAGTTTGATTTGTATCTCCATACAAATAAACAGCCCATGATTATCAGTCAAACCTCATACTAGATTTAATTCATTATTGTTCCCACAATAATGAGCATCTAGGGACATTTAGAATAATTAAATTATTCACAGATCCTATTATAAAGTAAATATGCAAACAATATAATAGAAATATTTATGAATGACAATATCCAGTAATTGGCATAGGGCACAATCACCAACAGTAAGCGCATATGTTAATGAGCTGCTAGATGAGGTAAGCAAGAGTGTCTAGATACATCGTAT
The DNA here is from genome assembly GCA_024138025.1 of Combretum micranthum. Taxonomy (NCBI): domain Eukaryota; kingdom Viridiplantae; phylum Streptophyta; class Magnoliopsida; order Myrtales; family Combretaceae; genus Combretum; species Combretum micranthum. The sequence goes on from JAMXBD010000524.1 coordinate 394,926, forward strand.
CGTTGTAGGTAAGCGATAAGTAAGAGTGTCCAAATACATCATATCGTTATAGGTGAGCGGTAGGCCAGAGTGTCTAGATACATCTTATCATGGTAGATGAGCTGTAGGCCAGAGTATCCTAATACATCGTATCATGGTAGGTGAGCGATAGGCTAGAGTGTCCAGATACATAGTATCGTGGTAGGTGAGTTGGTAGGTGAGCCGATAGGTGAGCATGCTAATGCCTATAAATATCGGCATACCACAACACAAAAAGGACAACACAGAAGAAAAACACAAAAACAGAGAGAAATTAAAACACAAGACATCAGAATCACAAAAAGATCTCTATGAAAGAGAGTTTGAATCAGAGTTAGAGGTAGCTCGAAAACGTCGACAACCACTCCGCGACTCACTCCGATCTGAACCAACTCCACTAGCTCTGATCCAATCCAAGTGAGATTAATATATTATTATTATTATTATTAGTATTGTTAGAATTATAGTTTCTTTGTTTATATACATATGTATATATAGGATGTGATGAAAAAAATGAAAAAATAGAATCTATTTTCTTAAAGTGTATATATGGATTTTAGTACATTGTAAATATGACAAGATATATAAAATATATGTATAATCTTTTTTTTTCCAAAAAAAAATTTAGAAAAACCTATTTTCTAAAATAAATAAATAAGTAGTTACTAGGATCTCACATAAGAGTCTATTTCAAAAAAAAAAAAAAATTAATAAACTTAAAATGAAAAGATTTCTAAAACCTAAATCAACCAACAAACTAAAGTTTTTTATAAAAGAACTACGTGTTGTCTAGTCTCGATTAGCGGTACGTAGGTATCTCTAGAGAGACATAAAAAATGAGAAAAAAAAACCTTTTTTTGTTCATTTCTATTTTGAATTAATTCATTGTTCACATTGTAAGCTTTGATAATAAATTGTAAGTATCAATATTATTTGTACTTATTTGTAAATATTAATGTAAATAATAATTTTTTTATTCCTTAAAATTGCAATAATAACTTGTAGATATTACAATTTGTAATTTTTTTTACATTAGTAAATTTTCAAGCATTGAAAGGATAAACTTTAAATTTTAAATTTTAAATTTCAAGTGGTAACCATATGGTTTTAATAGGTTAACCCCCGAGTCCAAAATTTCTAGTTTATAAAGTTTGGTTTGTAAATCAAAATTTTCATAGACTAATAGCTAAGTTAGGATTAACCAATCCATTAATCCTAACTTATAAATTTTTCCTAATTTCGATCGGTGTGGCGACTCTAAATTATTTTCAAAAATTATATTTCTTTTAATTCTTAGTCGATGGTTCGTATTAAATGGGTTCATGTTTAATACAGATCGGATTAAAAGAAATAAAACTAGGAAATGAAAAATCCAGGCTCAATAAGATATATTGAGAATGCTCTTTGTTTTTTGTTCATTCAACACAAGTTGGCAAGTTAGATTATATACATATATATATGATATATTTGTGGTCATGGAAATTAAGAAGGAGAAAACCAACCTAACAAAAGAAGTTTGAAATTGATTCCATGATCAATGATCGAAACTTACATGTACTCAAAAGTTGAGTTTAATTTCTGGCGCAAGAACTTTGAATCCGTAATCGGATGGCTTATTGAATCCTGATTATGATAAAACTTCTTCCATTGAATTTCTACCATGGAAATATAAGGTGATTGCTTCCATACTTTGTTAATCCATCTCAATTGTCTATGATGAATAATCATTTTCATGCTTTTTCATGAATTAATTAGTTTTATACACCACATTAGTGAAGGTTTGGCTATTTACTAGTAAACTAGTAAGGAAACACATTATAAATTCATTATTTGTTTATAGTGGAAGCTTTGCATTACAATCCCATGGTTTTTGTGATATTAGGTTGTCCACATTAAATCCTAGTGTCATTATTTATTCTTTATTTTTCAATTTTACTATATTGCTTAATTTGTATAGGCAAGAGAAAAAAAAGTGTTTTGTCATTATAGGACATTATTTTTCTTAAAGTGGTATCAGAGCTAGGCATGGGAAAATTTTGTTTCTTGTGTTGCAAGCATGACAAAATTATTAAGTATTATGATAAACTAAATTATTTAGATTATTCAATTTGGAAGTCCATGATGAAAGATTTTTTATATTGTAAAGATTTGTATGCACCTTTAAATGGTGATAGCACGAAATAAAAGGACAAATCTATTAAAGGTTAGACAATGGGTAATCATAATGTATATCATCATATTGCTTAGAAAACCAAAGTTGATGTCCTATGGAAGATAATTGGAGTCCATCTATGAGAGACAAACCGCATTGAATAAACATCTATAATTAAGAAAGTTATGAAGTTGAAGTTTAGGGATGGATCTAATGTAACAAAAGCACTTGAATGATTTCTAAAGTCACATGAATCAATTATATGCTATGATATTGGTGCTTGGTGATGAGATATAGGCACTATTCTTATTGAGTTCACTACTTGGCAATTGGGAGAGACTTGTGATGTTAGTTAGTAATTCTGCTCCAAAAAGAAAGCTCACCATTCCAATAGTGAAAAACAACTTGATGAATGAAAAGAACTTAGTACAAGTTTTGAGACTCAGCACTAGCTATTAATATGTATGAAGGATGTGTTACAACCAAGATGAGAAACTCATCTAATAAAGTTGATAGATTTGATAAATTTAAGGAATATTCAAGAAGATTAAATATTAAATACTACCATTACAACAAGTGAAGACATTTTATAGAGAATGTAAAATTCAAAATAGAGAACAAACTAATGGTAAAGATAATGGAAAAGGTGAAGACACGACTACTGCAACAATTGATGGTGACATTATTATTGCCTAGGATAATGATTATATGAGTCTTCTATGTCATGATGGTGACTGCGTTATTGACTGTAGTGCCTCTTTTCATTTGTCATCACACAATAAATTCCTAATCTATATTGTTGGTGATTATGGTAATATAAGGATGGGAAACGATGGCACATCTAAAATTATTGGCATTAAAAATATTATTTTAAAGATTAACATTGGTTTTATGCTGATTCTTGGGGATGTCAGAATTGTTCCAAATATTTTCTTGAACCTCACATTTACAAGAAAATTAGATGATGAATGATGTAATAGCTAATCTAATGATGGTAAGGAAAGAAAAAAAATACCTTTTACTTAGTGTTGTAGGCAAGAAAAACATAACTTATTTAATCTCTACAACACTAAGTAAAAGAGAAGTGAATTTATTGATGAGTCATCATTATAGCTTTACACAAATGACTTGGTCACATAAGTGAGAAAGGACTTCATATGTTTTCTAAAAGCAAATTATAATTGATGTGAAAGTTACATCTCTAAACATGCACCGGTTGTCTTATTGGTAACAATATAAGGTTGCATTTAATAGAAATCTACCTTCTTGGAAATCTCACATACTTGACTTAATCCATAAAGATGTGTGTTATATGAAAGATAGATCAGTAGGTGATGCTCTTTATTTTGTAACTTTTACAAATGATCACTCTGGAAAGTTGTGGACTTCTTCTTTGAAACCCAAAAATCAAGTTCTGAATGTGTTTAGACAGTATCAAGTAAATAACGATGATGAATATAGAGGTCTTTTTGTGGAATTTTATAAAAACCAAAAAATTAAAATTGAGAAAATAGTTTCAAAGAGCCTCCACTAAATAATATTTCAGAAAGAATGAACCGCACTATCTCAAAAAGAGTCAAGTGCATGTTGTATCATGTCAAGTTACCTAAATCATTTTAGGGAAAAGTAATAAGGACAGCTATTGACTTGATCCAACTTACATCTTTCTTATGCTCTGAGTAAAGATATCCTAGAGAGAGTACGAACAATTTAAAATATTTCTTACGATCACTTACGAGTGTATGGTTATAGAGCATTTGTGCATAATCTTAAGATTAAAAAAGGAAAGCTTGATGCAAATTTGAAGCAATATATTTTTTTAGGTTATGTACATGATGAATATAGGTATAAGCTATGAGATCTAGTAGAGAAAAAAATTGTTAGAAGTAGAGATATGATTTCTTTAGAGGACCAGACCGGTATAGACTTAAAGAAGCCAAAGAAATCCAAATTATCAAGCATGATCCCAACTAAGTAGATATGATCTTATTACCTAAAATCATAGACGATGTAAGAGATATACAAGATTCAATTGTAGATGATGAAATATCCTAAGAGCTTAATCAACAAGCTGAGTTGAGAAAGTTTACAGAATAGAGAAGATCATCTACCAAATACAGGCTGGATGATTATGCAATGTTGATAAAGAAGCCGAAATGTCATCTAAAAACTATATTACATGAACCAAAAAAGGAATGGGTAAAATTCATACAAGGAGAGATGAAATTCTCGCTTCAGAATCAAACTTATGATTTAGTAAAATTATCAAAGGGTAAGCAAACTTTGAAGAATAAATGAGTATACCAACAAGTAACTATAGGCATGCATTTGACAAAGTAATTATATGAAGGATGCAAGCTACTATTCGCCAAAGCCATGCTGACAGACAACTTAACATTTGGAATTCTAAGTAAGAAGTCATGTGTGGTAAAAGATTTCACTAACAAAAGAAGTAATAAGGTTTGGGGTAAGAGGTAAACTAAACCCCAAGTATATAAAGGCTTTTTAGATATTGGAAAGGATTGGGGATGTATACCGCTTAGCATTACTGCCAAGCTTAACTGGAGCACATAATATATCCTATGTATCCATGTGTTGGTCCCAAATGCATAATATAGTAAAGAGACAGAAATTCAAATATAAAGATAAGAAGATGAGGTAGTGATATATAGAGATTCCTCCTTGTGAGTCGGTCCTTTCTTCCAACTCCATGCTAGAGATTTGGTTATCTTTACCCATTGCAATCTACCATATAAAAAATAATTGACAGTACAAGTTAAGTCGCTCTATGATAAAGTCTCACTTCTAGCTATCCACTAGCTAATCACTCAACTACAGTGATTAAACACACTCACGTAGCCTATCAGATTAGTTGTACAGGGTGCCGAGAAGAAATGTATTAGATGTCTTAGATCACATGAAGTCAAAGACGGCAAGTAGCCAAAGAATACCTGCTTTTCATATGGAAAAGTGGGACATAACCATAGGGTTTGCACAAAGAGAATTCTTCCACGATTTTACCGCTTGAAATGTGGCCAAAGAGGACATAAAGTAGTTGACTGCAAAGAGCCTCAAAGGGAGATAGTTCTTGGTAGAACTCAAAGTGGACAGGGGCAAAGAGCACTAGTTATAGTGTATGCACTTCAGCACAAAGACACCTCCAGCATAGTCTACATGTACGCTGTAAGCCCCCAAATTTTTCGAGAATGGTTTTGGAATACCAAATCGAAACCCTAAAGTTTGACTAAGTTAAAACCGAACCTTAAACAATTTCGATCATGGAATTTCATAAGAGAATAGAAAGTTTAATCATTAACCCGAAAATGAGAAAGACCACCTATCCGATCCTTGAGATAAACCCCTCAATTTCTAGGGTAAAGTTGGATTAAACCCTAACCCTAGTCAAACCGGAAATTCAATAGTTAACAAAGGTCAAGACAATCAAACAATTTCAACTCCGGCAATCCCGCATTCTCAAACCCTAGAAAACGAAATCGAGTTAATAGCTTAAAATAGTTCGTAATAATATAGGATAACATAAAAATATCAGATTCGCAAATTTCGAGTGTCCTTCGGACTCAAACGAGATCAGTTCTTGAAAAGCATGTCCCGGAGCTCGGAATAATAAAAATATTCCAACAACACCAAAAGACTCATAATTAAACAACTATTTCAAAAATATCAGTTTTAGAATTTTTTGGTAACTAAAAATAACAGATATAGCTCGTTTACGCGTATTTTTATTACTACCGGTATTTTATATGTCTAGTCTACTATTCATAGTACTATTCCTACTATTCATTACTATTTCACTATCTCTACTTTTTCTTACACCTATTTCTTACTACCTACATACCTATTTTCTTACTTTTTATATTACCAATACAACTTTATTCATATCAAACCTTACACTTTATTTCTTTTCTTTACAAAAAATTACAAAACAAACAAAATCCTCTCTCTCTTTCTCCCATGTGTGTCGGCCACTCCCTCTTTCTTTTCTATATTATTTTCTTTTAAATTTATTTTATTACATCAATAATTCACTCTAAAAAATTCTATAAATACCCCCTTACTCCTTCATTCTTTCACACATCTATTTTACATAACAAAACTCTATCAAAATACTCTCTCAAAACCTCTCTCCAACAAATTTCTCTCAAAATACTCTCTACCTTTCACTACAACTTCAAGAAGGAAAATATCAAACACAAAACCCATTCATCTCTTTCAAAATCCTCCATTAAACCTTAGGTAAAAATCCTCCTTATATTTCTTTACCATGTTCATATAACTTAGCATGAGCTTAGTGTATATTTCTTAGGCTCATATGAGTTAAAGAAGCAATAATATGTTCATGTTTTGTTTTTGTTCATATTCCTATTTTACATTATGTTGTTATATTTTTATTATTGTTATTATTGTTTTTGTTCTAATCTAACTTATATAGTATTATGTATACTATGTATATATATTTATTTAGAGCATATAAGCTCATTTGTTATTTATTTATTTCCAAGTCTTGCAATTTATTTATGTACTTGTTTTATGCAATTTATGAAGACTAGTCTTTCTAGTCTTAGACTTGTCCATATCAAGTCCAAAACAATCTTCTTTTCTTTTCTTTTGGGACTAGTCCATTCTTAACCCCTGGTTGCCTTGATGAAGCTAAGGCTCCCAATACATGACCGGGATACCTTGATGAAGCTAATGCTCCCAATACTTGATTATTTTATTCTGTTCATTTACTTACAAGTATTTCTTTCTATCTTATTATGTATTATCTTTACTTTTGCATTGCTATATAATCATATTCATGCATGATTATAATATTGTTGTCTTAAGTAAAAATAAAAATGGGTTCTTTCTTAAATAAAGAAAAAGTAAACTAGATTTCTTGACAAAAAAAATTTCAACAAAAAGATCTAAGTTTTGTTTTTAACTCTTTTCAAAGGATAAGCTAATCATAATTTTTACAAGAAGTAGTAATGTAGGTTTCTTCAAAATAATAAAAGGAATTCTTTTCTTTTATAAACCAAACTTAATACTCCATAAGATAAAATTTTTAGTCTTGAACTTAAGATTTTAACTCAACCATATCTTTTGCAAGACTTAAATAGATTCATTATAAACTTTGAAAATCACATACTATGAAAACATCTTCAAAACTTCAATTTTATAATTGTTATTCTCTTTTCAAAATTAGAAAGAAATTTTATTAAGTTCTAAAGTTAGCAAATTTTTATTAAGAAAGCTTTTCTTATAAACTTATCTAAAAGAATTATTCTATCACCTAACAAATATTAAGAATAAAACAAGTTTTTCAAATCAAGATAAAATCAACTCGCTATTTTAAAAACGAACTTAGAAAAATAAAATTTGCCAAGAAGTAAAGTTAAAGGTATATCTATTTTCTAAAGAAGAGAAATGATATAAAAATAAAAGGAAAACATACATTTAAAACAACTTCAAATATTTGAAACTTAAAGAATATATTGAAAAGCTTATAAAGTTAGTAGATAACTCAAAGAACCAAAATTTTTGAAACAAATTTTTCTTTTGAAAAGTGAGAAAATGAAATTATAGTAAGAAAACATTTACTCAAAATAACTCAAATATATTTTCCTTCTAACAAATTCAAAAATGAGAAATTCTCAAAAGATTTATTATTTAAAATCATCAAAGACAAATTGTTTATGAAATACCAATAATAAGACAACACTATCAAAATCATGCATACATATGAGTACAAATATATGTTCAAAGGATTTCTCAACGTGATATATATATCCATATATTTTTAAGGATTTTTGAGTAAAGTAAAGTTTGGAAAAATCATATTTTGTGAACTATGAATTCGTAATTATTCTATACCGTATTATTTTCCAACCCAAATGGCTTTTTATGACAAAAATAACTTTAGAAATGGATAGATCTTTTCGAATAGGTAGAAAATGGTATATTATAAGCGCAATTCCGAGTTAAAATGACCAAGTTATGGCCATTTTAAGTTGGAATTACCTTCTATACGGATTTTGACGATCTTGTAACATAGTTTTTGATAAGTACCATAGAGTCAATAAGAAATACTCATTATGGGTATTCTTCTTGGTTAGGTGAACCCGATGAGGAGTATTCATACCCGGAGGATTATTTTGATTAGTGGATTTACCGATCGACTCAACCGTGAGAAAGATAGATCCTCATAGCCAAGTGAGTTTATTTCCTATCTTTTTCGTACTTGGTTGTGCTTGTAGCTAGAGGCACTAGAAGTAGGAAAAGATGAAAATGAATTATGTATGATAATATTGGTTGAAAGAATGTTAAGCATACCGAGGCATGAATCGTTGTTAATTAACTTATGTTTTACTATTATACTGTTGGAGTGTGTACAAATTCTGTGATCACCTTTAAATTACTCTAAATCATATACTACGAATTATATTAATTGATTCATGCATATCACGTAGTTAGTTTTATTGCATGAGCTGCTATTCTTGATGGGACAAGAGTTTAGTAGTCGGGTGTGCAGTAGCTAGAAATCTGCAAGATGGGCGAATAGGAGCCTGAAAGAACTATGTTATGATAGGCGAGTAGGAGCCTGAAATAAACTACATGAGTTGGATTTAAAGATGGGTTTTAAAGAGCTTGGAACACCTAACCCTGAATGGAGGGATAAATCCATTCAAACATATGATTTCCGGTAGATCATATGTATTGCTTAATCACTTGCTTGATGCATTCATATGCTTGTTTAATAACTTGATTGAAATTATCTATATAAGTACGTTGATTTAGGAATATTCTCACTAAGCTAGTATGCTTAAACTCCGATAGACCTTTGTTGTAACAGGACCATATCTTTCATGACCGAGGACTACATATACCCGAGTGGGATTATGATTTAAGAAGCTTTTAGAAATCTTCTGAAGATCTTAGGTTAATTATCCTTTAATATCTTTTGGTGTTAGTATTATTTGTTTGTGGGAAAGATTAAGTTACTATTATGACTGTTTGGAGAATTATAAGGAAAAAAAAAAAAAAACCCTAAGATGATGTAAGGATTATATTCTCTTAATGATAAATTTGATGATTATTTAGATTCCTGTATGTTGTATTTACTATCTCAAACCATACATCCCACCAGTGTCTCCTATTGTTGTGATAGATGCCTTACATATAGTGTTGAAAACTTTCGCATGACTTCGGGAAGTCATTCTTAAGTTTTAATACCGTATGTGGCAGACTGCCACGTTTAGGGTATCTTTCGGGGCGTGACATACGCTCCCTATACTCCTGCATAGTGCTTATGTTCTTTTTGATACTGGTGCCAGTTTTTCATGCATAGCCAATTCCTTTGTATCTGTTTATGGTGTGAGTGTTGATTGTTTGTCTAGTTGTTTATCTATAAACACACCTCTATGGAATAGTGTTATGCTAAATAGGATCTATAGAGATGTGGACATAGAGATTGAAGCAAGACATCTACCAGCTAATTTGATAGTCTTAGATATGGTAGATTTTGATATCATCTTGGGAGTAGACTGGTTAGCCAAGTATTGTGTCAAGATTGACTATCATAATCTAATAGTAGATCTCAACCTATCGGATGGAGATCATTTTACACATAAGTTGAATGTAGAAAAACCACCAGTGTTGCCTATATATGAGTTATAGGGAAAGTTAGCTTTAGCAGCTATGGTGATAGAGGATAAACAGAAGAAAGATCCTTCTCAGATACCTGTTTTATGTAAGTACCTCAAAGTTTTTCTAGAAGATTTACCAGGATTACCACCAGAGAGAAGTAGCATTCTGTATTGACTTGGTGTCGGGTACTACACCAATTTCGAAGACACCATATCGCATGGCTCCTATAGAACTTGCAGAGCTCAAAGTATAGTTGGATGATATGTTGAAGAAGAAATTTATTAGACCTAGTGTTTCACCCTGGGGAGCTCCGATTCTTTTTGTGAAGAAGAATGATGGTAGCATGAGATTATGTATAGACCATAGGGAGCTGAATCAAGTGACTATCAATAACAAGTACCCTCTGCTCAGAATAGATGATTTATTTGACCCACTAGTAGGAGCAAAGATGTTTTCCAAGATTGACCTGAGATCAAGATATCACCAGCTGAGAGACAAAGTAGATGATATACAAAAGACTCCTTTCAGGACAAGATATGGGCATTATGAATTTGTAGTAATGCCTTTTTCGTCTCACGAATGCACCAGCAGTTTTTATGGATCTAATGAATAGAGTTTTCAGAGAATATTTGGATTTATTTGTTGTGGTGTTTATTGATGATGCGCTGGTGTACTCCAAGTCAAAAGAGGAACATGAAGAACATCTAAGATTGGTTCTGACCAGATTGCAAGAAAAGAGATTGTATGCTAAGTTTTCAAAATGTGATTTCTAGTTAGAACAAATATCTTTCTTCAGACGTGTTGTAGATGGCAATGGAATTTCAATTGATCCTGAGAAAGTGAAAGCAGTTGTTATATGGCCCAAACCTAAGAATGTGTCAGAAATCAGGAGTTTCCTAGGAATGGCTAGATACTATAAAAGGTTTGTGGAAGATTTTTCCAAGATTTCGGATCCATTAACCAGATTGACACAGAAGGGAGTGAAGTTTGAGTGGAGTGAAAACTGTGAATTCGGTTTTCAGCAGTTGAAAGGTAAGTTAGTGTCTGTCCATTGCTTGCCTTACTTGTGAGTGGTGAAGAGTATGCTATCTATAGTGATGCTTCTATACAAGGATTAGGTTGTGTGTTGATGCAAGGAGATAGAGTGATAGCATATGCTTCTAGACAATTGAAACCTTATGAGAAGAATTATACAACACACGATTTGGAGTTGGCAGCAGTAGTGCATTCTTTGAAGTTGTTGAGATATTACCTCTATGGAGAAAGATGCAGAGTGTATACAGATCATAAGAGCTTCAAGAATATTTTTACCTTGAGAGAGTTGAATATGAGACAGAGAAGGTGGTCGGAGCTTATCAAAGACCATGATATAGATATTGTAAACCCCTAAATTTTCGGAATCGGTTTAACACAAAATCCTAATCGGAAGACAAACGAAACCCTAAAGGTCAACACAACCCTAGTTTACCGTATCCCTCTAAATCCGGCATTGCCGTTTTCCTTAGCCCTAGAAAATGAAGTTGGATTTATTAGCTAAAATAGTTCGTAATAACCATAGGTTTTATAAAAGTTTTAGTTTCGCGAAATTCGGGTGTCCTTCGAACCCGATCGGACACAGTTCTCGAAAAACGTGTCCGGAAGCCCGGAATAGTAAAAATATTCCAAATACACCGTTAGACTCGTAAAAATATAAGTTTTCCAAAAATATCAGTTTCGTAATTTTTAGGTAAGTAAAAATAACAGATATAGCTATTATACGCGTATTTTCTTACTACCGATACTTTAATTGTCATATCTACTTTACAATACACTATTCATTACTATTCTATACTATTCTTTTATTTCTACTTTTTCTTACACCTATTCTTACACTCTACATAACCTATAATCTTAACTTTTTACTTTTCCCATAACTTTATATCACATCTACCTTACATATTACATCTTTTATCTTTCCAAAAAGTCAAAAAAATAAATCACACTCCCTCACTACACTCATGGCCGGTGCTACCCCCCCTCACATGCCCATCAATTTGTTTTAATTTTACTTTATTTTAATCACACAAAAATCACTCCTCAAAATCCTATAAATACCCCCCTCCTCTTTCACTTCTTTCACACTACTCCTTCTCTAAAGTTATTATAGCAAAATCCCTCTCAAATTCTCTCAAGAGTTCCTTCCAAGAGTTCTTCTTAGTCTAGCTTCTTTTAGGTAAGAGTTTCTTCAAGAAGTTCCCATGTTCATCTACTTAGTATGAGCTTAGTGTGTGTTTTCTAAAACCATGAAGGTTAAGAAAGCAACAATAGGTTCATACTTTGTTTTTGTTCATAATCATAATTCCTTTATGTTCATGTTTCCTTTATATATTCATTATGTTTCTCTTATGTTCATTTATGTCTCTTTTATGTTCATAACTATCTAGTATATCTATATAGCTATATATACTATTTAGAGCATGTAAGCTCATAATCTTGCAATTTATTTACCTTTCATGCAATTTATTTACTTCAATGCAATTTATTTATTTCAAGTTGTTTTTAAGACTAGTCTCTAGTCTTATACTTGTCCTCATCAAGTCAAAACAAGCTTTTCCTTCTTTCATTTCTTTTATTATGGGACTAGTTTACTTCTTAGTCCCGGGAGCCTTGAAAAAGCTAAGACTCCAATACTTGACTTTATTATGATTTATGTTATTTTGGTTATTATTATTCTCATAATCATGTTCATTTAGATTGTTGTCCAAACGTTTTATTTTCTAAAGATAATTAAATAAAAGAAGGCTTTTTGTCACTTAGGAATAAGTTTATGAAACATAAAAATATAAGATAACAAAAATAAACTCATTCATTTTCAAGTTACAAAAAGAATTCACTATGAATTTAGAAACTATTTTTTTTACTTAAAAAGCTACTTAAATCTTTGTTACTCTACCTTATTTTCAAAAGAAAATATTTTGTTGACAAAACGGTTCTTTTCATAAGAAAGAAAATAAGATGGATGACTAAAGGAAATTTTTAAGTAAAGACCTTTGCAAACAAATAGGCAAAGAAAATTTATGGTTTGAAAATAATAAAGTTATTTCTTTTCAAGTTACAAGAGGAAAATAATAGAATTATAGAAATTAGTTTTTCTACAAAAAGTCCTTAATTGTTCCACATTGTTTTTATGAAAAAAACAAGTTTTCATGCAAGGATGATTATTTTTGAAAAATATGAGACATGAGAAAAAGAATGAGAAATATCAAGTAAGGATTTTTGCAAAACAAGTAAACAAAAGAATTTACACAAGAAAAATGAAGAATAGCATATTTCCTAGAAAACTTCAAATATAGTATTAATGTAACTTAGGAAGTAGAAAATCTTATTTTCAAAAGTCACTTAGAAAAAGATAAATAAAACCAACATAAAACGTTTTTAGAAAACAAAGTAAGCAAGGTATTCATTTCAAAGAAATTTACAAAAACAATTTCCGAAAAGCTTCAAACCAACATTGTTTTACTTAAGAAAAATAAATTGGACAACAAGACACTTGAGCATGCTTAAATATGAGTTATATAGTTATAAAAAGAGAAATTTTCAACTATATAGATAACTAAGTATTTATCAAACAAATTTTGATTTCTTGAACCAAAGTTGTTTTTACTTGGAAATCCGTGGTGAATTTTGTCGCTACTTTTTCAGAGCCTATATGGCCTTGTTTGTTGAAAGTAATTTTGGAAATGGGTAGATCTTTTCGAGTAGGTAGAAATCGGTATATTATATGTGCGATTCCGAGTTAAAATGACCAAGTTATGGCCATTTTAAGTTGGAACATTCTTCTATACGAACTTTAACGTTCTTTGACATTGTTTTGTCAAAATCCAAGAAAATCATCAAGCAAAACTCATGTGGGTATTTTCTTTAGCTAGGTGACCCCGAGGAAGGATTCCTTTACCATAAGAACTATTACGATTAAGTGGAGTGTGTGAACGACTCATCCGCTTAGAGGAATAGACGACAATGGCATCGTGAGTTTACTTCCCGTTAATTTTCTCATACTCTCGAGTGTGCTTGTAAAATTAGTTGCATTAGAATTTAGGCAAAAATCAAAAGGAAGTGTATGATACGTTGAAGGAATACTAAGTATATCGAGACTCGATTTGTTTATAATAAAGTTGTATGTGCATTAATATCTTGAAGTGTTTGAAATTGGTTGATCATTTGAAAGAAGTTAAATGTAGCTACTAGACTTTAATTAAATAAATTATTTATGCACTTCATATGTTGAGTCACATTGCATTCACTACTATACAATTGGTGGGACAAGTGTATAATAGTGGTGGTAGACATAACCGGTATATCATGTCAGCGGCGAGTAGGAGCCAGTAAGAACTACTTAATTTGATTGCTAGTAGGAGCCTGTAATAACTACAAGTTTTTTATGGCTAGTAGGAGCCTGTAATAACAACAAGTTTTTGATGGCGTATAGGATCCGGTAAGATCTATAAAAGTGTTTTTAAAAGTTGTGGCTGTAATTGGCCTGAATACCCAACCCCAAATGAAGGGCGTAAATTCATTCAACATATGATTCCCGGAAAGTCATATGTCTTGTATGCTCACGTGGTTGTTGCATTCCATATGTTTGAATAATAAACTTGATTGATAATTTTCCTCGAGTATGAATTTTGGGATTTACTCACTAAGCCTAGTAGCTTATACCCCGATAGATATCTTTTGCAGTTCCCTTACTTATGGTTAAGGCCACGTGGACCATGCGGGCAGGTAATCTCTTTGAACATTAGAAATCTGGATAAAGTATAGCTTAGTATTAGCATGAAAATATGTATATAATAGATTGGTAATTTAGGGAGTTGTCCCTAAGTTTGTAAAGTTTTGCCATGAATAAATAATTATTGTGATTCTTCTTTTCTTAATATGTTTTTATATCTCCTTAAGCTACATTATTCCATATATGGTCCTCTAAAATTGTGAAAGTAAGCCTTACACTTAATATAAAAGCTTTTGGAAATGACTAAGGTTGTCATACTTAAGCTTTAATATTGAGTGTGGCGGACTGTCACGTTTAGGGTACCCTTTGGGGCGTGACAGATATTCAGTATCATCTCGGGAAAGCAAATGTGGTAGAAGATGTCTTGAGTAGGAAGAGAGTTGGCAATCTTGCATCTTTGATAACTTTTGAAAGACAATTGATGGATGATATGAGAAAATTTGAGTTGGAAATAGTAACAAGACAAGTGGGTGCAAGATTGGCAAATCTGTAGATTCTGCCTACTCTGATAGAAAGGATTAAAATAGCACAAGTAGATAATCCAGGTATCTGTGAAATCAAGAAGAGAATGGAAATTAGTAGAGCACCTAAATTTCATGTTGATGAAGAAGTTGTTATGGGATTCAAAGGAAGATTTTGTATGCTAGAACAAGGAGAATTGAAGAAGGAATTATTGAAATAGGTGCACTACTCTAGTTATTCCATACATCCTGGAGCGAACAAGATGTATTAGGATTTGAAGAAATTATATTGGTAGAAAAACATGAAGAAGGAGATAGCAGAGTATGTTATACATGCTAGTTGATCAACATTGAGCACCAAAGACCGGTGGGTGAATTGAAACCTTTGCTAATACCACAATGGAAGTGGGAGCATATGACAATGTATTTTGTTTCTGCTCTACCCAAAACCAAAGAAAGATCGAATTTGGTATAGGTGATTATTGACAGGCTTACTAAAGTAGCTCACCTTATACCGATCAAAATTGGGTGTACTATGGAAAGGTTAACAAAGTTGTACATCAAAGAGATAGTAAGGTGACATGGAATACTAGTAACCATTGTGTTAGATAGGGATACCAAATTTATTGGAAGATTTTGGAAAAGTCTACATCAAGCTTTGGGCACCAAAGTTATTTTCAGTATAGCTTATCATCCTTAGACAGATGGATAATATGAGAGAACTATTCAGATTTTGGAAAACATGTTGAGGGCATGTGTATTAGGTTTCAAAGGCAGTTGGGATGAGGACTTGCCATTGGTGGAGTTTGCTTACAACAACAGCTATCAAGTGTCAATTAGGATGCCTCCATATGAAGTTCTGTCTAGTAGGAAATGTAGATCACCAATCTATTGGGATAAAGTTGGTGAGAGATAGGTTTTGGGACTAGAATTGATGTAGGATGATGTTGACAAAGTTAAATTGATTATACAAAGGTTACAAGCCACTCAAAGTCGCTAGACAAGTTATGTTGACAAGCGAAGAAGACCCTTGGAATTTCAAGTGGGAGAGCATGTTTTGCTAAAAATATCGCCAACTACGGTGTTATCGAATTTGGCTTAAGAGGCAAGTTGAATCCTATATATGTGGGACCATATGAGATTTTGGAAAAGATGCGCGATGTAACATATAGATTAGCTTTACTGCCTAATTTGGAAGGAGTACATAATGTGTTCCACGTATCTATGTTAAGAAAGTATGCTAAAGATCCTGAAGAAATAGTAGCTTTGGAACCATTGGAAGCACAGCTAAATCTATCTACAATCGAAAGGCCAATGAAGATTGTAGACACTAAAGAAAAGATATTGAGAAGAAAAGTGATCAAATATGTAAAAGTGCAATGGACAAATCAATTTGAACGTGAAGCTACATGAGAGTTAGAAGAGGAAATGAGGACAAAATACCCTGAGCTTTTCAATGACCACGTACCTTTTGAGGACAAAAGCTTTTTTTTAGGAGGGGAGAGATGTAATATAAAGATAAATAAATTATAAAGAAGGGTAAAAGTGTCGATTGATGTAAAATTATAAGGTTTTATAGTAAAAAACTAAGTATATTTGTATTGTGATCACATGGCCGAGGTATAATTTGAAATGAAGTTTTGACAACTGTACATCAGCTTCAATGCCGCCAACATAGGGTGGAACACCGTCGGCATACATTGTTGTGGCTTAGGCAGCATTAGGGTAGTGTTAATTTATGTAAAATGGTCAAAATTGGGTACGCCGCTTGATCTTGAGTCTACACTGCCAGTGTACTAGCCGTCCTAGACTTGAAGAAAAATGACTCGAGAAGAATGGCAAGCCTATACACCACCAGCTTTAACGTTTAGGCCACCAACCTTTAATCTACACTGCTGGCATACGTTTTAAAAATTGCCAGTGTGCGTGATTCAAAGGATATGAAAGGGCACGAGTTCTTTATATTATCATTCTTTGTTTCTCTCCAAAACATAACCCTGAACCTAGCAAATCTTTCTCTAAAGTGTTCATTGCCGCCAAGAGGGTTCGATAATCTAGATCAGGTAATCAGATCACTATTTTCTTCTATAGGACTTTACATATATATTAGTTTCTTAGAGTATTATTTATGGTTTTGAAGGAACTTTTGGAAGAGGAATCCTATTTGAGTTGGAGATCTGATTTTTGGTGATATAAAAGATTTAAGATCGATTCTAGGTAAGTTTCTATAATTTTAATTCATAGATTTATGTATTTTTTATTTCTTGTTGATTTTTTTAGTCTGTTTCTTGAAGGAGGATTCTAGGGTTGGAAAGATCTATTGGGGGGATTTGCTGTTTTGGAGGAGTTTTGTATCTTGAGCAAGGAGAAAGGTGTGAATTTCTGATTTTGTTGAGATTAAGGTTTTAGATGGAGTTTGGATTAGGATTATGTAATGAGAATTTTATTTTAAAATCTGTATGTTCATATTGTCCGGTTTTTGGTGAATTAGGGTTAAGATTCTAAAGAAGATTTGGAGATTTTGAATTATGTTCCTTGAAATTTGATTCAAGAACAACCTTACCTTGTTTATTGTATGTGCTTGTAAACTTAAACTTGCTTATTGTATGTGCCGTAGGATTAGAACTCTAAATTTACCTAATTCTATACGACATATTTAATTGTTTTGCTACTTATGTTTAACTGCGGTTAGTAAAGACCACATAGGATGTGATACTAACGCTGGCAACCTGATGATCCTTGTTTGGCATTGTCCTAAGTGGAGTTGCACCTAGAGATAATTATGGTAGATTAGGTTTTAGCAGTATGGCCATAAGTATGTGGGAGATTCCCAATACCAATATATATATATAATTATCTATTATATATGCTTGTTTTTGTGGAGTCATGAGTTACTTTAAATTTGGACTAGATGCGTATAGTTTTGAATTATGTTGTTTGCTGGCTAATATAAGAGAAGAAATGGTGTTTGTTGCATTAGAAATTGTAAACCCCCAAAGTTTGTGATCGGTTAAGCTTAAACCCTAATTATAAGGTCAACTGGAAACCTTAAAGTCAACAAAACTTTAGTTAGATGTAACGAGTTTAAGTTCGACAATCTTGTATTCGTAACCCTAAGTGAATAAATAAGAGATTAGTATGTAGAATAGTTCGTAATAACATAAAAAAGCTTAAAAATATCAGGTTAGGAAAACCGTTATTCATTTTAAACCCAAATGGATATAATTTTCAAAAAAGTGTCTCGGGGCTTAGAATAGTAAAAATATTCCGAATATACCTTTAGACTCATAAAAATATAAGGTTTTCAAAAATATCAATTTTATAATTTTTTGGCAATTAAAAATATCAGAGATCGCATTTATACGCATACTTTCTTACTATCAGTACTTTATTATCATATTTACTTTACATTACACTATTCATTACTATTCTACACTATTCAACTATCTCTACTTTTTCTAACACTTACTCTTACACTCTATATACCCATTATCTTTCTCATAACTTTATATCACATCTACTTTACATATTATTACTTTTAATACACAAAATCACAAAAAAATAAATCTCTTCCCCCCTTACTCCCTCTCTCTTATTTTTTTTCAATTTTTTCTTTATTTAAATCACTCAAAATTCACTCCTTATTTTCCTATAAATACTCCCTCCTCTTTCACTTCATTTACACATCTACTACCCACAAATTCACTACCAAAACTCTTCCAAAATTTCTTCTCAAAACTCTCTTCTACTCATAACAACACTACCACCATTCTTACTTTAGGTAAGAAATCTTCTCCAATCTCTCTTACCATGTCATGTAACTTTACATGACCAGGGTGTGAGTTTTATAAACTAATTGTTATGGAAGCTATACTATGTTCATGTATTGTTCTTATTCATGAACTTCCATATTTATATTTCTGTGTTGATTTTATATCTTGTTCATACTATTATTGATATTATGCTAACTTCTTATATATATCTAAACTAAATATAACTATGTATATATATATATATATATTCTTTACAGCATATAAGTTTACTTGTAATTTATTTACTTTCATGCAGAGCAATTTATTTATTTTCTTTCTTTGTAATTTATTTATTTCATGTTGTTTTAAGACTAGTCTTTAGTCTTATACTTGTGTAACCTCCCAATTTTTCGAGAATGGTTTTCGAATACCGAATCGATACCCTAGAGTTTGACCCAAGTTGAAACCAAACCTTAATCAATTTCGATCACGGGATTTCATAAGAGAATTTTCAAAAACAAAAATAGAAAGTCCAATGATCGTTTGATTTGAAAACCCAAACATGAAAAGATCCATCCATCCGATCTCTGATTTAAACCCCTCAATTTCTAGGGCAAAGTTGGATTAAACTCTAACCTTAGTCAAATCGGAGTTTCAAAAGTTAACAAAGACCAAGACAGTCAAGCAATTTCAACTCCGGTAATCACGCGTTCTCAAACCCTAGAAAACGAAATTAAGTTAATGGCTTATAATAGTTCGTAATAATATAGGATAACATAAAAATATCAGATTCACGAATTTCGAGTGTCCTTCGGACTCAAACGGGATCAATTCTCGAAAAGAGTGTCCCGGAGCTCGGAATATTAAAAATATTCCAATAACGCCAAAAGACTCGTAATTAAACAAGGATTTCACAAACATCAGTTTTAGAATTTTTCGGTAACTAAAAATAACATATTTAACTCGTTTACGTGTATTTTTATTACTACCAGTATTTTATATGTCTCGTCCACTATTCATAATACTATTCCTACTATTCATTACTATTTTTCACTACCTTTACTTTTTCTTACACTTATTTCTTACTACCTACATACCTATTTTCTTACTTTTTACATTTCCAATGCAACTTTATTTATATCAAACCTTATACATTATTTCTTTTCTTTACAAAAAATCACAAAACAAATAAAAATCCTCTCTCTCTCTTTACTACATGTGCCGGCCCCCCTCTTTCTTCTCTAAATTATTTTTCTTTTTCAATTATTTTATTACATCTAAATTTCACTCCAAAAATTCTATAAATACTCTCTTCCTCCTTCATTCTTTCACACATCCATTTTACATAACAAAACTCTACCAAAATACTCTCTCAAAACCTCTCTCCAATAAATCTCTCTCAAAACACTCTTTACCAATTTCTATTCTTCAAGAAGAAAATAACAAACACAAAACCCATTTATCTCTTTTCAAACCTTTCATTAAACCTTAGGTAAAAAAATTCTACCTATATTCTTTATCATGTTCATACAACATAACATGAGCTTAGTGTATGTTTCTTAGACTCATATGAGTTAAAGAAGCAACAATATGTTCATGTTTTGTTTTTGTTTATGTTCCTATTTTACATTATATTATTGTTATTATTGTTATTTTCTTTGCTCTAATCTAACTTATATAGTATTATGTATACTATGTATATATATTTATTTAGAGCATATAAGCTCATTTGTTATTTATTTATTTTCATGTCTTGTAATTTATTTATTTACTTGTTTTATGCAATTTATTAAGACTAGTATTTCTAGTCTTAGATTTATCCATATCAAGTCAAAATAATTTTCTTTCTTTTCTTTTGGGACTAGTCTATTTTTAGTCTCGGGTTGCCTTGATGAAGCTAAGGCTCCCAATACATGACCGGGATACCTTGATGAAGCTAATGTTCCCAATACTTGACTATTTTATTTCTATCTTATTATGTATTACCTTTATTTTTACATTGCTACATAATCATATTCATGCATGATTAAAATGTTGTTGTCTTAAATAGAAATAAAAATTGGTGCTTTCTTAAATAAAGAAAAGTAAACTAGATTTCTTAACAAAATGAATTTTTAACAAAAGATCTAAGTCTTGTTTGTAATAAAATTTTTCCAAAGGATAAGCTAATCATAAATTCTAGAAGAATTTGTAATGTAGATTTCCTCAAAATAATAAAAGGAACTCATTTCTTTTATAAATCGAAACTTAATACTTCATAAAGAAAGAATTTTTGGCATTGAAAGATTCTAACTCAACCATACCTTTTATAAAACTTAAATAGGTTCACCATAGACTTTGAAAATCACATAATATGAAAGTATCTTCAAAACTTGAATTTTATATTGTTATTTTCTTTCAAAATTAAAATGAAATTTTTACTAAGTTCTAATATTAATAATTCTTTATTAAAAAATCTTTTCTTATAAACTTGTCTAAGGGAATTATTCTATCACTTGACAAATATTAAGAATAAAACAAGTTTTCAAACCAAGATAAAATCAACTCACTATTTTGGAAACCAACTTAGAAAAATAAAACTTGCTAAGAAAGTAAAGTTTTAAAAGTACACCTATTTTCTAAAGAAGGAAAAGGATATAAAAATAAGAGGAAAATATACATTTAACACAACTTCAAATATTTGACGACACCAAAAGCTTAAGGAATATTTTGAAAAGCTTATTTTCAATCACTAGAAATAGAGTTAGTAAATAACTTAAGAACCAAATTTTTGAAAATGAATTTACTTTTGAAAAATGAGAAAATGAAATTATAATAGGAAAACATTTACTCATAACAACTCAAATATATTTTTCCTTCTAACAATTCGAAAAGGAGAAACTCTCAAAAGTTTTATCTTTCAAAACCATCAAAGACAAATTGTTTATGAAATATCAATATTGAAACAACACTACAAAAATCATGAATATAATATGAGTGCCCATATATGTTCAAAGGATTTTTCAACTATATTTATATATATATATATATATATCCATATATTTTGCTTAAGGACTTTTGAATAAAGTAAAGTTTGGAAAAATCATATTTTGTAAACTATAAATTCGTAACAATTCTATACTGTGGTATTTCCCAACCCAAATGGCTTTTTATGTAAAAAATAACCTTAGAAATGGATAGATCTTTTCAAATAGGTAGAAAACGATATATTATTTGCACAAGTCCGAGTTAAAATGACCATGTTATGGCCATTTTAAGTTGGAATTTACCTTCTATACGAATTTTAACGATCTTATGATATAGTTTTTGAGAAGTACCATAGAATCTGTTAGGTTCTCTTTATTTTATTTTGATGATAACAAAAGAAGAATAAAATATAATGAGATTTATTAAGTGTGCAGATTCTCAGACAGTAAGGTTCTGATCTTTTGAACATCAGACACTAAGAAAATTCAAGGGTGAAATATTAATATATCAGACGAAGGTTAGACTTTCTGGTTCAGACAATATAAAGAAGCTGTCAAGTTCAGATCAGGTTTTTCTAAATTGGATTTATTGGATTGATTTCTTGCATAAGTAATTGATTGAAGGCCTAGCTCCACTTTATGAGATATTTGAGAATATATCTAATACGTTCCACAATGAGGATTTAAAATTCATGGGGATTTTGAACTTTCAAGATGTTAATTTTTTTTTTCATCTTCTTCAAGAAGCTTGCTGTTTCAGACGTGCAGTGATTTCTTCTAACTTCTTCATATCACGTGAATTGTATCAAGCTGAGGATTTTTCTGGATAAGATACATATCTAAATCTCGGATTTTGTGGGAAGATTTGAATAAATTTCAAATCTGTTCTAAATCGGTAAGGATATGGATCTTTTCGAACTTGTGATATCTTTTCAGTTACAGCAACAACTTATATTGTTGTTCAAGATTTTATTCCACAGTATCAGGAAAATATCCCAGTAAGGCACCTTATGCGGATTTCACTCCAGATTTGTTTTTCAAAATTCGAGATATTCTCTCTTTCATCTATCTCTCTCCTCGTATTTTTTATCAACCAGAAGCTGTGTTTTTGAAGATATTACGGGATATCAATATACTCAGTTCTTCGAATTATTTTGAATTTTGAATCAACTCCAACGGCAAATTCTGTTTTGTTGGATAAGGATGAAGTTGTTGAAGTCCGTTGAACTGAAGGAAAAAGACCAGGATATTTTATATATATATATGTAAAATGTTTCAGGAAAAAGTAGAACAGAAGATACGAGATTGAAAAAACCCAGAATTACACGAGCTGAAATTTTACTTTCACTATTATTACTTCTACTTAATCAGACGTTCCGTCAGACACTAGTTAAATACTAGTCAGACTTTATGCAAATCTCCAAAACTTACTTCTTCTGTGTTCTTGTGCTCAAATAATTAGTGTCTATTGTAACTCTTGATTGAAGATTCTCTACTCTTGTATTGACAGTTGTTGAGGGGATTACAAATAATCTTGTAGTCTGTGTTTAGCCAATGGATATAGGCTTGTGAGACAGAACAAGATTCAATTGGTGTTTGTAATCTCTTTTTGATTAATTGGATTAGAGGAACGACCCGGTTGGAAACCGGATCCCCAGCAGTGGAGCTGGAAGAGAGGACGTACTCGCAAGGAGGAACCTCTATAAATTTCTGGGCTCATTTAATTTTCTGCACTTTATTACTTTGTAATTTTTATTGGTTATAATTGTTTATATTGTTGTTCAAATCATTTTCTTATTAAATTCTACAAAGCAACAATATTTATCTAAGTTATAATCTGATTCTCTAAATTATTTGTTAAAAGAAGTTTCCAAAGTTTTTAATTTACTAAGTGTTTTCAAAATTTTTTTTAAAAGCAAACAATTCACCCCTCCCCTCTTGTTTGCATATTTAGGACCAACAGAATCAATAAGAAATACTCATTATGAGTATTCTTCTTGATTAGGTGACCCCAAGGAGGAGTATTCATACCCGGAGGATTATTTTGATTAGTGGATTTATCGATCGACTCATCCATAAGAAAGATAGATCTTCATGGCCAAGTGAGTTTATTTCCTATCTTTTACGTACTTGGTTGTGCTTGTAGCTAGAGGCACTAGAAGTAGGAAAAGATGAAAATGAATTATGTATGATAATATTGATTGAAAGAATGTTAAGCATACCAAGGCATGAATCATTGTTGAATAACTTATGTTTTATTATTATCCTGTTGGAGTGTGTGCAAATTCTGTGATCACCTTTAAATTACTCTAATCATATACTACGAATTATATTAATTGATTCATGCATATCACATAGTTAATTTCATTGCATGAGCTGTTATTCTCGATGGGACAAGAGTTTAGTAGCCAGTTGTGCAGTAGCCAGAAATCTGCAAGATGGGCGACTAGGCGCCTGAAAGAACTATTTGAGATGGGTGAGTAGGCCCCTGGAATAAACTACATGAGTTGGATTTAAAGATGGGTTTTAAAGAGCCTGGAACACCTAACTAGGGATGCAACCGGGGCGGGTCATTATAGGGTACCCGCCCCGCCCGAACCGTTAAAAACCCTATAGGGTCTGACCTATAGGGTCGCGGGACGGGTTTGGAAAATTACTTGCTGACCCTATAGGGTTTCGGGGCGGGTTCGGGTCATTAAAAAAACCCGATGGGTAACCCGAACCCGTCATAATATAAATAATTTAAAAAATTAAATCTAAAATTTTAAAATCACAATTATGTAATATATTTTATTATTTCTTGACTTTTAACATCTTGATCTGCATCTCCATTGTATTTAAGATAAAAGCCCTTACGAATTTTCTCCTTGAGTTAACACAGTAAAACACATTACACACTGACATTGTTGCTTCTTAGCTTTCCCTCTCACTATTGACATTTTTGAAAACATATTTTTCTATTCTTGAGTCTTTACAAGGCACGGTTCCTACATATGTATTATGTATATTTATGTAAGTGAAGTAATGTCTTTTCATCTACATTTGAAAATCTTCTTATGATGGTTTTAAACCTTTATATTTCTTAATAAAGTTATGGCATATCTTGTAAAATTCATTCAAGCATAGTTGTAACTAACTATTATGCTCCTATAGGATAAAATTATCGTTAAATTTTGTAATTTAACTAAGTGTTGAGAAGAGGAAAAAAAATTAAACGGGTCGCGGGACGGGGCGGGTCAGGGTCAAAACCCTACAGGGGCGGGTTTGGGTATTGAGTAGAAAACCCTGTAGGGTCGCGGGGCGGGTTTGGGAAACCCTATTAGGAAGCGGGGCGGGTTCGGGTCTTATACGACCCGTCCCAAACCCGCCCCGTTGCATCCCTACACCTAACCCTGAATGGAGGGGTAAATCCATTCAAACATATGATTTCCGATAGATCATATGTATTGCTTGATCACTTGTTTGATGCATTCATATGCTTGTTTAATAGCTTGTTTGAAATTATTTATACAAGTACGTTGATTCAAGAATATTCTCACTAAGCTAGTTATGCTTGTACTCCGGTAGACCTTTGTTGTAACAGAACTATATCTTTTATGCCCAAAGACTTCATATACTCAGGAGGGATGATGTTTTAGAAAAGCTTCTGGGAATCTTTTGAAGATCTTAGGTTAATCATCCTTAAATTTTGTTATGATGTCAGTATTATTTGGTTGTGAGAAAGATTAAGTTGTTATTATGATTGTTTGGAGAATTATAAGGGAAATCCCCTAAGATGATGTAAGGATTATATTCTCTTAATGATAAATTGGATGTTTATTTAGATTTTTGTATGCTGTATTTACTATCTCAAACTATACATCCCACCGGTGTCTCCTATTATTGTGATAGATGCCTTACATATGGTGTTGAAAACTTTCACATCACTTCGGGAAGTCATTCTTAAGTTTTAATACCGTATGTGGCGGACTACCACGTTTAGGGTACCCTTCGGGGCGTGACATACGCTCCCTATACTCCTACATAGTGCTTATGTTCTTTTTGATACTGGTGCCAGTTTTTCATGCATAGCCAATTCCTTTGTATCTGTTTGTGGTGTGAGTGTTGATTGTTTGTCTAGTTGTTTATCTATAAACACACCTCTATGGTTTCGAGTGCAGGATTGCCGAAGTTGAAACTGCTAATTTATCTTGATCATGGTTGACTTTTGAAATTGAGGTTTGACTAAGGTTAGGGTTTATTTCAATTTTACCCTAGAAATTGAGAGGTTTACAATGAGTCACTTTATCAATCAAATTATACTTCAATCAACCCTTAGAAATATATAAGGAAATTTCAGTAAAGCTCAAAAACATATATAGCATGGTCCTTATTAAACATTGAGATTAGGAATGACTTGATTTGACTCGATTATTTAGTTGATATAACTCACATAAAACCTTATGCCTATAGTTTGATAGTAAATTAGATTAATTCATGCTATTTCTTCCTTTCTTTCCCTATATTAGTTATGTAAGCGCTTAGCTAATTTCATGTCATATTCTCTCATGTGTAAACTAGGAATAATAGATAAGGTATTGAGGAAGCCATCTCTTTAGCAACCATGGGCTATGGGGGTGAGCTAGCAAGATCAATGGTGGGTAGGTTGGTGATGCCCATTTGTTCAAATCCCTTGTCAACTTCTAGAGCATTTAACTTTTCATTCATTTGATGAGCAATTTTCTTTCTATCTCCTTCTACTTTTCTGCAAGTTCTTTCTTAAGGTCTCCAGAAGTGAGACCCATATTAGGATTAGTGTTGGATCTACAATTAGCTTCTTCAAATCCAGATGGCTACCCATCAACTTCTTTTCCCTTTTGATTTTTCAAATGCCCCTCTTGTTGGACAACTTGTAAGAGATTAATGTTCAAAGTGAGGAGTTGGATCTGCTAAAACATTTTTAGTACTGTTTGTTCCATGATATTGATCTTTTGCTTAGAATAGGTGGCTTCATTGTTGGTATTGTTGTTGTCACCACTGCTAGCCATCTTAGACTTGGACCAAGTAATTATCAGGCTTTGACTGACCTTTTGTCACTTTGGTGCTATTTTGGATCTTAGAAATTCATGCTTGTTAGCAGTATTTTTTTTTTAGATTTTTTTTTATTTTTGTTTAATAAACACTATTTACAAAGGTGAAAACTTGTTAAAAAGAGGTGATGATATTTACAAAAGTGAAACAATGAAAGAAGAAATTTTTTTTTTTAAATGATAATTATTGAAAGTTGACACTTGAAGAACTATAATATATGTATCTACACAAAGGGTTCCTACAAATAAGGAGGTAGTAATTTGATGTCTAAAGGAGAGACAAAAAGGAGTTTACAACCTATGACAAAAATCTATTTATGAATGTAGTTTTATCAAAAGACCCTATAACTTGTCTAAGAGGAAGAATTACTCTACCGACCTAGGCTTGGTATTTTTTTTATTTTTGTCTTTTTCAATTTTTGTATTTGTTATAAATAATAGAAAAATAAGGAGATAACAAGAAATGTGTCATGCGGATGTAGATGCAGGGATGGTGACTAGATAATAGTAGGGCCATTTTAAGGACTTCATTTGAGTTACAACTTCATTTCCTTTTTTTTTTTAATTTTGAAATTATAGGGAAATCATTATAAGATATACAAAAGTTTAAAAATAGAAAATTTGCACATGACTTTCTTTACAAAGAAATTTATTTGAAATTGCAACTCCTTTCAGGATATGCCCCACTATTATTTACCTACTGGCTTATAATTAAGTATCATACATGTAATACAAAAATGAGAATTAAAATAAATAAACTTTAAATTTAAGAATTTCAAGTTACTAGCTCTCTTCAATACATCCCACCGGTGTCTCCTATTATTGTGATAGATGCCTTACATATGGTGTTGAAAACTTTTGCATGACTTCGAGAAGTCATTTTTAAGTTTTAATACCGTATGTAGCGGACTGCCACGTTTAGGGTACCATTTGGGACGTGACAACTTGTCCTCATCAAGTCAAAACAATTTCCTTTCTTTTACTTTTTTTTCTTTTTTTTTTTTTGGACTAGTCTATTTCTTAGTCTTGAGAGACTTGAAGAGACTAAGACTCTCAGTACTTAACTTTATTTTGTTATCTTATTGTAAACCCCTAAATTTTTGGAATCAGTTTAGCATAAAACCCTAAACCGGAAGTCAAACGGAACCCCAAAAGTCAACAAAACCCTAGTTTACCATATCAAACTAAATCCGGCATTGTCATTTTCCTTGGCCCTAAAAAAATGAAGTTGGATTTATTAGATAAAATAGTTCTTAATAACCATAGGTTTTATAAAAATTTCAGTTTCGTGAAATTCGGGTGTCCTTCGAACCCGATCGGACACAGTTCTCGAAAAACGTGTCCGGAAGCCCGGAATAGTAAAAATATTCCGAATACACCGTTAGACTAGTAAAAATATAAGTTTTCTAAAAATATCAGTTTCGTAATTTTTCGGTAAGTAAAAATAACAGATATAGCTATTATACGCGTATTTTCTTACTACCGGTACTTTATTAGTCATATCTACTTTACATTACACTATTTATTACTATTCTACACTATTCTTTTATCTCCACTTTTTCTTACACCTATTCTTACACTTTACATAACCTATAAACTTAACTTTTTACCTTTCCCATAACTTTATATCACATCTACTTTACATATTACATCTTTTATTTTTATCAAAAGTCAAAAATAAATCACTCCCCCTCTCTATCCCCACATGGCCGGTGCCCCCTCCTCTCTCTTCCCCCTCAATTTGTTTTAATTTTCTTTTATTTTAATCACACAAAAATCCCTCCACATTTTCCTATAAATACCCCCTTCTCTTTCACTTCATTCACACCACTTCTACACTAAAAAATTACTCTTTCAAAATCTCTCAAGAATTTCTCTCCAAGAAGTTCTTTCAAGAAGTCCTCTTTAGCTCGTCTCCTTTAGGTAAAAATTCTTCAAGAAGTTTCCATGTTCATCTACTTAGTATGAACTTAATGTGTGTTTTCTAAAACCATGAAGGTTAAGAAAGCAACAATAGGTTCATACTTTGTTTTTGTCCATAATCATAATTCCTTTATGTTCATGTTTCTTTTATATTTATTTATGTTTCTCTTATGTTCATTTATGTCTCTTTTATGTTCATAACTATCTACTATATCTATATAGCTATATATGCTATTTACAACATATAAGATCATGATCTTGCAATTTATTTACCTTTCATGCAATTTATTTACTTCAATGCATTTTATTTATTCCAAGTTATTTTTAAGACTAGTCTCTAGTCTTAGACTTGTCCTCATCAAGTCAAAACAAGCTTTTCTTTCCTTCATTTCTTTTTATTATGGGACTAGTTTACTTCTTAGTCCCGGGAGCCTTGAAAAAGCTAAGACTCCAATACTTGACTTTATTATGATTTATGTTATTTTAGTTTCTTGATAAGAAATGATAAATACATGTAAGAAATAAATTGGTAAATAACTACTATCTTAATCATAAAGTATCACAGAATTATTACAAACCATGTAGTCTTCTTGTAGTTCATAACTAATACAATAGCACTAACTAATCTATTTTAAGAAAACATAACCATTATTCCTGTCACGCCCCAAAGTGTGCCCTACATGCGACAATCCACCACACTCGACATTTAAACTCAAGTAAAGCAACCTTAGTCTTCTCATGAGTTTAAATATCGGGTGTAAGGCTCACTCTCAACATACATAGACCATGCTTTGATTCGTAGTAGCTCAAGGAGACATACATAGCAGTAAGAATGTAAATCATGACCGTCTTGCCGAGAATTATTCTGTTACATAAACGGGGGCATATCCCCAATAACAATACTAAAATTCTCAAGCTCACAAGATTCCTTGTATTATCCTTCCAACACTGGTTCCTGGAAACAGGATCAGAAGTCCATTTGTACTTTTAGGACCTGGCCATAACAAAAAGCTCTTCGACTTCTAAGAGATGTACCTGATGTCCCCGGGTCCTCGGAGATAGCCAAAGGTATTCATAGTGCAACAGGAAACTATTGGGGTATAAGCTACACTAGCTTAATAAGTGAAACTTCTGAATCACAATTTATACAAAACATTCAAGCAAGTAGTTAATCAACCAAGTGGAATGCAACAAACGAATGAGTTCAACAAACATATGACCAACCGGAAGTCATATGTGGATGGACTTGCGCCCTCCATCTCGGGTTAGCAGATTAATGAATCCTGCAGTACGACGCCGTTTAAGCTCACGGTTAACTAACAATATTTCATTTTATGGATCACGATTAACCAACAAATTCGTTTTATGGATCACGATTAACCAACATATTCGTTTTATCGATCACGAAAAACCAACTAATGCCAATGCTCTATCCCCATCGTGATATGAATGAATCCAATTACCGTTGCAGTCGAATATACATTAGTTCAATTCTTTTAGGTGTCCAACAAGTGTTCACAAACATTCAATATAAGATACTAGCTAATCAGTCAATAGTTTAACACCCGGTTTCGATATTTCTTAAGTTCCATTCCACGCATCAATAGCAGACAAATACATATATAATTCCCATATACCCCATCATGCATATTCGTTTTTATCTTTGCCTACACCACTAATGCCACTACATTACAATCACAATCATTAATTGAGAGTGGAAGTAAAACTCACTCGACCATGTTACGCCGGTCTCTTAGCAACGGTGGTCGGGTGATACGGTCTCGTCGTGTTCGGGTTCACCTACCAAATAAGAATAGCCTAATAAGAATCTCATCACTAAACTAATTCAAACTATGTATCTAAACTACACAAAATCGGAATTTTCGCTATTTGCGGAAGTTCCAACTTAAAACGGCCATAACTCGGTCATTTTAATTCGGAATTTCGCAAATTTTATATCGATCTCTATCTACTCCGAAAAATCTATCTATTTATAATATTAATTTCAAGTTTTGAAAACATTAAGGTCACGGAAAAGTAGGATCAGATCTGTTCCGTAAACCTTCCAATGCCGAAAATTTGCTTTGCTTTTGATGAGAAACATTCCTAGTTGATGATTCATGTATAAATAGTATATGAATAAATTTCTAACATGAATATCATGTAATGAACTCCATATATGCATGATTTGATGATCTTTGAGTATGGACTCTTATGAATTCCTAACTATTAGGAAATTCCTTGATGATTCCTTATAACAAGTCATTATTACCAATCTTACCTCCCTAATGTTTTTATGATTTTATCCTTAGAATTTACTTATCATCTAATTAAAAATGAGTTCCCAACTTCCATATTAATCATCACCTTCATTCATGCATAAAGATCCATATTTTTCATTGAGTAACTATGTGTTTGAATGGGCTACTTAGAAAAATCCGAATTTTGAGATTTTCATTTTCTTGCAATTTCCTTATGAGAAAACTTGTTTAATGCATCAAAAATTGGGGCTCTAATATATGTATTATCTAAAGACTTCATTTAGTTCATAAAACATGTCATCTAAGCTTAGATACTAAGTGTTTATGTAGGCACTATCCACAAATACGAATTTAACTACAACTCACTATCTCAATATTTTTCATTTTAACTCCACTACTTGTTCTACATTTTACTCATGCCTAAACTCATTTAGACTTGTGCAAATCATTCCTTCAAGACACCTATTACACATACCCTTCATGTTTCATGAAAAATACAAGTTTTGAAGTGGTTTTGGTGGCTTTTAAAATAGGGTTTCAAAGTCATCCGAATTTTCAACTAAGCTTTTCTAACAAAATAATTTCTTTTTCAAGTTTCTAGTCTTCTATACATGTAGATCTATCATTTAACATATCTATACATAGGCAAGGCTACACTTTCGTGATCATCAATGCATGAAAATCAAAATAAACACATGAACATGAATGTAGATGAAGATGTGAATGTCTAAACACTAGATCTACTAAATATCATGCATGATTCGTAGATTTCATGGCATGAACATGAATATCTATGCATGATCCCTACTTTACATGCATGAACACAACACTATCTTCAACAAAAACTCATTTAAACTTTAGATCCACTTCTTGTGATGGCTTGAGATTCTTGTATTAGTGTTTTCTCATCCCTAGCATTTGCTCATGGGGTTTAAGGTGGAAAACACACAAGAAAAGTCTTGCCATTACAAGATTTAGGAGTAATAACTTAAAAATCATCACCTAAGGAAGGCTTTGATGAAGAAATGAAGAAGAAAAGAGCTTGTTGTGTGTGTGTGGAATGGGGAGGGGCTCACGGCAACATGGGGGAGAGAAGAAGGAGTGTTTTGTGACTTTTTAGAAAATGAAGAATGAAAAATGAAGAGAGAGAATAAACATTTAGTATATATATTAAGTGGATTAGGGTTTAGTTGGATAAATTGAGTAAAATAAATTAAATTGAGAGGGAAAAACAAAGAGGGGGGAGGGGGGGGGGGGGGGGGGGGGGGGGTGGGGGTGGCAGCCGCCATCTAGGGGTTGTGTGTGTGTGTGTGTGTGTTGAAATTTGATAAATTTAAAATTGTGTAATAAAATGTAATAAAGGTGATAATTTAATAGGAGACAAAAATTTCTTGGAAAAGAAAGTATAATTGAGTAGTTGTAAGGATATAAGAATAGGGTATGGGTAGTATGTAGTATAGGTTGTACTTGTGAATAGTAGACAAGACATCTACTTTACCGATTGTAACGAAAACACGGGAAAAGTTATAACTGTAAATTTTATAGCTCGGAAAATTATGAAATTGATATTTTGGAATCCTTATAAATTTACGATTCTAATGAGTATTCCGGAACATTTTTCTGAACCCGTGGCTCGGGGCACGCTTTTCAGTAATTGAGCTCGAGAAGGCCGGAAGTGAAAAATTCCCGAATTTGAAACTTTCAAAGGTTTAAAATATTCTTTAGAACAATAGTTCATGTTTATTTACTTTATCAAACTTCTTTTATTATGAAATCGAAGGAAAGCTGGATCTAGGGTTTCTAGGCTCCTCTCCCTAAGCTGGAATCGGACCGACATAGGGTTTCGTTCTCCGGTTTCCGAAGTTTGTCCGATTACTATCCGATCACTAAGAGAACTAGGGTATACTTTATAAAAATAATAATAATAACAATTTAGGTAACTAATAATATTAAATCGTACTGGAAGACCCATTAATTTCCGGTAGTAACGAAATACAAATAGATTTATAAAATCAGATAATTCTAGCTATTTGAAAATTTGTAAAACTAATAACATAGAGATCCTTTAGAAATATGAGTCCATCGGCATTAATAACATATTTTTAACATTTCGAATCCCAAGGTACGCTTTTCGAAACTGGCACCTAATCAGATTGGAATAGGTCGGAAATTCGTTGATCTCATCTTTCCAGAGTATCCTAGACTTAATACGAACCGATTACACCTTTTCCTCTTGTTCCAACTCCTTGGTTTAGGAATACGAGATTGCCGAGTCTAGGTATGGAGGTTCTTGGGAGTTTTGGGGACTCAGGTTGCCTGGTTGACCTTCCGGTTTACCCCTTTGCCAAAATAGAACTAATATTTTATACTTATAAGACTTGTCTGGTTGGTGAGACTTAATTGAAGGTCGATTTTCATAAGTATTTAATATCTCACAAAATTCTTGGAATTCCTTTGGATTGAGTTGTATTACCGAAGGTTAATCACTATCCACTTCTTAACAGCTTGTTTTTTTTTTTTTTTTAGGGCTCTATTATACTCGAATTTATAAGTTGGAGTTAAATATAAGATTTTTCATACGTAGAGGTTTTAGAATGGGGGTATATTAGTTGCTATTTTATTTTTGAGGTTCCTTATTTTTCTTCACGACTCAGAAATTTCCAGATCCGTTAGGAATTCGAGACTTGTCGAGGTTCGATTTTAATTTGGAGTGACTTTCAGGGTTTTATTTCCAAGGTTCATCTTTAGAATTACTTACTGAAATTTTCTAGGGCTTACAATTCCCCATGTATAACCATATACTTCCAGCTCCTAAGCTCTTACCGGAGACATACTCCTGGAAGTGACTAACCAGGGTCATAGGGTAAACCTGAAAAGGCTGTTGGAGTATGAGCAAAACCACAGCTCAGTGAATAACCAGACATACTATACATCACACAAGTCATTAGCAAATCATATGTAATGCAAGCACTCAACCACATGCACAGGAACAAGCTTAGATGATCTAGAATCCAAACAGGAAAAAGATTTACGCCCTCTTTTTCAGGGTTGAAGAACCATTACTCCATGACCCACCTGCTCAGGAGAGACTAAGTTTACAGAAAAATCAACGATTTCTCGTTTTAGGGTTATCACTTTAAGTATAATCAATTAAACTGACCATTTCCTCTATCCACCTTAGAAACTCCCTAAGTATTAATCATTTCAAAGTGATACTACGGGCGGCGTTCTTCGTTACCACTTAGTTCCCATAGAACCAACGGAACAAAGAAAACCTTGGAAGAACTAACACATTAGAACAACCAAGCGTTAACAGAGAACCGAAATATCAATACGTAGCAGGCTGTCATCCCTTTGTATATGCAATAATGTAGTTCATGTAATGCATGACCAGATTATTTATTAAATCAATAGTTCTTATTCAATTTTGTGGTGATCATACAATACACACAATCATCATCATAATATTTTATAACATCAAACCATTGTATTATCACTTTTGTAATGATAGATTAACAATCATACAATCAGATCACAACATACTTTCAACAAAACATTCTTTTGATTATCTTTATATTATATGTTCAACTATTTACAAGCACAAACAGTATAATATGACTGAATTACTCACCTGCTCATACTGACTCAATCATAATAATCAGCTGGAAGATCTTCTAGTGAATCAAAGTCACCTATTAAGATGAATAAAGTATTCATCAATATAATATAGACTAAATTCCTATATGCGGCTAGTGTCCTAAACTTGATATTTATCAAGCTTTGGTAGTAACTCCTACTAATTTTATGTTATTCTATTCTGAGCTCAAAACAAGAAATCATTATTACTTAGTGTCGTCGTGTTTCTCCTAATTTATCTCATGTAATTATTTTGTTATTTTTAGAAGTCACATTACTCAAAAACTTAGCTTATTTCAATTTCCATTCTTACCTATTTTATCTATTTAGAACAAATATTTAACTATTTATAACTTTTATTAACACTTAGTATTGTTCTCAAATTTTAGGGCTTTAATAAATATCAAATATTAATCCAAGTATTAAGTATTTGTATTTACTTATCTATTTAATAAATTTTATATATATATATATATATATATATAATCAGTAAAGCTTATTGTGTGTGTGTGTATATATATATATTATGTTTATTTCAAAACAAGCTTTCGTAGAAAAATTATAGGCGTACACCGGCTTTGAAACCCAGGTGCCGGTGTTGATTTTGTTTTGCAATTTATTTCTTATCGGTTACACTGGCTTGAAAGCTGTCGACTTTCAACGTACGCTGGTATCTACGCCGCCGGCGTATAATCCCAGATATCTGGCTTCCATTCATTTATACATGAAAATAATTTTTACGTAGCTTCTGTTCAGTGTAAGCCGTCTCTACACCGCCAGCATTGAATGTTTACACTGTCGGCTTATGGATAGTGTTAGCACTGTTCATCGTCTTTCCCGATGATTCAATTCATATTTGTTAAATTTTCCACGTTGAAAACATTCTTAAACTATTCCTAAGTGTTTCTATATCTTATATATAAACATAAAACAACTCTTAACACTTTTACAAACATATAATCTTAGATTTCGAATCTAACATAATAAATCTAGGGTTTCAGATTTTTACCTTTGTTGAGCCGATCTGATGGAATTCGAAGCTTGTATTTGTGTTGATTACGTTTCTATGATTATCAGAAGTCAGATCTAATTCTTAGATTTAAAAGAAAACCATTCGAACTTCATCAACTTACCTTTGAACTCGTTTCCAAGTATTTTTCGTATTTTTTTTCTTTTGATCCGAACTTAAATGATTCGAACGGTTTGATTTCTATTTTTAAGTTGTGTTGGTTGCTAATTAAGAGTAGATTCGTTCTAGAAAGTTTGAGAAATAATGGAGGTTGTTTGTTTGTTCATTAAGAGTATTAAACATATATATATATATATATGTAGAAGAAGGAGAAGAGGGCTTGCGGCTGTGTTTTCCACCGAATTTCCTTCGATTTTCCCTCCTCATTTGGCTACATTTAATCTGTTGTTTTCATGCCATTAATGATAGGTTGAGTTGGCATCTTTTAATTGGTCATTAAGGTTGATTTTATTGACTTTTTGGGTGCATTATTGTTCAATTTTGGCTCTCTTCTTCCTCCATGCTCTCCAAGCAATTTGTAGCCGAAACTCCACCAAAAACATATATATATTTTAGTTAATTATTTAACTTAGTTTTAGGATAGTTTAACAAGTTATACGGGTATAAATTAGCTAATATTTGAGAGTTTTTGTACAAAAAATATATTTATAGGGTTATACAAAATACTTAGATTATCATATAATATAATTTTAAGTTTTATAGTTACGTGATTAATTATTTATAGTATTTTATCTCCCGTGATTAAGGTTTCCTGAACTCATTAGATCAATTTTTGTTTTAGGCTCCAATAGCTTAAGAAAACTCGAGTTAGAACAATAATATGATTCAATTATTTATTTGGAGTTTAGATCTTGAGTTATTTATCATTTTATGTTTTCGTTGTGTATTTATAATCCTAACAATTTATCTTTAGGTTATCGTTTCTTATCTATAAGCATAGTTAATTAGTTGCTTAATATCGCATTTAATATAGAGGCTAAACTATATATATATCTTTAGTTTTTTAATACCTATCATGAAATCTTATTAATAGCTTTTAATACTATCTAGGAATCTTGAATTTAGCGTTTAGATCCAAGTCTAAGCTCATTACTACTCATTGTCCTAATCTCAAATCATTGTCGGGTTCAAAAGCAATAATTTAATCTTTATATTTATATTTTTCTATTTAAATCTATTTGTATAACAAGTTTTCGGTTTAAATTTTAAATTTCTTTTAATCATAGCTTGAATTATTTATTCAGGATACGAAATCTCGTTTTTGGTATCAACATGGGTTAAAGAAGTTTTTTATTCAATCTATAAATCCTTAACTAGCCAAATTGAATATATTGATCTATTCTTAGGTTTTTATTGGAATCTAAGTCTATTAACTAGTTCATATAATCTATTGTAGAGTCGTGTACTAATGTGGAAAATTTTCGGGGTTTACAATTAAATTTTACGAAAGCTAAATAGTACTTACAATTCTCTTATAAGATGATCAAGTAATTCATCATACATGCAATACTTGAAACAAATGTACAACACACATAAATAATCATAATGATGGTTCCAATATGCTTAATGTCTTTTATCACATATATAAAAACACAAGCAAATCCCCTATTCCCCATACATATACATTTTATCTTTTTCTTAACAATCTAGTACAACTACTTACAAGCATAAATAAGATAGCAAAATCATAAGGAGAAACTCACTCGTCCATGGTGCAATCCTTAGTTGAAGTGATCCTCAGGAAATGTAGCTTTGAGATACTCGTCACCTGAACAAGGAAAAACCCAAAATGAGTGTTTTAGATCAACTTCATCTAAACTTCTACTTATATGGTTACTACTCTCGCTTTCGATAACTTAGTTTAGACCTTTAAATGGCCATAACTTGGTATTTCCAAGTTTGATTTTTGTATATGAGTAGCCGATTTCTACCTACTTCGAATGATCTATCTATTTTTTATGTTATCCATCATATAGTGTCTCTAGGGCTTCAGATCATAAAGGTCAGATTGCTCCCAATTTATACTTTTAACTTCATTTTGGTATTTTCTAAAGATTTAACTTCTATAAAAACTCTCTAAGGTGTATACTTATTATTCCTATGTTTAACTATAAATGAAACATGAAGAGTAGTTCATTACATATTCATGACCTTAGTGATGTTTCTTATTAAATTTTCTTAAAGGAATCTTTATAATAAAGCTTAAAAATTTTATCTATTTTGGTATAAAAAAATCAAACCTTTTTTGTGTGATTACTTCATGACTTTTAAAACTAGTAAATTAAGATTGAAAATGAAGTTTCACACTTTGTTCATGCTAAAAAATTCACAGCACAAAAGGGTTTATAGCTGAAATGATCTAAATCTTAGGGTGCTAAAGGGTGTGGTTGTTTCGCTATGCACATCACCTCCAAGCGACATGTGCAAGGCTTAGGACAACTAGGTGAGTTTACTAATTAAATTTTAGTTGTGAAATCATGATTAAGCTCTTTAGTGAAACCATAACATATCAAAAGACAATTTATCAATAGTTTAGAAACCATTATACCATCATCTATAAAAGTGCTTTAAGAAAGAGAAAAAAAATGAAAATTTTAAGTCTAATATAGTTTAAGATGGTAGCCATAAAAAGGGAGCTAAGCTCAACCCAACTTGGCCCAAAAGTAGTAAAATAGCTTGCAAACTTCCATAAAGCATAAGAAATATTAACATTCATAATGTTTTCTCAAGTCCACATAGCCCTCTACTCATTCAGGTCACTTCCCAAACTCCTCAGTCCCGAAACCCATAGAGTCATAATGTAAATCTATGAAGTGGTCTTCTTTGATACTTGAAATGATGAAAAGTGAGTGGCGAAGCCTAGTATAATAGTAATCAAACACATACACGCATGTCTTGCATACTTAAGCTAATGAAACAAGCATAAATTAAGTTTAATTAAGTTTTAGGTTAGAAAACAAGTATTTCCAGTGTCCTAGAAATAAAAATATGCACAAGAGTACTCTTGACTTCTACCGTACAAAAGGGATAGGGTTCCTTCAGTAGATCACGTACTAAAGATGGGGCTTCAATAAGTCCCGAGAACTTATCAGAAAGAAAGGAGGAATAGTCTCGTCCGATTCATTTTCTCACAGGCTGCCATCAATGAGCACAATCCATTGTGGTGCTTTATACAAGGTCCCATTACGTTGTATAACTCATCATAACTTCATACCTACTTCTAATCAACTGACCAATCTATCAACTACCTACTAAGCTTATACCACACATCCGTGGTGACCTAAGTACATAAACTACCACATCATCTCGAAGATGTGGTCAAACGCATAACCTAGTCTAGGGGTGCAACTCTTAAAGTAAGTAACCAAGAAATAACCAACACCCGATTAAGCTGAGTTTAAATTCTTAATCCAATTATTAATACTATCTTAGTAAGCAACATGCAATTACTACGTACTTGTTGGTCAATTCAAGCTTGTTATTTTTTTCCAAACTCAATGTCTAATAACTATTCATGATTGAAATTTGTAATCAGTCAGCGACTAATTGTCTTTAATCCATTGTATTGTTTGTTACATCTAGGTCTCCTTAACTTAACCATTTGACTTGAAAATCATGTTTAGAGGGTTATTTAAGTCTAAGGAAAGGGTTGAATCAAGTTTGGTTCGATTTGGACAGGGATTGAAGAAGGAAAAGG
Source organism: Combretum micranthum (assembly GCA_024138025.1). Taxonomy (NCBI): domain Eukaryota; kingdom Viridiplantae; phylum Streptophyta; class Magnoliopsida; order Myrtales; family Combretaceae; genus Combretum; species Combretum micranthum. The sequence goes on from JAMXBD010000524.1 coordinate 434,306, forward strand.
GAGCTAGCAAAGAACATGGTTGGTATATGGGAGGATGTATCTCCCTGTGTTCTAATACACATGGCGCGAGGAAAGGGGGGTAGTATGTATCTCCTCGTGTTCTAGTGCATGAATAGATAGGTTAGTTGTGTTTCAAGTGTGTTCCTTGTTTGTTTGGGGGTCGGAGAAAAGCACGATGGCAAACATGGCTGCATGTATCTCCTAGTGTTCTTCTTGTCTTCAAAACATTTCAAAAGCAGAAACAAGCATGCGAGGAACATGGCTGCATGCATTTCCCCATGTTTTTCTAGGTTTCAAGGATTTTTAAAATAGAGAGAAGCATGGGAACACAACTAGATGTATCCCCTTGTGTTCTTCTAGATTTCAAACATTTTTAGAACATAGAGAAGTACGGGAAGGTACATGACCTTATGTTCATGCCATGCTTTGTAAACCTCTAAAGTTTTGTGATCGGCTTAACTTAAACCTTAATCGGAAGGTCAACCTGAAATGACCTAGATTTCAATTCTATTTAAATTCCATGTGTTTATTTGTTTATTTTAATTGTTGAATTAATGAGCATGATGTTGGGATAGTTGTGTTAGTAATAATCTAAATGTATTATTTTGCATATGTATTGGAATTAATACTTTTGTTTTATATGCATTAATGAGTGTGTAGTATAGTTATTAAACTATGTCTTTTATACATTAAGGTGTTAAGTTAAGTTAGATTTATAAAATTAATCTTGGTCTTCCATAAGATTAGTTGATAGAGTTTTCTTTAATTAAGTTAGCATTTATGCCCCAAATGAAGCCCAAATGAGACTCAAATTCACTCAAATTGCAAATTAAAGTTGCATATGCCTTAGAGGGTAAATTTGGAATATGTTTTAGGCATAATTATGCTTAATTGAACTCCCTTTTTTGCAGCCCTAATTTTCTATACGAATTTTTCTTTTCTTTCTTTCTTTTCTTCTTCTTCTTTCCATTCAAATTCCAAGTCCAAACCAAGAGCAATAGCAAGTTTTGAAAATCAAGTTCTCTCCAAGGAAAAGCATTTACATGTGAGTTGCTTTAAGTGTGGCTTATGCTTTGTTTTCATTTCTTGTTGTAGCTTTGTAAAATCTTGGATGAAATGAGATTAGTGTTATCTAAATTGCTTGTTCATGTATTGAGATGAGCTAGGAATGAGTTTTGTGAGTGTGTGAGTTTATGCATGTATTATAGAAGTGATATGAAGTGTTGGGAGGATGTGAAGAGGATTTGTGTAGGAAAATTTAGAATGGATTGAAGTGGAATTGGAAGTGTTTAAATGTGTTGATTTCATGTTTTGAGTTGCTAGGATTGAGTAGTATAGATAGGAGTGAGTATATGAAATTGAAAATGTAGTTGAGGAAGGTTTTAAAGTGTAATAGGATAGAATTTTCGAAGTGGAAAAACAGGGGATTTGTATTCTATCGTTTAGGTTTGTTTTAAGCGTACGCTGGCACCTGGGAATTCAACGCCGCCGGTGTAGAGGTAGCGTTGGATTCAAATTTCTTAACGCCACTTTGCTACATCGCCGGCTTTTACGATAAAAATTGCCAGCCTTTGTTCTTCAGAACGTACGCCGGCAATTTGAGTTTCTACGCCGCCGGCTTTCGCTAGAAAAGTCAGCCGGCGTTCTTTCATTATATTGTACGCTGGCCGCTGGGAATCAAGGCCGCGACCTATGTGTCAAAGCTGCCCGCGTATCTGGGTAAGCAGACGGCTTAGACCTCTCTAGACGTTTTGAAAAATTTTGGGTTTTGGATTCTACGCCGGCTCAAGGCCGCCGGCGTAGAATGAAGGCAGTCGGCGTACCCTTGAACACTGTCAGCATTGGCAATGTTGATTTTCAGAGTATCAAACACCGGCTCAAAGCCGCCGGCTTTGGCTGCCGGCATATCCCCTATGCTTTTGAATTTTAAAAACTTTTTCTAAAATTTTCCGAAGTTCGTTCTTTGAGCAATTAAGTATTTATTAAGCGATTTAGGATATAATAGAATGATTAAATGCTTATTTATGACTTTGTATTCAATTATTTGAATTTCCTTGATTTATTTGTAATATATAGATATAATATATATGTATAATTGTGGGAGTGAAATCTATATTTATTAATTTATTGATTGTTGTGATATTCCTATTTCAGTTAAGGATTCTTCGGTTAGTTCTTCACCGAGAGATCCTAGTTATATACTAACGGGTTTAGGTATGCAATAACTTGTTTGATGATTGCTAGGAATAAGCATTCTTAATCTGATTTAAATTGATTTGACTTAATATTTCAATGAATTGGATGTCTATTACGCTGTTTAATCTGGTCCGAGGAGCAGCAAACCTGTCATGATGCAATGACATGTTCGTTAGGCGCTTAACCAAGCCATGATGCAATGACTTTACCATGATGCAATGGTACGCTATGATGCAATAGCGATTCTTTTGGTTAAGTGGGTAGCCAATAGGGGGGAACAGTATCTAAGTAACGTTTGCTTAAACTTAAGGGGAAATACCATGATTTAGTTCAAAGTTTATGGGAACTTGTGAACTAAGCTCATGTTATGGATTGAGTTTAAGTAGAGTCGGGCAACGGCTTTTAAACCCTAAATGAAGCTATTATCTTCATGAAATAGATATAGGAGATATAAGTATTCGGACTGCTTATATCAACCCCCTGAGCAGCTGCTATTACTCAGGATCCCTGAATTCGCGAAGTATGACCGGGGTTTGAATACCCTCCTGTTGATTTGTGCAAGAAAACGTAATAAAGGTAATCACTTGTCTAATGTTGCATGACATCAATTTGATGAATTGTTTTTGCATAGGTTATTGTGTATTGGGCCTTTGGCTCACTTTTGCTGCTTTGCAAGTATTGGAGACGAATTTTATGATGATTTAGGCTATGGATTCGATTTCGAGAGATTTCTGGATGAGTGGGACGAATAGGATCCGACCACCCTAGACTTTTGGGAAGAATTTTTGCTAAGGAAAAAGTTATGTATAGAAGGCTTGCTAGTTAAGCCTATTTGTTGTAAAGACCTTAAGATCCTCTAGGGTCCTTTTGTTAAGCAAACATGTAATTTTTGTAGTATCTTGTATTGACACTAAACAGTGATCATATGATGTAAATGTATGTATAGATTGCTCTTGTTAGCAATCTTGTTTTGTTTAAAAGTTCTTTATAAAGTTATAGTGATTTTGATCAAACAACATTCATAAACTGTTAGATTTAGGACAACCTTACATATAATATGAAAATATTATATGTGGTTGGGGACTCGGTACTCTAAGTCTCGGGATTTAGAGGGTCGGGTCTTTACACAACCGGAAACCCTAAAGTCAACAAAACCCTAGTTAGATGTAATAGTTTAAGTCCAGCAATCCGTGTTCGCAACACTAAGAAAGCAAGTGAAAGATTTGTATGTATAATAGTTCGTAATAACATAAGGAAGTTTAAAAAGACCATATTAGTAAAAGCGTAAATCGTTTTGAACCCGAATGGATACAGTTCTTGAAAACATGTCCTGGGGCTTGGAATAGTACACATATTCTGGATATACCGTTACACTCGTAAAAATATAAGGTTTTCAAAAATATCAGTTTTATAATTTTTCGGTAAGTAAAAATGATAGATATCGCAATTATACGCGTATTTTCTTACTATCGGTACTTTATTAGTCATATCTACTTTATATTATACTATTCATTACTATTCTACACTATTCATTTATTTTTACTTTTTCTAACACCTATTCTTACATTCTATATACCTATTATCTTTGCTTTTTACCTTTTCCATAACTTTATTTCATATCTACGTTACTTATTATTACATTTAATCAACAAAAGTATAAAAATAAAACTCTTTTTCCCCTCTCTCCTTTGATGGCTTGCGCACCCCCCCTCTCTCTTCCACTCAATTTCTTTTAATTTTTCTTTATTTAAACACACAAAATTCACTCCTCATTTTCCTATAAATACCCCCCTCCTCTTTCACTTCATTCACATATTTAATACCCACAAATTCACTACCGAATCTCTCTAAAATTCTCCTCTCAAAACGCTCCCCATATACTCTCCTAAAAACTCTCAAACCCCTTTTACATCCACAAAACACATATTACTCCAAAAATCCTTTTAGGTAAAATTTCTTATTATGTTCTTCTTCCCATGTCATGTAACTTTACATGACCATGATGTGAGTTTCCAAAAACTAAATGTTATGGAAGCTACACTATGTTCATATATTGTTTTTGTTCATGAATATCTATTTATATATTTATGTTGTTACTTTACCTTGCTCATATTATTATTGTTATTATATCTAACTAAGTATAATTATGTATCTACATATATATATATATATATATATTCTTTAGAGCATATTAGATCACTTGCAATTTAGTTACTTTTTTCTTTGTAATTTATTTATTTCATGTTGTTTTAAGACTAGTCTCTAGTGTTAGACTTGTTCTCATCAAGTCAAAACAATTTTATCTCTGTTCTTTTTCCTTCTTTTTGGGACTAGTATACTTCTTAGTCCCGGGAGTTTTGAAGAAGCTAAGACTCCCAACTTGACTTTATTTATTATTTATGTCAGTTTTACTTGTTATTATTTCTCATAATCATGCTCATGAAGATTGATGTCCAAACCTTTAAGCTTCAATTATACTTTTACAAAAAGGAGATTTTATCACCTAAGAATGGTTTTATATGAAATTTAGAATCTATGGTTTAACAAAAGTAAATTTATTCTTTTCAAGACTTTAGGAAGAACTAACTATAATTTAAAAAACTACTCTTATTTTGAAAAGCTTTTTAATCATTTCTATATTACCTTGTTTTCCAAAAGAAGATGACTTTTGGTACTAAAATATTTTCCATACAAACATAATATAAGGAAACCCCATAAAAAGGGATAGAGAGTTTTAAAACCAAAATTTTCCGAGTAATGATCAAAGAAAAATTATAGAAAGAGTGACACAGATATTGAAAAATCCTAAAAGGAAAATAGAGAAATCTAATAGTATTAAAAAGTCTTTAAGAAAAATAGTAAGATAAACATGAAATAATTCTTTGAAAACAAAATAAACAAAATATTCATTTTAAAGGATTTACAAAATGGATTTTGTCACGTCCCAAGGGGTACCCTAAACGTGGCAGTCCGTCGTACACAATACTAAAGTCTAGGAATGACTACTTCAGTTCACACAAAGGCTTCCGTATCATGTACAAGGAGTACATCACAACCAAGGGAATGCATCGGAGTAGCGTAATTTATATTGATAATAATTAAGTAACAAGGCAAAGAGAATACTTATCATAAAACATAAACATATTAAATTACAATTTTTAAGGGCATATCCCTCTATTGTCTTCAAATAAATATACATCTTAAAATCTCTAAAATACTAATATAGAATTCATTACATATAAAGAACTTTATAAAATGACTTCATCTTATGTTTCTATTTCCTTCATAGAAGCTTAACATCATTTCATGACTTCCTTAATGTCATGATGTAATACCCTTGATTTTATATGACCCGGTTATAATAAATATATAAAAATAAAATGTAGAAACATAAAAGAACTATAACAAAAATATTAGAAATCACTCCAAATTTTTCGCGATTTAAATTTTTAAGTATGAACAAATTAGAATAAAGAATCTTTATTACTAAGACTATAAAAGTTCATAATAAAGAATAAAGAAAACTATTTACTATTTACAAACTTAAGTTTTAATGTAAAATATATATATTTATATATATATTAAAACATTCAAGATAAATAATTCTAAGTTTATAAAAACTAAAAGTCTGATATAATCCAGTAATTTATAATTAGTAAAAAGAACTGTAACAAATATAAAATTTAAAATTAAATTCCTAATCTAATAAAAAGCCTAGAATAAATTTATAAATAGAAATGATTTCATAGGTAATTTCAAATCTTAAAGATTTATTATAAAGCCAAATTAAGGGTAATATAATTATTAATTTATTAAAATACTACGAAACTAAACTTTTAAACAAATAAAATATAATTTACGATAGTAGGTATAAAAACAGAAAAGTAAAAGTATTAATCAAAGATTCTATATATACTATCATATTCAGAATATTTAATATCGTTGATATATAAATTTTTATCCAAAAATATTATCAAATTAGTATTTATCATACGTGTCATTTAGATCCACAAAATTAATTTTTTTCAATAATTTATATTTTTCCAACTCCTTACATATTTATTGGTTATAAATTTATCATTTTCTTTTTATTTATATATTGTCATATATCCTAACTCATTTGCATTTTTTTTTTTCTTTGTTTTGTTTAGTTACGTTTTACGTAACTCATTTGATTTTCAATTTCAATTCCTTCTATGGACGCGGTTAAGTTCAAAAGAAAAAGCGAAAATTCAAACACACATATAGATATCTTTAATAGAAATTCTATGTATGCTATAGTATTCATAATATTTAATAAGGAGAATATGGAAATTTTCATTTAAAAATATTACCGAATCAGTATTTAATATACGTATAACTTAGACCCATAAAATTAAATTTTTTTCATAAATTTATATTTTTTCTCACTCCTTACATATTTGTTAGTTATAAATTTATCATCTTCTTTTTATTTTTATAATTCCATACATCCTAACTAACTTGCATTTTTTTTCCTTTGTTTTGATTTTGTCTTACGTACCAATTTGCTTTCAAATTGGAATCTCCCCTGGACGAGCGGTTAAGTTCCAACGAAAAGCAAAAATTCAAACATATATATGCAAACCTTTACTAGAAATTCTATGTATACTATATTGTTTAGAATATTTAATAACGCGAATATGGAACTTCTCATCTAAAAATATTACTAAATCAGTATTTAATATACGTATCACTTAAACCCGCAAAATTGATTTTTTTCATAAATTTATATTTTTATTCCCTCCTTATACGGTTATAAATTCATTATCTTATCTTTATTTATTTATTTATATATATCCTAAACCTAAGATAATTATCAACTAATTAGTATAATAATATTTGTCCATGAATTGCGGTTGTAGTGTCCAAGTTTACGGTGAAAAATTGCTTGGGATATGTGATAGCCGAAATCCACCCAAGTTGCTTAATGATTGAGTCAAAAGTCTACATATTCACACACACAATTCAGTCCAAAATAAGTAACATATAAACACACACAAATGAGGAGCCACACACTGCACCGTCTCCAATTTCTTCTCCTCCTTCTTCTTCTTCTTCTTCTTCTCCTTTTTCTTCTTCGTCTTCTTCTTTCTTCTTTAAATATGAGCTCCTAATGAGCAAACCAACAAAGGCCAATAATACACCACAAAGCACACTCCACAACAGCCCATAAAACACACACAAATACAACAAATTCGTCTTCCATTAAAGCTTCATTAAAGCTTGGGATAAGAAAAACTACGGTACGTTAAATTTGTTTTAAATCAAAATTATATTAAAACAATATTTTAAATGATGTTATGATGATATTAGGATCATAACCAACACCAAGAAAAGTCCAGAAATGGTTACATAAAGCTCCAAGCAAGGTAAATTCGAAAACATTAATACACCATGCAAATTCGAAATTCTTGAATCAGGAGGTTTTTAGATGTGTTTTGATGTTATATATCATGTATAAATACTTAGGAATGAATTAGAATGAATTTATGTGTGTAAAACAATGGAAAATCGGATCAAAACCAAGGTGGAAGACGATGAACAGTGCTTCCCGATGAGCCCAGGCTTCATGTACGGGCGTACATGATCCGTAGACACCTCGGATTAGCAACGTGTACGGGCGTACATGACCCATATACCCTTCGGCTAGCAACATGTACGGGCGTACATAACCCGTGCAACCCTCGGCCAGCCACGGTGTACGGGCGTACTCGACCCCGTGTACCCCTCGGCCAAAGAAAAGAAAAACGAAACTAAGTATAAATAATTATATAATAAATAATAATTTAAATAATTTTAGAATGTTTATTCTTTTCCTGCATTAATAGTAATACTATAATACAATAATGTTAAACCCGAAAATTTATTTAAATTTAAAAAAAAATTATTTTTCTGACTTTATTAAATATAGGATAATCAAATATTTAATCTATTATTATTAATCTAAAAAGAAAGAAAACAAAGTAATTTCCGCATAATAGATTTCTAATTATTAATATCCTTAATATTATTAAAAGAACTTTTAGAATTTCAAAAATATTATTGAAATAATAATGAACATGGATATAAGATTAAAATTACTTTAGTAATAATATTAATTAAATTAGTATAATTCCTACTGTGATGGAATATAATCTATTTTCGGAAATTTATTAGTATAACTGTTATTATTATTGTTATCAATATTGTTATTAGTATTATTGATTTCGTTACTAAAACTATTAAATTGTTTTTATAATTAAAATTGTTTTTACTATTAGTAGTAATATTAAAGCTAATATAATCACTATTGTCTTTAATACTAGTATTATTGCTACTTTTATGAGTATCACTAATACTAAGAATAGTATATTATATAAATAAAATATATGATTTTTGGTAACTAATTAAAATAGATTTAGTAATTGAATTAAGCGATTAGTTTCCAATTAACTCAGCTTAGATTAATATAGTCAGTAAGACCATAAAAAGAAAGGAGTACGTAATTTCTAAAAACTAATCTGGTGAATATGATATTTCAAATATCTTATCTTCGGAACTAATAGAAGAATAGATTAGTAAAATAATAAATATCTGTTATTTCATTCCATAGGAATATAAATCGGTTCTCGGACTACCATAGCTTATTACAGCAATATAGCGAGGACCACAGGTGAGGGACCTTGACCTTATCATATTGTTTGTGCTTGTAGTTAGTTGCATTGATAATAACATATCAAACTGAATTACATGTGGGTTTGGGTAAATTGCATGCTGCTTGGTGTATGTATGATTGCCAAAACATCTTATTATAATTAACAATTTCTTTGTATGATGACAATTGTATGGAGCATGTTAATGTTTGTCTGTAATTGTATTATCGCCTTGAACTTGACTAAAAACTATTGGTACCATAAAATAAAATGGGCATGCATCGCATATATTGCATATTTGCATCTCTAAAAGCGTAGTAGTCTATTACGTGTTAGCCATCCGGGACTTTGGTAAGGCTTGGTTGACCTAGGCTAAAGGCTATTAGATCAACGCAAGGTTACCTTTGATTCTATTGGTACCATAAGAACTAAATGGTAAATGAAGGACGCCGCTTATGGTATTGTTTGGATGACTAATGCTTAGGGAGTTGCTAAAGGTATGTACAGAGGATGGTTTGTTAAGCTATCATATTAAAAGTAATAACCCTAATACGAGAAATCGTAAGATTCCCCTGTATGCTTGGCATCTTCTGGATAGACTATGTACTACTGGTTCCTTCAACCCTGATGAGAGGGGTAAATCTCCATCCTGCTTTGGACTCCGGATTCTCCAGCTTGTATTTGTTCATATGCTTGATTGTGGCATTACATATACTTGCTAAGTAAACTTGATTTCCATTGTTTGATATGTGGTTTGGTCAGGTCATCTCACTGAGCGTGTGGTTTTGCTCACCCTCCAACAGTCTTTGTGCAGGTATAACTTTAGCTGGGATTGGGTTAAGCATGAGTGAAGAGCGCTACATCAAAAGACCTTGCTGAAGATAGTTTCATAGATTATATTGGTCTCAAAGAACAAATTAGATAAATGGTATAATTGATTAAGATCTTGTATTTTATAGGTTTAATCTCAATTTCATTATTTGGTAGGGGATATCGATTCTCTGCGGTTCTGGCAAACTAAGGAAAATCGGAATCCTTAGTATTTATATATATTGGTATGACTACATACATGTAACAATTATAAAATAGAGTCTTGTAATATCTGACTTGCAAGACGGTTCTCATATTGCGGGTGCACACGTGGTATGATGACTATAGGATGATACTACTAGGCCCTATTTTGGGGCGTGACACATGATCCTCAGTTTAAGCCACGGGTATACCTGTTTCAACAAAATCTATCGGGATATAAGCTACAACTAGATTAGTGAGATATTCCTTTTCATTCGCACCATGTTTTCAAACGACTTCATTTAAATTCCCACACATATGCTATGCGTATAATGCAATAATCATGCGATTACGCGAATATATATAGTTATCTGGAAACCATATATAGAACGGATTTACCTCTCCGTATCAAAGGTTAGGGAATTGGTGATGAAGATCCTCGATCTTCTACTGGTAGTCCCCGGGTCCCTACCCAAAGCATTCGGTTGGCTAGACTCCGAATCTAGAGTCGCATTCCCTAGGCGATTTGGATTCTCTAAGAAGGAAGATGACCTGTGTCACAGTACGATAACAGCCAATCCAACTCTACGCGTAGGAGTAACAGCCTTCCAAAAGAGATGTGACTTGATTGATGCTATGCGTGAGCATTTTATTTTTCTTAGGCCAAACCTTATTAAGGTTTATTAGGGGGCGATTAATTAAATAATAAGCAATCATACAAGTAAACAAGATTACTTAAACAGGCAGTTTGAAGTTGCAATACTCTTAATTCTCATTTCTCGCATAAACATAGAATCACATATATACACATAACCCCGAATTCCCCAAATATATATCCATTTTTATCTTTTTCTTAGTATACTAATGCTACTACTTTACAAGCACAAGTAAGGTAACGAAATTAAAAGGAATAACTCACTCGTCCATTTCGCGATCTTCTTAGTCGTAGTAATCCTCAGGAAGGGTAATCTCGTATCCTTCATCACCTAGAAAAAAGAAATATCCGGGATGAGTATTTCGTAGAAATTCCACTTAAACTTTCTAATTCTATTTCACTATGTTTGTCAAATCCATATAGAATGAAATTCCAATTTAAAAATGGCCATAACTTGCTCATTTTAACTCGGAATTTCGCATATAATATACCGTTTTCTACCTATTCAAAAAGATCTATCCATTTCTGAGGTTATCTTTGTCATATAAGGTCATTTGGGTTTCAAAAACGTAGGGTACAAATTTAAAACGAATATTTCTAGATTTTTGCAAAACCATTTTCTAACTCAACCTCATTCAAAAATCCTTTAGTAAATATATATATATATATATATAATTGATAAATCCTTTGAGTGTATAGATAATCTCACTCCATATGCAAAAATTCTAATGATAGTTTTTCAACAATTTACTTCATAAAACAATTCTTATTAAAGTGTTAAAACTTAACTTTGATAAATTTCTTTTCAGGTATTTTGAAGAAACTTTATATCTTCATAGGTTATTATAAATGAGTATATTCGTATTTTATTTTCTTTATTCCTTTTTCTAAAACAAGTAAATTCTCCTTTACCCTGAATCTTTCATAAATTTTTCTTCTGTTGATAAAAGATCAAAGTTATCAAAATTGTATTAAGTTGTTAAATACCTTTTTATAAATTTATATTTAGAAAGGTTTTAGAAAATGAGTCTTGTCTTCTTATATTTATTATCTAAAATATAAGTTTTTGTTTTCTAAAGACTTGTTCTTTTATTTCCTTTGAAAAGAATCCTCTTTATTTATAAAATCTTTTGTTTTTAATCTTATCTTATTTATATTCTTTGAAAATAAGTTTCTTCTTTAGAAACTTGAAAATCATTATTTTCCTAAGTGGGTTATAACCTTATGGGTTGAAATCATCTTACTTTGAAAACTAGTTTATTTCTTAGTTTTATTATGGAGTTAAAAAGAGTTTATTCTTAAGCTTTTTGTGAAAACTTTGAATATTAACAAATTATTTTACTAAAACTTAGGTTGTCATAATGTACAAAGAAAGTATTCATTTCTTATATTTCTTTGGTAAAGTTATTTTTGTTATTTGAGAAAAACTTGGAAAACTTGTATTACTCTATTTCTATGTTTTTGATAATAACTTCATTAATTTATGACAAGTCACATAATAGAAAATTTAGTATTAAGTTCCCTGGACTAAGAATAGACTAGTTCCAAAAAGAATAAAGAAAATAAAGAAAAGATTGTTTTGACTTGATATGGACAAGTTTAAGACTAGAAAGACTAGTCTTAAAGAAATAGCATGAAATAAATAAATTGCAAAGCATGAAATTAAATAAATAACAAGTGAGCTTATATGCTCTAAAGGTTATATATAAATACATAAATATATTTAGTTAGATATGAATAACAAAATCAACATAACAACATAATAAAATAGGAAGTTCATATACAAGAACAAAACATGAACATGTTGTTGCTTTTACTACTCATATGAGTTTCAAAACAACATCATAGCCATGTTAAGTTACATGACATGGATAACTAAATGGTTGGAAGAAATTTTTATCTAAGGTGTTTATATGGTATGAGGATGGTAGATGAATGGGGTATTATATGAGTAGTTATATGTGGTAGATAGTTTGTGTAAAAGGAAGGATTTTTGTGAAGAATTGGTTTAAAAGAGTTTTGGTAGTGAAATGAATTGTATGAAATAATGAAGGAGGAATGGGGTATTTATAGAATTTTGGAGTGAAAATTGGATGTAATTAAATTAATTAAAAAAGAAATTAAATGAGAATGAAGAGAGGGGGGGGGGGGGGGGGGGGGGTAGACGGCAATCTTGGGAAGGGAGAGAGAAGTTTGACTAAAAATTAATTTTAGAAGAAAAGTGTAAGAGAAGTTTAGTAATATGTGATTTAGAATTTTTATGAAAAAAGAAAATTGTAAGAAATAGTTATGTAGGTGTAAGAATAGGTATTAAGAAAAAGTAAAGATAGAGGAATAGTAATGAATAGTAGAAAAGTACTATGAATAGTAAACTAGATAATTAAAGTACTGGTAATAATAAAAATACATGTAATAATGCGATATCTGTAATTTTTTGCTACCGAAAAATTCTAAAACTGATTTTTTTGAAAACCTTATAATTTTACGAGTCTATTGGTATTTATGGAATATTTTTGCCATCCGGTGTACCAGGGCACGGTCTTTGAAAATTGATCCCATTCGGATCCAAAGGACACTAAAATTTTGTGAATCTGGTATTTTTAAGCTTCTCTATATTATTATGAACTATTATCAATAATTATTTTCATTTCATTGTTTAGGGTTTAAGCGCGGGGGATTACCACATCTTAAACACTAAGGTTTGTTTGTAAGCTTTGTTGACTTTTAGGGTTTCTGTTTGACTTTCGGTTTTGTTGAGTTATTAGTAAGATCATATAAATTTGGAGTTTTGACTGTATTATATTTTTAGTTCGATATCTATGGTTTAACTTATTTTATTTGTGATTATTTAATAGTTTTCAGTTCTCGAGATCGTTTAATCGAGTCTAGGTTTATGAGTTGACTCAGTTTGACTTTTGGTGAAAATTGAAATTTCTGATTCTAAAATTCACCGAAGGATTTAAGATATTAGCATTTCATTGTCGAGTGTTATTTGGATATATTGTCTTAATTTGCATGTTAGGAATCAAATAGGTGATTTGATTGATGTGTGGATGTTGATTCAACCGATAAATGGATTTTTTTATTTTGTTTTTGAAGTTTCTCTTTTTTCTCGGATTAAGAAATCTCGTTTTTGATCTTATGTAAAATAAAGTTTTAACTTGGCTCGATTTTTAGGGTTTCAATTCCGGTGTTTGACTCTTAGGATTATTTTCTAAGAATTATGAAATTTTCAGTTGTTTACAGATTTCTTGTAAACTATAGTTTTTCTACACTTTTAATTAACATTATTTTACTCAAGAAATTTGGTTGGACAACAAACACTTGAGTATGGATGAAATGTGAGCTATATATCTATGAAAAATGAATTTCTCAACTATATAGATAACTAAGTATTTATTAAAGCAATTTTTTAATAGTTGAATGTTTGAAACAAAATGTTTTTGGGATGGGAAAATTCGTGGTGAATCTAATCGCTACTGTTTTGGAGCCTAAATGATTTAGTTTGATGAAAATAGTTTTAGAAATGGATAGATCTTTTCGAATAGATAGAAATTGGTATATTACATGCGCAATTCCAAGTTAAAATGACCAAGCTATGACCATTTTAAATTGGAATTATCTTCTATACGAACTTTGACGTTCTTATAAAAAATTTCAAGAAAGTTATCAAGAAATACGCATTTCGGGTATTTTCCTTGACTATGTGATTCAGAGGAAGAATACCTGTATCCCGAAGATTATTTCGACTAAGTAGATTGTTTGAGCAACTCATTCATTTAAAAGAAGTGTCGACATGGCAATGTAAATTTATTTCCTTAAAATGCTTTACTTGATTGTGCTTGTAGTTTAGTCGCATTAGAATTAAGAAAAGACAAATTGATATGTATGTGGAAATTGTTGAAAGAATTCTAAGAATATCAAAGCCGAAATTGATTGTAAGTAATTGTTTGTTTTAATAAAGCACTTGATATGTATGGAATTATATGATCACCTTAAATTTGATAATAATGATGCTATGATATCGTAAATAAATTGATTCATGCATACCACAAAGTGAGTCACATTGCATGGGTTTATTATCTTTGGGTAGAAAGGATAGTAGCACGGTCGAAAGCAACACTTGGCGGTTATGATCGAAAGCAATTGCTTGGCAACATGGAATCAAACCATTGCTTGGCGAAAATCTTGAGGCATGGCTCAACCCGAGTAGACTTTATATGCTTGGCGGTAATGATCAAAAGCATAACTTAACTAAAATTACTCGTTTTGAGATTATACATCACCAAACCCCAAATGGAGAACGTAAATATATTCAACATATAGTTCCCAAAAAACTATAGGCCTTGTTTGCTCATATGTATGTTGCATTTCATTTGATTGCTTAAATAACTTGTTTGAATTTTCCTACGCAAGAATCTACTTATGGAAATAATTCTCACTAAGCCTATTAGCTTATAACCTTATAGATATCTTTTGCAGTTTAACTATTTATAGTTGAGGCCACGTGGGCCCTATAGCCAGGTATTTTTCCATTTTGGTTAAGAAATTTTTAGATGAAGTTTAGCATTAGTTTAGATGTAGACTTCATAGAAATTTCTTGTAATAGATTATAGTTATTTTGGCAAGGGAATGCTCCTAAGACTTGTAAGACAATTATTATGAATGAATGAAGATTATGAATCCTCTTTTCTTAATTTATTATTGTATCTTCTTAAGCCTTATAATTCCAAAGCATGGTCCTCTAAATTTGTGAAAGCACGCCTTACACTTAATATTGAAGCTTCTGGGAATGACTAAGGTTGTCATACTTAAGCTTTAATATTGAGTGTGACAGAAGATTATGTTTAGGGTACCCTTTGGGACATGACATGCTTTTTCTGGGTTCATGAAATATCATGCTGAAGCTTGAAATTTTTGTCAAAAACATGTTTTGGAACAACTTTTAGTGATCTTAAATGTATTAGATGATCGTGTTTATATCTAGTCTCTTCTACTTTCATCTCTTATTTGTTAAAACATGATTAATCTAAGTTGAAGGCCTAAAACATCTAGTTTTGACAACAACTACCAAGTTTGTAAACCCCTGAATTTTTGGAGTCGATTTAAGCCTAAAACCCTAAAGCGGAAGTCAACCGGAGCTCTAAAGGTCAACAAAACCCTAGTTAGACGTAATAGCCTAAGTTCGGCAATCCCGAATAAGAAACTCGATGGGAATAAGTAGGAATTTAGAATATAGAATAGTGCGTAATTATCAAAGGAAATGTAAAAAGATCATATTACTAAAACCGTAACTCGTTTCGAATCCGATCTGACACGGTTCTTGAAAAACGTGTCCCGGGGCTTGGACTAGTAAAAATATTCCGAATATACCGTTAGACTCGTAAAAATATAAGGTTTTCAAAAAGATCAATTTTGTAATTTTTCAATAAGTAAAAATAACAGATATCGTATTTATACACATATTTTCTTACTACCGATACTTTATTAGTCATATCTACTTTACATTACACTATTCATTACTATTCTACACTATTCTTTTATCTCTACTTTTTCTTACACCTACTCTTACACGCATCATAACCTATAACCTTTACTTTTTACTTTTCCCATAATTTTATTTCACATCTACCTTACTTATTACTTCATTTAATCCATAAAATACCAAAAAATAAAATCACTCCCTCTCTCTTCTTGCTATGGCCAGCGCCCCCTCCCCTTCATGCCCTCTCAATTTTTTTTTATTTTTCTTTTATTTTAATCACACAAAAATCACTTCACATTTTCCTATAAATACCCCCCTCCTCTTTCACTTCTTTCACACAATTACTACCCACAAATTTCTTACTAAGACTCTCTCAAATTCTCCTCTCAAAACTCTCTCCAAATATCTTTCCAAAACTCTCTCAAAATAATTCCAAAACAACTTCTACCAACAACAAAAACCAAAACCACATAACATTACCAAAGTCTTCTTTAGGTAAGCATTTCCTTTTATTTTTCTTCTTCTCATGTCATGTAACTTTACATGATCATAGTGTGAGTTTTCAAAGACTAAATGTTATGGAAGCTACATTATGTTCATGTATTATTCTTGTTTAGGAAAATCTATTTATGTTTATGTTATTATTTTTGTTCATATTATTGTTACTATATTTAAGTATTATTATCTATATATATATATATATACATATTCTTTAGAGCATATAAGCTCACTTGCAATTTATTTATTTTATGCAATGCAATTTATTTATTTATTCCTTGTTATTTTAAGACTAGTCTCTAGTCTTAGACTTATCCTTATCAAGTCAAAACAAATTTTTTTTTCTTTCATTTTATTTTATTTTGGGACTAGTCTACTTCTTAGTCCTAGGAGCCTTGAAAAAGCTAAGACTCCCAATACATGACTCTATTATTTATGTTATTTTGTTTGCTATTATTTCTCATAATTCATGTTCATTTAAATTGTTGTCCAAAATTTCAAGTTCTAAATATAATTGACAAAAAAGAGATTTTGACACTTAGAAATAAGTTTATGTAAAGTATAAGATCTATGGTTTAAACAAAAATAAAGTTATCTCTTTTCAAGTTACAAAAAGAACCCACTAAGATTTTAGAAACTATTATTACTATAAAAGCTTCTTAAATCACTTATTATCCCACCTTTTTTATAAAGGAAATAAATTTTTATGCAAGAATGATTTCTATGAAAAATATAACACGAGGAAAAGATGTGGAATTTTTAAATAAAGAACTTTACAAACAAATAGACAGAGAAAATTATATAGAAAAAATAAGTAGGAAAAATAGCACTATTATGGAGAACTTAGAAAGAAGAAAACTTATTTTCAAAAAGTTATTTAAAATAATAAAGCAAACATAAAACACCCATAGAAAACAAAGGAAACAAAATATTCATTTCAAAAGATTTACAAAATGAATTTCTTGTAAACTATAATTTTCTAAATTTCTAATTAATATTTCCTTACCAAGAAACATGATTGGACAATAAACACTTGAGCATGAATGAATATGAGCTATGTAGCTATAAAAAGAGAATTTTTCAACTATATAGATAACTAAGTATTTATCAAACAAATTTTGATTGATTGAATCAAAGTTGTTTTTGAGTTGGAAAATTCGTGATGAATTTTATCACCACTGTTTCGGGGCCTAAATGGTTTAGTTTGATAAAAATAGTTTTAGAAATGAATAGATCTTTTCGAGTATTAGAAATCGGTAGATTATATGCGCTACCGAGTTAAAATGATCAAGTTATGGCCATTTTAAGTTGGAACTTTCCTTTATACGAACTTTAACGTTCTTTTGACATTGTTTTGTCAAAAATTCAAGAAAATCATCAAGAAATACTCATTTTGGGTATTTTCTTTGGCTAGGTGACTTTGAGGAAGCATACCTATATCTCAAAGATTATTTCGGTTGAGTGGAGTGTGTGAACAACTCATCCGTATAGAAGAATAGTCGACATGGCATCGTGAGTTTATTTCCTTTAAATGCTATACTTTAAGTCCTTGTAATTTAGTTGCATTAGATCTAGAAAAAGATAAATGGATATGTGTGTAAAATAATTCTTTGAAAGAATCCTAAGAATATCGAGGCCAGAATTGATTTAAATGTTTGTTTTAGTATAACACTTGCTTTGTATGAGATGCTTTGATCGCCTTAAATTTGATAATAATAATGTTATGATATCATAAATAAATGGATTCATGCATACCACGAAGTGAGTCACATTGCATTTGGGTTATTATCCTTGGGTGAGAAGGATAGTAAGCTCATGTCGAAAGCAACACTTGGCGGAGTGTCCGAAAGCGATTGCTTGGCGGCGTTATGGAAATGGAAATGGAAATGATTGGCGGAAGATCCGAAAGCAAGGCTCAACTCAAGTAGACTTCATATGCTTGGCGATATTGATCGAAAGCATAAAACTTTTTATTAAAACTACTTGTTTTGAGGTTATGTATCACCAAACCCCGAATGGAGGGCGCAAATCCATTCAACATATAGTTCCTAAAAAAATATATGCCTTGTTTGCCCACGTATATGTTGCATTCCATTTGTTTGATTAACCAACTTGTTTGAAATTTTGTCACAATAAGTATTTATGGAAATAATTCTCACTAAGCCTGTTAGCTTATACCAACTTAGATATCTTTTGCAGTTCCCTTACCTATGGTTGAGGCCACGAGGACCTTGCAGTCAGGTAATTTCTTTTTGGATAAAGAAATTTTAAAGAAGTTTAGTATTAGAAATAATGTACCAATATCCTTATCATAGATTAGTGAATTAAGGAAATGTCCCTAAGTTTGTAAAGATCATTGTCATAAGTAAATTGAATATTATGAATCCTCTTTTCTTAATATGTTATTATATCTTCTAAAGCTTCATAATTCCATGTATGGTTCTTTAAAATTGTGAGAGCACGTCTTACACTTAATATAAAAGCTTTTGAGAATGGCTAAGGTTGTCATACTTAAGCTTTAATATTGAGTATTGTAGACTGTTACATTTAGGGTACCCCTTGGGACGTGACAAAGTTCATCATCATGGTTTCTCCACAAATTTTAATATTTACAAGCACAAACATTTCATTTTACCAACTTTAACATTAATAACATCAAATCCCATGTTTGTTTCATCTTTCCCTCCATAAGTTAGGCACATTAATCAACTTCTTCATCCTAAATATATTTCTAGCAGAACTTCAACTTAACACATGTACATTTCTTCATCTTTTGTCTTAGTAGAACAATTCTATCCCTCTATTAACACATCTTTATAATACTATGAGTTGATTTTAGGTCTCATCTTATTGTTGCAGCTATAAGGTGGTACTCCAAAGCTCAAAACACCTCTAAAAATATCCTCCTTACTATCTTCACTTCTTACCAACACTGCCATGTCAGAAATAACATCTAAAATACTATAAACTTTGCGTTTTGATACTTGAAAAATTAAACTTACCTTACCACAAATCTTATTAAAGTTGTTGCTCTCTTCTTTCTCTTAATTCACCTCTATTGTCATCATTTCCTAATACGAAAGAGATAACCTTAGCTAATTAGTGTCAATCCTCCTTTAATCTTACTTAATTAGCATTAAATGGAGGCTAGGGTCTAGAGTTTTTTACCTTAGGGTTGTAGTAGGTTTCCTAAAGAAGAAAATGTAGAAAATATAAGAGTGTTTGTCACGCCCCGAGGGGTACCCTAAACGTGGCAGTCCGCCGTACACAATACTAAAGCTTAGGAATGACTACCTTAGTCATGCAAAGGCTTCCATATTATGTACAAGGCGTACATCACAACCAATGGGACGCATCGGAGTAGCGCAATTTATATTGATAATAAATAAGTAACAAGGCAAAGAGAATACTTAATATAAAATATAAGCATATCACATTTCAATTCTTAAGGGCATATTCTTCTATTATCTTCAAATAAATATACATCCCTAATCATATAGGTTAGCACATATAAAGAACCTTACCAAATTTCTTTATCGTATGATTCCATATCCTTAATCATCCGTCCATGACTTCCTTAATGTCATGATCCTCAAATTTAATCCACGAATATACCTGTTTCAACAAAATCTATAGGGGTATAAGCTACAACTAGCTTAGTGAGATATTCCTTTTCATTCGCACCATATTTTCAAACAAGTTTATTTATTTAATCACACATATGCTGTGCATACAATGCAACAATCACATGATTACGCGAATATATATAGTCATCCGGAAACCATATATAGAACGGATTTATCCCTCCGTATCAAAGGTTAGGGAATCGGGGTTGAAGGTCCTTGACCTTCTACTGCTAGTCCCCAGGTCCTCACCCACAGCGTTCGGTTGGCTCGGCTCCGAACCTAGAGTCGCTTTCCCCGAGCGATTTGGATTCTCCAGGAAGGAACATGGCCCGTGGCACCGCACGATCACAGCCAATCCAACTCTACGCGTAGGAGTAGCAACCTTCAGAAATAGATGTGACTCGATGGATGCTATGCGTGAACGTTTTATTGTTCTTAGGTCAAACCTTATTAAGGTTTATTAGGGGCGATCAATCAATTTAGCAACAATAAATAATCATACAAGTAAGTAAACAAAATTATTTAACAAGCAGATCGAAGTTGCAATATTCTTAATTCTCAATTCACGCATAAACATAGAATCATATATATACGCATAATCCCGAAATCCCCAAATTTATTTGTTTTTTTATCTTTTCTTAGTATGCTAATGCTACTACATTACAAGTACAAGCAAGGTAACGAAATTAGAAGGAATAACTCACTCGTCCATTTCGCTATCTTTTAATCGTAGAAATCCTCGCGTAAGGTATTCTAGTGTCCTTCGTCACCTAGACAAAAGAAATACCCGGGATAAGTCTTTCATGAATTTCTATTCTTGGATATTCTAAACTTTACTTAAAATCGCGGTAAAATCGTATAAGAAGAAATTTCAACTTAAAATGGCCATAACTTGCTCATTTTAACTCGAAATTTCGCATATGATATACCGTTTTCTACCTATACAAAAAGTTCTATCCATTTCTAAACTTATCTTGGTCATAAAAGGTCATTTGGGTTCCGAAAACGTCAGGTACAGATTTAAAACGAATATTACCAAACTTTTGCAAATCCGTTTTCTAACTCAACTTTATTTAAGGAAAACTCTTTTGTAACAATATATGTATATAATTATATTTTGATAAATACTTCGAATATATAGGCAAGCTCACTTTATATGCAAAAATCCTAATGGTAGTGTCTCAACAATTTATTTCATAACACAATTCATTTAAACTTTAGCTTTGAAAACTTCCTTTCAAGTATTTAAAGAAACTTTATATTTTTCTTAGGTTGTTATAAATGAGTGTAATCTTATTTTATTTTCTTCATTCATTTTTCCAAAACAAGCAAATTTTCCTTTAATCCTTAGTCTTTCATAAATTTCACTTCTAGTGATAAAGATCAATTTATCAAAAGTATATTAAGTTGTTGAAAACCTTTTCATAATTTGTTTATTTAGGATGGTCTTAGAAAATGAGTCTTGTTTTCTTATATTCCTTTTCTAAAATATAGGCTTTTACTTTTCAAAACTTATTCTTTCATCTCTTTTGAAAAAAATCATCTTTTATTGATAAAATCTATTATTGTTAATCTTACTTTACCTATACTCTTTTGAAAATAGGTTCTTTCTTTTAGGAATTTAAAAACCATTACTTTTCCTAAGTGGGTTCATGAGTTGATTTTTTTTTATACTAACTTTGAAAACTAGTTTGTTTCTTAGTTAGAAAAGAGTTTAAGTCTTAAACTTTTAATATTAACGATTTATTTTTCTTAAAACTTAGATTACTTTAAAATACAAAGAAAATATTTATTGCTTATGTTCTCTTGGTAAAACTATCTTTGTTATTTAAGAAAACTTGAGAAAACTTGTATTACTCTTTTTCTAGGTTGTTGATAGTAACTTCATGATTTTGTGATAAATCACTTAATCAAAATTCTAGCTTTGAGTTTATTTAATAAAGTAAAATTCTATTTTTAGATTAGTTGAGACATTAACATTATGTAATTGCAAGTATTATGAGCATATAAAATAATAGGAACATAAGAAAATACTAGAAATAAATAATGAGCAAGAAAATAAAATATCAAGCATTGGGAACCTTAGCTTCATCAAGGAATCCCGATCAAGTATTGGAGCCTTAGCTTCATCAAGGCATCCCGGAACTAAGAATGGACTAGTCCCGAAAGATTAAGAAAAATAAATAAAAAGATTGTTTTGACTTGATATGGACAAGTCTAAGACTAGAAAGTCTAGTCTTAATAATCGCATAAAATAAATAAATTGCATAACTTGAATGTAAAGAAATAACAAATGAGCTTATATGCTCTAAATAAATATATATACATAATATAAGTTAGATTAGAAGCAAATAATAACAATAATAATAACAACATAATAAAATAGGAAGCTTATGTACAAGAACAAAATATGAATATGTTGTTGCTTTTACTACTCATGTGAGTTTCAAAACAACACCATAGTCATGCTAAGTTACATGACATGAATAGATAAATGGTTGAAAGAAATTTTTACCTAAGGTATTTGTGTGGTATGAAGATGGTAGTGAATGTATGGTTATGTAGTTATGGAGAGATGGTAGTTGTATTGTATGAAGAGAAATTCTTGTGGATATTTGGTGAAAGAGAGTTTTGGTAGAGAGAATTCTTGAGGAGAGAATTTGTGGAGAGATTTTGAGAGAGTTTTGGTAGTGAAATGAATTGTGTGAAAGAATGAAAGAGGAATGGGGTATTTATAGAATTTTTTGGAGTGAATTTTAGATGTAATAAAATAAATTAAAAAAGAAAAATAATTAGATGCATGGGAGGGAGATAAGCGCCGGTTTTTGACATGTGAGGAGAGAGAAATTTATTTGTTTTATTTGTTTGTGTAATAAAGAAGTAATGTGTAAAGTTTGATGCGATTAAAGTTGTATTGGAAATGAAAAAAGTAAGAAAATAGATATGTAGGTGTAAGAAATAGGTGTAAGAAAAAGTAGAGATAGTGAAATAGTAATGAATAGTAGAAAAGTATTATGAATAGTAGACTAGACAATTAAAGTACCGGTAGTAATAAAAATACGCGTAATAATGCGATATCTGTAATTTTTAACTACTGAAAAATTCTAAAACTGATATTTTTGGAATCCTTGTATTTTTACGAGTCTATTGGTATAAACGGAATATTTTTAATATTCCAAGCTCCAGGACACGCTTTTCGAGAACCGATCCCGTTTGGGTCCGAAGGTCACTTGAAATTCGCGAATCTAATATTTTTATGTTATCCTATGTTATTACGAACTATTCTAGGTCATTAACTTAATTTCGTTTTCTAGGGTTTGAAAACGTGGGATTGCCGGATCTTAAACACTAGGGTTCATTATAGGCTTGTTGACTTTTAGGGTTCTGTTTTCGTCGAGATATTCGTAAGATCGTATAATTTTCGAGTCTTGATCGTTTTAGAATTTTAGCTCGAAATTTATATTTTATTTTATTTGTGATTATTTAATAGTTTTTAGTTCTCGGAATCGTTTAACCGAGTCTAGGGTTATGAGTTGACTCAGTTTGACTTTTGGTGAGAATTTGAAATTTGTGATTTCTGAAATTTATCGAAGGTTTTAAGATTTTGCTGTTGATCGTTATTTGGATATATTGTCTTGATTTGCATGTTAGAAAACAGTTAGGTAATTTAATTGATGTACAAACGTTGATTAAACCGGTAGTTAGACTTTATATTTTGTTTCAAGGGTTCTTGTTTTCTCAAGATTGAGAAAACTCGTTTTTGTTCTCATTTGGAATTAAGTTTTAACTTGGTTCGAGTTTTAGGGTTTCGTTTCCGGTGTTTGACTCGATCTAGAATTTGGTTTTTATCTTGAGTCAATTTTTGGGATTAAATTTTGATACTTAAACTTTTATAATTATTTTTTTAGGATTATTAAATATTCGGAGGTTTACAGTGTTTATATGGGGGCTAGGGTCTAGGGTTTGTAGGGCTCTGTTTTAGAGTGCCGCATAGTACGATCTCAACCATCCATTCCTATGAGGTTTTCATTGGCAAATTTTTCTTTTATAACCTAGATCCATTAATCAAACCAAGTTTAAGATTCATTTTAGCCAACCCACTAATTAATTTTATCTATTCGCTTGGTTTAAATTTCTAATTATTTTCCAACTATTTTATTTAAATTTTTAAATTTTATAGGTGGTGTTAAGATCATTTCAATAGCCAAGTTCCATTTTGATTAATTATTTTCAAAATAATGAACTCATGTGTTTTAGGAAAAGAATTTCAAATTTGAAATTTCTCATGGCTCTTGCTTAGGTCTTATTATTTATAAAAATTTTGAGCATGAGTCATTATATTGCTTGATCATTTTTAAAGCACTAAAATCAAGTTAGTTTGAGAAAAGAAACATTAAAGTTTCACATCCTCTCTATTGATATGTGTCACAGTATTTTTTAAAAATTTAGGAGATGAAGTTTTTCTTCTAAATTTCTCTTTTACTAAATGGTTTTCCATATATTAAAAACAAGTTTTAAAAAATATTTTACATAACAAAGAATAATCATAGTATAAAGGTTCATAACTACATGAACCTCTCACTTTTATGCTATGCCCTCCAAATAAGTGAGTGAATGTTATGACATTCTCATAATCACCATTTTGTTCTTACTTTTTTAATTTATGAGCATATTATGCACATGAACATAAAAATAAATTCTTGATCAATGAAATTTGAACATAAAACATAAAGTAAAATTCTTAGAATTTGGACAGGGCTCATTGGGACTTAAAGTGGACAAGTCACCATAAGACTTAATTAAACTTGATTATGGACAAGTCTAATACTAGATTTAGGACTAGTCTTCTTAAGACTTGAAGTAGCCAAGTCTTTAATATAGAAAAAACTTGCAATAAATAAATAAAATTTGTGTGAAAGTAAAGAATATAAGGTAAATAAATTGCAAAGTTAAATTAGTAAGCTTTATGCTCTAGTTGATATATAAATATACATATAAATACTTGTACATATATTATGTTAGAGATTTAGATTAGAGTATGTAAATTAAAGGTCATGAATATAACATAGACATGACATAAACTTGAAAGAACATATCATGCTATTCATTCCATCCCTAACATGATGCATCCTTGAGAAATTTTCATGGGAATGACATTATGGCTCATACAAAATAA
This sequence comes from Combretum micranthum, assembly GCA_024138025.1. NCBI lineage: Eukaryota > Viridiplantae > Streptophyta > Magnoliopsida > Myrtales > Combretaceae > Combretum > Combretum micranthum. Next base: position 459,606 of record JAMXBD010000524.1, read on the forward strand.
CATGGACATATTATAGATAGGTGTGTAAGGTTGATTACCTAAACAAAAGAATCAAAAGTTTGTAGGTGCATAAGATAGAGAGAGGGTCGAGAATGAAAGAAAGAGGGAGAGAGGTGGTGGTAGAAAGAGGAAAATTGAGAGAGAGAATGAAAGTGTTTTGATTGTTTGAGAAGTAGAATGGAAAAGGTTATAATGTGAAGAGTGTGAGGGTATTTATAGAGAATGGATGGAAATGAAAAGTGAAAGAAAATGAGAGGGAGAAGAGGGCAGAATGGTGCCCATCTTTGAGAAGTAAGGAGAGGGAGAGAAAAGAAACATAGAAAGAAGGAAGGAAAGAAAGAAATGAGCGTAAAGTTTGTAAAGTGGGAAAAATGTGAGGTGAATGGGGGTATTTATAGAGGAGGAGTGAAGTAAGACAGATGTTTCTTCTTAAAGAAGAATAGGAGAAAGAGCGAAGATGAAAGTGACAAAAAGTTGACTTGATGTGATAATTTTCTTACCAATATAGTTTTGGATACACGATATATTTGGTTTAGCTGATGGAATTTTGACTCGATAAATTAATACCATATTATAGGAAATTATTTTATATTATTTATTATTAGATAGCATTTAAATATATTATCTTGATTTTCGTGTTAGTGCTTAGATAAACGAATTGTTTAGCATAAGTCTTCTAAATTAATTAAGCTATTGTATTTTGGATCATTTTAATGGTGATATGTTTTTGCTAATCGACTTACCTTTAGCATTTTAGTCTTTACCTAATTCATCTGATATGTGAGGTTATTGAATCTTCATCTAATCCCGTTTAGGGTTTCAAGGGTTCAAAATTAACTCAAGTCGGTTTTAAGGTTCCGAGTTTAACCTAATTCATATGATATTCTAGAGTTATAATATTTATTTGATTTGATCTAGGATTTCTAAGGCTTGGGTCTAATCTAATACAGTTAAAGATTTTGATTTTAATTCAAATTCTAAGGTTCACGATGTGTTCGATTTATTTCACTAAAATCTTAATTAATTTTTTGATATGATTCCGGTCTACATTATTTAATTAATATCATATTTAATTTTTTTATTCACGTGTTTGCTATTTGACCTTATAATCATCCGATATAGTATTTATCATATCAAATGATTTATTAGATATTTAGTTTGTACCAATAATGGCATGCTTTCCCAGGTAATTAGCTCTAGGGTCTATTACTTAGGGTCATATGACACATGTCCTAAGTATATCAGATCTAGTGGTTTATGTTTTAGATCGAATTGATTAATTAGGGTTTTGATCTTGTCATTAATTCTAAGGCTTGCTTTTAAAGTTATTGAAATTTTTGGGTTTCACTTCCATGAAATTTTTCCATGGGTTTTCTAGAAGATTTTAGAGTTTGGGATCTCTTGAGTAAGGACTAAGCTTTAGTATCAAGGTGTCATGCCCCAAAGGTTATCCTCAACATAGCAATCCGCTACATAAAATATTAAGACTTAAGAATGACTAACTTAGTCACATGAAAGTCTCGATATCATATGTAAGGCATCTAATGTGGCAATAGGAGACGTCAATGGGATATGTGGTTTAAGTAGTAATATAAAGCATACAAGAACCAATAAACATAAATCCACTAGATTAATCATGATAAGGTCTTTACATAAACTTAGGGGCATTCCCCCAATAAATTTCCTAGGATCTGTACTATGACTTAAGTCTTACATACATAAAACTCTATACCTAAAAGATTTTAAGGGAATTTTCATCTAATGCCTTTGATCGAATTTCCCCCAAAAGCTTCCCAAAAGCGTGGTCTAACCCGAATAAAAGGAGACCTCAGGTAGATTATAGAATGTTCCAGTGACAACAAAATCTATGGGAGTGTAAGCTCAACTAGCTTAGTGAGAATATTTGTTGGTATTCATATTTGAAACCAACAAAATATCAAGCAAGTTATATTTAAACAAGCATATGTAATGCATCAAACACGTGAGTAAGTAAGACATATGGTTTTTCGGGAACCATATATTGCATGAAATTATGGCCTTCATTTGGGGTTAAGTATATCAGCAAATTATGACCAATCCTTTTATAAATAAACTTTTATAGATCATACTGGCTACTATTCGCCAATACAAAACATGTAGATTATATCAGCTACTACTCGCCAACATAAAACATATGGATTATACCAGCTACTACTTGCCAACATGTAGATACTACCAGTTATACCAACTACCACTACTATACCCTTGTCCCACCAAATGTATAATAGTGACTGCAATATGACTCACTACATGATATGCATGAATCCATTTATTCATTTCTTTTATGTAATTAAATATTTTAGAGGCAATCATAGAATTTACAGACACATCAAGATGGCAATATACACATCAAACTTTTAATTAACAACAATTCATACATTGATATTCTTAACATAATTACAACAAACACTATAAAGTACATGTACTTTCCATTTTCATTTTTTCCTACTTCTAGTGCTTTTAACACTACAAGCACAAGCATGAGTACAAAACTAAGGGAAGTAAACTCACTTGGCTATGATGTGGGAAAACTTCTAATCGAAGTAATCTTCGAGAAACAGGATTTCTTCTTTCTCGTCACCTAGATAAAAGAAATAACTAAGATGAGTATTTTATCTAAGTTTTATGTAAATTTTCTAATTCTATTCTACTATGTTTATAAAAATTCGGATGGCTAAAAATTCAAACTTAAAATGGCCATAACTTGCTCATTTTAACTTGGAATTTCGCATATAAGATGTCGTTTTCTACCTACTCGAAAAGATCTAGTTATTTCTAAGGTTATTTTTATCATATAAAGCATATTGCCTACTAATATAACATTTATTTCATGTTTTTATTTATTTTAAGCTCTTAATATATATTTTAAGACTTATCTTTAATCTAAGTCTTAGACTTGTCCTTAATCAAGTCAAAACAAAAGGGACTTTATTAGCATTAGGCCCACTTAACGAATAAGCCCAGCTCACTCACTTCTGATAACGTATCACTATCTCTTCTCTTCGTTATTTTCGCCTCTCACTTTCAGGTATCAAACCCTAATCCTTTCTCCTTCTTCGTGATTGAACTATCTCCTACTCTAATGGTGTTTGTTCATATTTTGCAGATAAAGCAACTTTCGAGTAGTACTAGACTCCTTATTTTAGAGACTCCTTCTTTTATGAGGCCAAGAATGGTTTTCCCTTCTATTTCCATATATTGATATACATGATGTTACATAATGTTGTTTCATCCTATTCTATTACAACAGTTACATATGTATTTGTTTTAACTGTCTTGTCTTGTAACTACCTATTGTTATACCACTATGAAATCCTTGAATTTATCTAGAAATGATCTCTGTTTTCTGTTATGTTCTTGCTGAGTTGTAACATTTTTCTCCCTGTCTTCAAAAAGAACCTTGTCCTTAAGGTTGTAATGAGGATAAAGGCCTTGAAACTCATCATAATCTTCCCAAGTGGTATCCTTGGGTAATAACCCGAACCACTAAATCAAAACTTATCAAACTGGTTTACCATTGTAATCCCCAAGTTTTTCATAAATAGAATTAAAGTAAGGATTATTTGTCTTTGTTTGTGTAGGTTATAGTTTTTATTAAAGTAAAATTTAAGTATAATAGTTTTTACAAAATCAATTTAGTAAGAATAGAAATTTAAAATCATCAATGGATTTGATTTGAGAAAATTGTTAGTTACGTATTTCTTATATTCTTTTAGAGAATTGAGTTTTATAAAAATAAATTCTAAATTACCTATAGTATTGATATAAGTTCTTATAAGAGATTATTTTATTAAATACGAATTTATAAGTTATTATGTTACTAAACTTTGTTTTGAGTTAGAATAATTAGTAATTCTAATGATAGAAATAAAAGTAAGTGTTAAGTGAGTTGTTTTAACCTCTTAATGGCTGCAATTTAGTTGAAGACCACCACAACTCCCATGCACACTCACACACTCAATTAAGTTTGAATATGCCTTAAAAGTCAAACTCAATTAAGTTTGAATATGCCTTAAAAGTCAAACTAACTTTTTGTTTATATGCACATAATTATCCCTTATAGTAGAAATTTTTCTCTTCCTTACTGTCTCCTCTTTTTCAGAACCGATGGTCACATACATACACACACACCACACATCAACTTCAATTTCTTCTCTTTAATTTATCAAAGAAAGCAAGACAAGCTTCTATCTTCAAGTTAAAGCAAGTTTAAGTAAGTATTTTTTGCTTTGTCTTTGTTATTTGTGTGTTTGAGTAGTTATAAATTAAGTGTTATTGTTGGTTTATGGCTGATTTTGGAAGTTTATAAGTTTGGTTATGAGCTTTAGATGTTGATATATGAAGTAGGGTGATAGAAAAGAGGTGTTGAAGTTTTAAAGCTTAAAGTTAATGGCTGGATTGATAGTTGGTGGTTTGATGTAAATATAAAGATGAGTTAGAAGATTTGAAGGAGTGAATGATGAATTTGAGTCTTGTATGAAGATGTTGAAGGATATTGGATGGATTTGAGGTAACTAAAGTTGGTTAAAGTATGTAAAAATGTGAGGTGAAAAAGTGTTTTTCGCTGTCAAAAGGCCATGGGGCATGAGGGAAGGTGTGGCAAAGGTGGTGGTGGCCTTTGTTCATCTCCATATGGGGCGTGGAAAAGGTGGTGGTAACCTCTATTCATCACCCGGATTGCCACACCCTTTGCAATGGGGCATGCCGGCGTGGTGAAGGGTGTAGTGGCCTCAATTTGTCATTTTGTCTCCTTTAGCTTTATGATCTTGTTTTATCCTTCTTGTTTTTGTTAAGTAGATAGTAATATAAGATTTTCTATCTTGTAGGAGCCTTAGATCATGAGTTAGATTTTCCATTGGACTACTACAACGATTAAGGAGCATGCACGGGTGAGTAACTTGAATCCTATCACCTTGTTTGTGGTTGTAAATAGTGGAATATAGTCTAGTCATAACTATAGGGAGTCAATTGCATGGGGATGGGAAATATTGCATGTTATATGTTGTATGTTTGAGTTGTAATTCTTAATAATCGAAGTGACGACTACTTCCTTGATATTAATTTATAGTTGTCTCATTGATTGTCTAAGATTGAATTGACCACTTGATAATATGGAATTAAGTTTAATAGACCTCTAAAATAATATGACATGCATTTCATATCATCAAATTGCATTAACATGGTACTCATGTCACGTGTTAATATCTCTATTCTATGGTAATGCTTGTTGAGGCCAGTGAGTTTGCTTGTAGGTTACCATAGGGTTGTTAGCTTCGTAGAAACTAAGCAGGCTTCAAAGTAGGTCTTCTGTATTGGAGTTGGCTTTAGAATGTTAATACTTAGTGAGATTTCTCAAGTTTTAAGAAAAGTAGAAATTTTTTTAGAAAACAAAAACTATTCTCTAAAAGACTACTCGTGTCCTGTGGCGCTCTAGTAGAGGCTATTCCCCTAGGCACGTTAGGTGAAGAGGAATTCCTTCTACTTGGTTTGAGTTTCTCATGGACATGAACTACTAAATTATCCTTTAACCCCTAGGGAGGGCGTAAATCCCCATAGGTTTGAATTCCGGTTATTCAGACCATGCTTGCTGCATATGGTTGATCCATGCATTGCATCTAATTGCTAACTAAACTTGTTTGGTCTTAATAGTATTAAGATTCTGTTATTCATTGAGCTTTATGTGCTCACTCTCTCTTAGACTATTGACTTACAGGGTTTTAAGCATGGTGACTAAACCAAGCTCAAGTGTAGGAGTTAGACTTTTTGGACCATGTGTTTGTTTAAGGCGAAGACCATATATGTAATAGAGACTAATTTTGGATTGTAATGGTTTAAATTAAGTTTGTTTATCTTTATAGTTTTTGTGGTTATGGGGTTCGATTGAAGCCCTGTAGACCTTGGTTTGTAAAGTTTTTATGAAGTTCTAGATTTGTATACATATTCTTTTGTGGCTATATATGTATATATATATATATATATGCAATCTCTTTCTCACTTAAAACAACTTTCGATCATGTTTTCCATGTTCACTCCAAACGGGGAACATTGGTTATATAGTGTTTATATAACTTTCTAAAGGCCTCAGATAGTTACATGGCTTACTGTAATGACTAGGATACCCTTGTAGGGGTGTGACAACCATGTCTTGTAATAACCCTAGATCTCAAAATAGACAATGGTTGTAATAAGGGATTATTAGCCACGGCTTGATCTAGTAAATCTATAGTAGATATAGAGATACCCCGAGCTAATTTCAAAGTAGAAACATGAAAAACATTGTGGACTTTTGCTGTTGGTGGTAATTCCAGTTCATAGGTTACAGTTCATAGGTTACCTCCCCAATACGTTTTAAGATGTGAAAAGGTCCATAATACTTCTTGCTCAATTTATGATAGCCATGAGATACCGATGTTTGTTTGTAAGGCTGAAGCTTTATAAAGACTAAATCACCTACTGCAATTGTAACATCTCTTTTATGCATATCAACTATTATCTTCATACGATTCTATGCATCCAATAATCTCGATCGCAATGCATTCAAAAGCTCATTTCTAGTACATAAATCAATGTCTAGTTCTTCTAACTTAGAGTCTCCATGAAAATAGTCTGGTAAATTCGAAGGTGCTCTACCATAAACAACATGAAAATGTGTTGTTTGAGCTCCTTGATGATAAGATGTATTATATGAATACTCAACCATGATAAATATTTTACCCACTAAGTTGGAAACTCCATTGCAGAACTTGTCAAATATTGTTGAATCACCTGATGCAACACCGCTGTTTGGCCATTTGACTGTGGATGATAAGCACTTGACATATGTAAGTGAGTCCCAATGAGCTTGAATAATTCTTTCCAAAATCGACTTGTGAAAATAGGATCTCTATCTGAAACTATAGTTTTAGGAAACCCATGTAGCTTCATCACCATGTTTAAAAATAGCCGTATAACCATAGTTGCGGTAAAATGCTGATTAAGAACACCCAAATGACAATGTTTGGACTATCTATCCACCATGGCTAGTATTACTGAAAAACCATTTTAAGTCAGGAGGGATGCAATAAAATCCATACTAATGTCTTCCTAAACATGCTTTGGAACCGATAATTGTTGAAGTGACCCAACTGGGTCCTTGTCTTATATTTGACCTGTTGACATCGTTGAGCAAATTTACATTTCATACCCTCCCAATAGAAAGAAGAAGCTAGCCTCTTATAGGTTTTTAGTACACCAAAATGACCACCAATAGGAGAACTATGAAACTCACACAACAAAATCATAATAAGTTGAGACTGAAGCACCAAAAACAATCTTGTACCATAGTACAAAAGTCTATTTCTCCTATAAAGAGATAATTTCATAGCTTTCACTTGATTAAGGTTAGACAGAAGCTATTGAAACTCATTAACACATTATACTCTTGTTTCAAATCTTCAATCAGTTTGAAATAAGGTGCTGAAATGCTAAATACTCTGCTCGATCCTCTCCTTATCATGACAATGCATTTGCAACAATATTCTCACGACCTGGATTGTAAGTGATCATATAATCATATCCAATCAGCTTAAACAAATATTTATGCTGTTTTGAAGTTTGTATGACTTGATTTAATATCTTCTTCAAACTTCTATGATATGTTAGGATAGTAAAATGCTGACCCAACAGATACTGCCTCCACTTCCTTACAACTTCCACTATTGCATACAATTCTCTCACTTAAGTGGATGCTTTCCTTAAATGTATTTGCATCTTTTTACTAAAAAATGCCACTGGTTGGTTTTACTGTAAAAATACTGCACCAATACCATGTCTTGAAGCATCAGTTTCTACAATAAATGGACATGAAAAATCTAAAAGTCTCAAAATAGAAGCTGAACATAATACACTTTCAACCACTCAAAAGCCTCTAAAGCTTGAGGAGTCCACTCAAGACCATCTTTCTATAACATATCAGTCAAAGGATATGCAATTGATCCATAACCTTGAATAAAATGACGATAATACCCAGATAGACCCAAAAACCCTCTTAATTCCTTCATTATTTCTGGCTTTGGCCAATCTTTAACAGCTGATTGGTTGTGTTCTTTTTTTTTTTTTTAAGTTTATAATTCTAATTAATTCCTCTAATCAACACTAGACAAGTATACCTATCTCAAGTAGTATAAGATTAAATCAGGTATCGTCTTCAGGGATCTTCAAAAGCAATTACTAGTATTACCTATTCTCTACTATCTAGCCTAATCTTTAATGAGAATATTATCTAAAATTACTAATTATCTAATTAATTAACTAATTTATCAACCCTAATATCAATGATTTTTCCTTTACAAAACATTATCAATTACAAAACATACCATTTCATCTTGATTCCCTTAATTTCATAAAACAAGATTGATGAAATGAAAAGTCACGCTTTGCACTATAGAATCACACAGATAAATCAATTACTCCCTCGAGTTAATCGATTACTAATTTCACATGAGATAATGGAGACCTTTCCCTCACTAACGCCATATAAAATCGCATTAAAAATAAAATTCATTAATAAAGATCAAATCTTTATGCAGAAAATCAATGTTTCCCTACCTCTAGGCGAAACATGCAATCTTTCTACTCACGGAGATCTATCCTATTAGATGAAACCTCTTTCTATCTAACAAGAATTATACAAACAATTGACTTTGGCCATAAATCAATTGAAAGACAATTTAAACACATGAATAAATACAAAGGCACAAACTTTCATTCATCAAAAGCAAATCTAAATCACATATTTGGGTTTAGGGTTACACAAGACTAAGGGTATATAGATCTACTCCTCCATAGATTGAGAAATACAACACAAAGATCTGGAAAAGTAATCTATAAGCATAATTTAAACAATGAAAACCCTGTTCTTGGAAGTCTTGTAATCTTCAATAAGCGCCGGAAATTTCCTCTTGAAAGTTCTTCTTTTTTATCTCTATTAAAGTTTTAAAAAGTGTTGGGATGAAAAACTCTCTTCAAATGAAAGGTTACATGGTCTATTTATAGGAGTTTGGAGAAGTTGGAGCGTCACAAGGAGTACCCTACGACCTACACGGTCGTGCTCGAAGGCATGCACTCTATAATTATGTTAAAAACTTTTCTAATCAATTCCATTCTTCCAACACTACCTTGTACACTCCTAGGGCAGTAGATAAGGCACTTTTAGAGTAACTTTCTGATCACTTTTTGACCCTCTGCCTCAGCATGTCCATGGCCATGTAGTAGGCTGTGTACTTTTGAAAACCAAACATTTGCATTGTTTCTTGATTTTTTCTTGGTTTAAGCTCGAATCATCATCAAATCTTTGAATTGTCTTCCTTAAACCCTAAAATTACACAAGAAACAATTAAGTATCCTTTTCTTGATTATTTCTCATAAAATTAATAGAAAATCATATCCATTAAGTGCTAGAAATAAGGATCTTTTAACACTTATCATTAATATCTTTAATGGATCTGGTTGCACTCCATCCTACCCAACTATATGGCCTAAATATTCAATCTTCTGCTGGCTAAATGAACACTGAGATTTTTTAAGAAAAAACTTATTCTCTAACAAAATGTGTAGCACAATAGCTAAATGTTCATGATGTTGTTCCATTGTTCTGCTGAATATCAATATATCATTAAAAAAAAATTACTATAGCAAATTTCCTTAAAAAATGGTTTAAACAGCCCATTCATAATAGCTTGAAAAATAGCTAGGGCATTAGTTAAACCAAAAGGCATCACTAAGAATTCATAATGGCCTTCATGCATACGAAAAGCAGTTTTCTCAATGTCATCTTCCCACAGTCTAATCTTATGATAACCAAATCGTAAACTTAATTTTGAGAAAATCATGGCTCCATGCAACACATCTATTAATTCATCTATTGAAGGAATAGAAAATTGATCCTTGATAGTAACATTATTAAATTCTCTATAGTCTATACAAAATCTCCATAATCCGTCCTTTTTAACCAATAAAACTGGACTAGAGAATGGACTGGTACTATTCCTTATAATTCCTTGTTCAAGCATATCTCTTACTTGTTTTTCTATCATAGGTTTTGGAAAATGTGGATAACGTTAAGGTTTTACATTGATAGGAATAATACCTATGTTCAAATGAATCCGATGTTGAATATTGTTGGTGATACTCGATGCGGACTCACCATTCTGAGCCACCAATTGATAGAAAGATGATATAGCATCTGTTCTAATCAAGTGACATAACTAATGATGTGAAATTGGTTGTACCGTAGCTGGATCACCATAAAGAGACACCTCTTGCCCCCCTCTATTGAACTGCATAGTCGTTGTAATATAATCAATCATAATCGACCCTAAACTCTTCATCCACCAGCCACCCAATCCGCCCCTTGTATAGGAAGGATATGGAAATGCATGAGGAAATCATATTCTTGAATTATGATTGGTACATTCTCACATTGTCCTTCACACCACAATTTCGTACCATCTCTAATCATGATCGCAAAACCAGTTGATATTATGACTAGCAAATTCAGAAATTTATCTACTCTTGATTGTAGAAAATTATGTGTAATGCCACTATCTAATAATATTGATACTGGTTTTTTATTAATCATGCCTACAAAATGTAACATTTTAGGTGCCGGTATACCAGCTAATGCATGCAAACTAATCATGATTGCACTATCATTATATGAAATTACACTAACAGACTTCATATACTAAAAATCCTCTATTGTATATTCATTTTCTTCATTTTGTTCCTCAGTACAATCATCATCATTTACAATCATCAACAAAAAATTGGCTTTACACCTACAATTTCTACTATACTTCTCATCGCAGTTGTAGCATAATCCTGGATCTCTTCTTACTGCCATATGTTCTTGTGATAGTTTCTTGATAAGAAGTGATGGTTTGGTTTAGTCAAGTGTTTTGGTATCTGGTTTAGAAAAAGAAAATGGTTGGTCAAATGTTTTAGGTTTAGAAAATTGTAAGGTTGAGGAAGATGGTTTTGAAATAGATTTTGAGTGAATGCTGTTAAAATTTTTGTACTGATATTGATCATGGTACTTGGCCTCATGCAGTTTGGCTAGATTGATGGTTTGAATCATGTCTTGTGGTCTTGCAATTTGTAGTTCACGTTTCAAATGGGGTTTAAGACCTGATATGAAACAACTTATCAATAAACTATCTAGTAATCCAAACACTCTATTGGATAGAGCTTCGAATTTGGTCTGGTATTCTTCCACAGATGCTGTTTACAGTAGTTTGGACAGCTGACCCTGGACATCTTCATATATTGATGGTGCGAATATCTCTCTTCCACTGCTTTCTTGAAAGTCTCCTAGGTAGTAATCTTGTGATTCTTCTAGCCATTGGTACTACTCTAACACTCCATCCTCCATTGCAAATGAAGCTACTGTGATCCAATTTTCCAGAGGCACCTTATGAAAGTTGAAAAGCCTTTCAGTTTTAAATGACCACTCAACCGCATCCTCTCCATTAAACTTGGGAATCTCCAATTTAATGCCTTTGAGAATTGAACCTGAATTGACATCCTTGGAAAAAGATGACTCCTCGACAATTGATTGCTATGATACTACTGTTTGAGTCTAATTCCCCATTGCAGACAAGCTACTGCTTATAGTCTGCTTAACTTCTTCCATGAACACCGCTAACTTCCTATCCATTTCTTGCGTGATTGTAGCCTGTAACCTTTCTAACTTCTATTCCAAATTCTTGTTTCTTGTTTTAGGTGCCATCAAGATCAGAACCCAATTTCAAGAATCCTCCAAGGTTACTTCAAAACTACTTAACACACCTAGAATTTCAAGATCAACACTCAGAATCTACTTCAAGAAGACGAGAGCACCAAAATATTAGCACTAGGCCCACATAGTGAATAAGCCCAGCTCACTCACCCTTAATAATCCTACCACTACCTCTTCTCTTTGTTATTTCTACCACTCACTATTAAGTATCAAACCCTAATCCTTTCTCCTTCTTTGTTACTGAACTATCTCCTACTCTAATGGTGTTTGTTCATATTTTGCAGATAAAGCAACTTTCAAGTAATGCCACACTCCTTAGTAAGGGGACTACTTCTTTTGTAAGGGCCAAGAATGGTTTTCCCTTCTATTTCCATATATTTAATTTTGTTTCATTCTATTTTGTTACAATAGTTACATATGTATCTATTTTAACTGTCTTGTAACTACCTATTGTTATGCTACTATGAAATCCTTGTATTCATCTGGAAATGATCTCTGTCTTTTGTTATGTTCTTGCTGAGTTGTAACAGACTTATCCTTAATCTAAGTCTCGGGAATGTCTTGTCCAAAAATTCTAATACTTTCATTATATTTGTTATGCTCTTATTTTTTTTTTATATTTTGGCTTTATTTTTATGTTGACTAGAGTAATTCAAGTCCCAAGAAGTCTTGTCATAATTCTAAGATTTCCATTTTTATTTTATTTTGCTTTTAATTATTTTTACTATTTAAGGGGACTTATCCATTTCTTAGTCATAGGGAGCCTTGATCACAAGTTAAGACTCCCATGCATTAAATTTCTTATTTCTATAATATTTATTGTTTTGATCTTGTTTCCATAAATAATGACTCTAAAATATTGTTTTTATGTTCACTTGCATAAAATTTTTCATAGGCGATGTTATCATGCCAAAATACAGTTTTGAACTATTTTTATTTTGATAATTATTAGTTATGCAAAATATTGGTTTCAAATATTTTAGTAACATGTGAAGAAAATCTTGTTTCAAGAAGAAAAAAACTTAAAACAAGATCCTCCATTTAAATTTTCATAAACAATTAGTTATAAAAATAATATTGGAAAGTTCATGACTTGAAAATCATTTTTTTACTTAAATCACATACTTATAGAGATTTATGAAATATGAATTTCCATTAGCATTTAAGCCAATGTGTTCATAAACTTAGAATTTTCAGTTTTTCCATAAAGATGTCTTAATTAAATTTTTTCTTGTACAACTTCACCAAGATCATACATGTATTTTGAACTATTAATATTATTCATAAGTTATCTTTTAATTATAGAGTTGATATTTATTAAGTTAGAGGGTTTGTAAGATGTAAAAATGGCAAAAAGTCACAAAAATAAAATCTGGAAAATCTAGGACCAAGCTATACAATAGCATTCCGACCCTTAAATGACCTCAAAAATTAAAAATAACTTTAGAAATGGATATATCATCCGAAGTAGGTAAAAATCAACTACTTATATGTGAAATTTTGAGTTAAAATGAGTAAGTTTAGCCATTTTAAGTTGGAAATTTCATATAACCGAAAAATGACTCAAATTTACATTCATAGAGTTAGCTATTAAATAGAACCTTTATGAAATACTCATTTTGGGTACTTTTTTGATTAGGTGATGAGGATTAGATCACACCATTTCCCAAGGATTATTTCCATTAGAAGATCACGTTATGGTAGAGTAAGTTTCCTTATATTTTTCATATTATCGTTGTGCTTGTAATTTAGTGCACTACATTTATTCAAAAGATAAAATGGAATTGCTTGTGAGAGTATGTTGGGAATGTGTTATAAATTTCATGCTTGATCAAGAAATCATAAGTATATTGGAACCGTTCCCGTTTGGATAATATGTTTTTTTAATATTATATTGTTGCATGAACGCGAAAATTATGTTGGTCGCCTTTAACTGAAAATTTAACACCATTTGGACATTTAATCATAAATTGATCATGCATGGCATAAAGTTGAGTCGCATTTCATTTGCACTACTTCTCCTACACGTGGGACCGGAAAGATAAGGTACTAAGCTCTAGCATGAGGAATTACTACATTCGGAGAATACTGCCTCATAGAGGAGCCATGCTGGATCAATCACCTTGGGTAAGGAACCTGGGAACTAAGTAGTGGTGGTAGGTCGAAACCCAATAGAGTGTGATGCTCGAAAGGACCCTAATATTTTCAAAGCATTCCCTAACCCCTGATATGGACGGCATAAATCCATTCGACGTACAATTTCCGGTAGGTTGTACGTATTTATGCATAAGCATATGTTTGATGCATTCCATATGATTAAATAATCAGCTTGCCTATTATTGATACAGAATTGTAGGGTTATCTAACTAAGAATGTTGTTGCTTACCCCCAAATAAATTTTTGATGCAAGGTAAATTTTGAGACAATCCTAGAGACCACTGAAGGAAGTAAGCATGATAGGACTTTGAGAGCTTTTAGAGGAAATTCATTTATTTATTTATTTTGGATTTTAATGATAGATTTCCTAGAAAATCTCTTATGTTTTAGAAAGCTTCTTTTGTGGTAAGACAATTTATAATTTTATCGGGGGAATGCTCCTTAGAGATGCAAGACCTTATATTTTGATGAAATTATGATAGTATTATCTTGCGTGTTCTATTGTTACTATCTTAAAATTCATAACTCCACTAATGTGTCCTTGTTGTGAATGTACACCTTATACCAATATAAAAAGTTTTTGAGCGACTAGGGTAGTTATTCTTAAGTTTTAATATTGTGTAAGGCGAACTGTCACATTTAAGGTACCTATTAGGGCGTAACACTATGTAAAAGGCTGGTGGATTTCTTAATTTACAGAGTAGATATTATAATAGGTTTTGTTTATTGAATTTTGATTACTCCTATTTCAATGTTCATAAAAATTATTTTTCTATTAATGTATTATAAAAATAAGGTTTGAGATACTAAAGGAGGATTCAATAACTCGATTGAAAAAGAAAATAGGATTTTGAAATCAACATAGTTATGTGCAATCTTGGTTTAAATCTTATAACTCATGCTTTTAATGGAATTGAAATTATGGTGTGGGACATTGATATACTTGAACTACAAGTTCAATTAAAGTAACATGATTTATTAGAGAAATGTGTTGTTAACTGGTGAATATAAATAGATTATTTGAAAGGGATATCTATGATATAATTAGAATTTTGTGACTTGAGAGGGAAGTAAGTTCTTGTGAGTTTTAACAAAATCCAAGTAAAGAAACCTGATTATAATTATAAGACAATGAACGAAAATCCAGTTTAGATATTTCCATAATCTCACATCTATGCATTGGAGAGTTCTCCAATAGCAAATTCGTATTTAGACTAGTCTTTACAAGTAATTTTGAGTTATAATGATAACTTTAGATTGTAGTGGTAGTTTTTAGTATATTAAAATATGAAAATCCATAGATTTGATTCAGTTATATTAGATTTGGAACATTATATGTTAATAATTAGCTTAATTTTACTTGGAATACAATATGACCTTAGTCTCTCACTTCATACTACTTGCATAATTGGTATAGTTGCCAAGGTGAGTCAACAAAACTCATTTTGAAGAAAAAAAGGAGGTGTGCAAGGAAAAAATATTTTTGAAAAACTTGTGATATATTAGGTGATGCTTCATTACAAAACCAAGCAATTTTACTATGTAATTACTCAAACATGATTCTATTAGATTGTGTATTTTCTTGAGTTGCAGCATTCTCATCATAAATTAATATCTTTCTTAAGATTATTAATTCCTAATTCTATGTTGATCAATTGGAATCTCATCCTAGCCAAATCCCTTAAAATTGCATTGAATTATATGAATTCTATATTAGGTTTAACCCTAATACAAAAGATTTACTTTATAATATCTCTATGATTTTGTACAACTCCCTCCAATGATATAGATCTACTTTAACCAGGAATTTCTCAATTAACTAGAATGAAATGTATTCATGAACTAATAGGCATGCAATGTGAATTCAAGAAAACAAAGAAAAAAATCATAATTAAACTAAAAGGTACTAATAATTTATTGAATAAAAAAAATCCCAATTATATAAATAACCTAGAGTTCATCAAAATCTAGATTGAAAAATCTACTCATCCATAGATATTACAATCAAATCACAAAGAGTGAAAAAAACATGAAAACTATGAGAAAGAGAAACCATTTGATTGATTTTTCTTGCAATCTCCAATGATCTCATGTTGTTCTTGACTTAGTCTTGTTTTTTTCTTTCCCTAAAAGCTCTCAATTTGTCAAGATTTTTGTTTATTTCAAATACGAAATCTATTTACACTTATCTTCTAAATCTGGGTTGACATGAGGAATAGCACAGTCATGCTTTGCGGTCATGTTGCACTGACTTACATCAAATCTTTTCAACCTCCCAACACAGTCATTTCGACCCATCATGTTGTTTTCACAGAAATTTAATTATTCTCTATTCTTAGCATGAGGAAGCAACACGGTCATGTTGCATCTCATGTTAAGCTTCTCTTATCGACATTACCACTCAACATGGTCATAATCTGACTATGTTGCCTTTAAATTGCATTGCTATCTCAATTCTTTTAATGATACAAAACTTGTTCAACTCTTTAAGTTAAAATAGCATTTTAAAGACCTAAGACCATAATTTTAACTAACTAAATACCAATTTCATGAGATTATTCAACAAAATATGCAAATAAAGCTCAAAATATCTTATCCAAGCAAGGTCATTTTATACTTATCTCTAACTGCAAGCAACAGAAACGAGTTTAACTATCAAATAATTATTGACCAATTTATTTCTAAACCTAAGAACTTGCCCTTGGGAGGGGAACAATAGCTAGAAACGACTACTAATACCCCGCAGGCTGAAGAGCAATCTTTTATCTGCAAATTATTTAATCCATTGCCTTAATAGTCTCCTTAAAATAATAATTTAAGAATCAGTGTACTATCTACTACTATTTTGTACTTTTTGTGGATATTCTAATTTCTTGATAATTTGTTGATTTTTTTTATTAATAATAATAATAATAATAATAATAATAACCTAAAAGGAAAGGGATAGGCCAGCTTAGAAAATTGCCAATATAACTAGCTAGGTCTCTCATCTTATGCAGATATGGGCACGATTCCTGAACTAAACTGAACTGGAACCAGAATCGTCAATTATGGGTCTTGAAAAATAGGAACCAGAACTGGAACCGTCTCCTGTGGTTCTGGTTCGGTTCTATGGAACTGGTAGTTCCCAGATTTCGTTTTGGAACCGTAAAACTACCTTTTTTCTCAAGTAAAAATAAAAATTAAATAAATTTTAGTTTTTGATAAATATATTTTAAACTTAAAATAATTCACTATTGGTTTGAAAAATTTATTTAAACTATGCATTTATTTATATACAAAAAAAATTCATATTAATTGCAGTTAATAATATGAGATTACTAAGTATGTACTTTAGATGAAAAAAAATTATGATGCATAAAATAGTATTAATAAGGAAATGATTTTTGCTTTTATGAAAAGTTTATATAAATTATATATTAGTTTAAATTTTGTTTATTTGTGTTGTTGATAATAACACACTAAATATTGTAAATATGTAATAAATTTTATTATTTAAACGAAAAATGTAAACATTAATAATTATATATTTAATATAATTTTTAAAAAATTTCCTATATTTTTCTTTTTGTCTTCAATGGAATCAACTGGAACTGCTAGTTTTGCTTGGTTATAGGCCATAAAACCGCTTAGGAATAAAATAATTGATGGTTCCTTAGCCGATTCTGAAACCAGACAATCAGTCTACTTCCAGTTTTGGAACCACTAATTGTCACACCCCAAAAGGTACCTTAAACGTGACAGTTCGCCACATACGGTATTAAAACTTATGAATAACTTCCTGAAGTCATGCGAAAGTTTTCAACGCCATATGTAAGGTGTCTATCACAATAATAGGAGTCACCGGTAGGATGTAAAGTTCAAGATAGTAAATACAGCATACAAGAATCTAAATAATCATCCAATTTATCATTAAGAGAATATAATCCTTACATCATTTTAGGGTTTTTCCCCTATAATTCTCCAAATAATAATATCAACTAAATCTATCTCACAACAAAATAATACTAACACCAGAAGACATTGAAGGATAATAAACATAAGATCTTCAAAAGATTTCCAGAAACTCCTTAAAGTATAATCCCACTCGGGTATATGTAGTCTTTTGGCATGAAAGATATTGGTCATGTACAACAAAGGTCTATCGGAGTATAAGCATAACTAGCTTAGTGAGAATATTCCTCAATCAACGTACTTGTATAAATAACTTCAAATAAGTTATTAAACAAGCATATTAATGCATCAAGCAAGTGATCAAGTAATAAATATGATCTACCGGAAATCATATGTTTGAATGGATTTACCCCTCAATTCAGGGTTAGGTGTTTCAGGCTTTTTAAAACCCATCTTTAAAATCCAACTCATGTAGTTTATTTCAAACGCCTACTCACCCATCTTAAAATAGTTCTTTTAGGCTCCTAATCGTGCATCTCACAGATTTATGGCTCTTGGAAACCCGGCTAGTATACTCATGTCCCATCGGGTATAGCAGCTCATGTAATGAAACTAACTACGTGATATTCATGAATCAATTAATATAACTCATAGTATATGATTAGAGTAATTTAAAGGTGATCACAGAATTTACACTCACTCCAACAGAATAATAGTAAAACATAAGTTAATTAACAACGAATCATGCCTCGGTATGCTTAGCATTCTTTCAACCAATATTATCATACATAATTCATTTTCATCTTTTCCTACTTCTAGTGCCTCTAGCTACAAGCACAACTAAGTACGAAAAAGGTAGGGAATAAACTCACTTGGCCATGAGGATCTATCTTTCTTACGGATGAGTCGATCAGTAAATCCACTAATCAAAATAATCCTCCGAGTATGAATACTCCTCCTTGGGATCTCCTAATAAGAAGAATACCCATAATGAATATTTCTTATTGATTCTATGGTACTTATCAAAAACTATGTTATAAGATCGTTAAAATTTAGGGATGTAATCGAAGCGGGTCGTTATAGGGTACCCGCCCGCCCGCCCCGCTGAAAACCCTATAGGGTCAGATCCTATAGGGTTTTGGGTCGGGTTTTATGTTATACTCATAATCCATTGGGAAAACCCGACTCAATATAATTAAAAAAATTAAAAATTTTAGTTTAAGGAATGTACTCGTTCATTAGTTGAATGATGCTTTTCATATAATCATTTTGTTATTTAGGTGTTGAGTCACATGATAGGATATAAATTATATTTACAATTAATAATCACTGACCAATTATCCAGAGAAAATCGATTTCCATGTGCAACCTTCCCCACTTTTTCAAAATTTATTTCTTTCCCATGCAACACAACTGTAAACCCCGGAAATTCTCCACATTAGTACACTACTCTAAAGTAGAATGTATGAACTAGTTAACAAACTTAGATTCTAATAAAAACCCTAAGAATAGATCAATGCATTGATTTTGGCTAGATAAGGATCTAGAAATTGAATAAAGAACTTCTTTGACCCTAATTGATACCAAAAACGAGATTTCGTATCTTGAACGGATAATTTAAGATATGATTAAAGGAAATCTAAATTTTCAAACCCAAAACTTGTTATACAAATAGATTAAATAGAAAAATATAAATATAGAGATTAAATGACTACTTTTGAACTCAACAATAATTTGAGATTAGAACAATGAGTAGTAATGAGCCTATGCATGGATTTAAACCCTAAATTCAAGATTTCTATATAGTATTAAACGTTGCTAATAAGATTTCATAATAGGTACCAAAAATTAAAGATAAATAGATAATTTAGCTTCTATATCAAATGCGATATTAAGTAGTTAATCAACTACGCTTATAGACAGGAAACGATAACCTAAAAATAAACCGTTAGGATTATAAATACACGATAAAAATATAAACTGATGCATAACTCAAGATCTAAACTTCAAATAAATAATTGAATCACACCATTGTTCTACTTAGGATTTCCTTAAGTTATTGGAGCCTCAAACAAAAATTGACCTAATGAGTTTAGGAAACCCTAATCGCGGGAGATAAAATTCTAAAAACAATTAATCACGTAAATTTAAAACTTAAAGTTGTATTGTTTGATAACCCAAGTATTTTAGGATTCTATAAAAATATTTTTGTACAAAAACTCTCAAATATTAGCTAATTTGTACTCGTATACTTATTAAACTATCCTAAAACTAAGTTAATTAACTAACTAGTATTAATATGTATAGTAGTTGTTGTGTTTGCCGACTGCAAATTGCTTCATCGGATGGCTTGGATTACATTGAAAAAGGAGAATCGAAATTTGCTTCAATAATACACATTAGGTCAACAAAATCAACTTTAGAAGCCAATCAAACCTTGCCAAATCAACCCCACATTTATGACAATGAGAACAAATGATAAAACAGTGATAACTTGGAGGAAATTCGGATCAAATTTCGGGGGAAAACGCTGCAGCAAAGCTCCTTCTTTTGCTTTCTATATATATATGTTTAAGACACTTAATGTAGAAACAAACAAACACTAAACACTCTCAAATTTTCCAGATCAAACCTACTCGAAATCAATAGCCAAAAAGACCTAAAAAACAGAAATCAACTCGTCCAAAACAATCCAATTCGAATCAAGGAAAAATACAATACGAAAAACATTTGAAACAAGCTCGAGGTGAGTTAATGTAATTCGAATGGTTTTCTTTTAAAACTAAGGATTGGAACTGACTTTTGATAATCATAGGAACATAATCAACACGAAAACAAGCTTCGAATTCCATCGGATTGGCTCAACCAAGGTAAAATTCGAAAACCCTAGTTGCACTTTACTAGAATCGAAATTTAAGAATATATGCTTGTAGAAGCGTTAGGAGTTGTTGTATATATATATACAAGATATAGAAACACTTAGGAATGGTTTAGAAATGTTTTTGACGTAGAAAATTCAAGAAATATGAACTGTTTCATCGGAGAAGATGATGAACAGTGCTAACACTGTCCATAAGCCGGTAGTGTAAACGTCCAAAGCCAACGGGTTATAAGGGTAGGCCAGCGATGTAGAGACGACTTACACTGGAACAGAAGTTACGTAAAACTTATTTTCACGTAGAATGAACGAACACCGGCTATGTGGGATTATACGCCGGCGGCGTATAGTCTGGTGTACATGGAAAGCTGACGGCTTTTAAGCCGGCGCAAATGATACGAAATAATATGCAAATCAAAAGAACACTGGCACCTGGGTTGCAACGCCGGCGGTGTTAGAGCCGGTACACTCGTATTTCTTCTACGAGAAGTTTGTATTGCATGAACATAATATATATATATATATACACACACACAATAAATACTACTAAACATATTATATATATATATATATATATATATATGTTAACATAGAATTTACTAAGTGGATAACTAAATACAAACATTTAGAATAAATTTAAGTAATATTTGATAAATCTTAAAACCCTAAAATTAGAGAAAAATATTAAGTGTTAATAACAACTATAAATAATCAAATATTTGTTCTTTGCAAATAAAATAGGTAAGAATGGAAATTGAAATAAGCTAAATTTACGAATAATGTGACTTCTAAAAATGACAAAATAGTTATACAAAATAAATTAAGAGAAACACGATGACACTAAGTAATAATAAACAAATATGATTTACTATATTGAGTCAGGTATAGAATAACATAAAATTAGTGTTAATCACTACAAAACTTGATAAATATCAGTTTAGGACACTAGACACGTATAGGAATTTAGCTTTATAATCTATATTATATTGATGAATACTTTATTCATCTCAATAGGTGATTTTGATACCCTAGAAGATCTTCCGGCGGATTATTATGATTAAGTCACCATGAGCAGGTGAGTAATTCAATCGTATTATACTATTTGTGCTTGTAAATAGCTGAACATGTAATACAAAGACAATCAAATGAATGTTTTGTTGGAAATATGTTGTGATCTGATTGTATGATTGTTAATCTACCATTACAAAAGTGATAATATAATGATTTGATGTTGTAAAGTAATATGATGATTGTGTGTAATGTATGATCACCATGAAATTGAATAAGAGCTTGAGAGCTGGAAGTCTATGGTTCTACTTGGGATTAATGGTTATATTTCCTAGAATAGATTAGCTAGTGCTATTTTATCAATTATGAACTATAAGAAAACTACATGGTTTGTAATACTTCGGTGATACCTTATGATTAAGATAGCAGTTATTTACTAATTTATTTCTTACATGTATTTATCATTTCTTATCAAAGCAACTAAAAGATCCTGGTATTTTGGAAAGCATGTCACTCTCTGAAGATAATCTAGTGACAGTTTTCAAGTGTGACTTCTTTACTTTTACTAGGGTACCCTCGGGGCGTGACAACAACAAGGTATAAAAATTAAATTTCTCGGACAAAATAGATATTATATATATATAATGACAAATAAATCAAAAATATATGGATCATCGTGTAGTATCATCATTTTATTATTATTATTACTATTGTTTTATTTTTTTGAGTTGGTATGTATTATATATATATATTATATAGATATATGTAAGTCTTCTAATAAATAAATAATAGCTAGTGACTCTTTTCTAAAAGCATATACGAATTCCGTCATTGTAATAATGCTTTCTACGATAATGCTATTATTTGTGTCCATATATACACAACACAGCTCGTCAATCCTATTAAGAAGAGTTTCTTTTATATATCTATTTAGTATTTATCTCAATAATCAATGTAAATTATCGGGTCGGGTCGGGTTCTGGAATAGAATGACCCATCCTAAACCCGCCCCGTTTACATCCCTATTAAAATTCGTATAGAAGATAATTCCAACTTAAAATGGCCATAACTTGGTCATTTTAACTCGGAATTGCACAAATAATATACCGTTTTCTACCTACTCGAAAAGATCTATCCATTTCTAAGGTTATATTTGTCATAAAAAGCCATTTGGGTTGGAAAATACAATGGTACAGAATAGCTACGAATTTATAGTTCACAAAATATGATTTTCCAAACTTTACTTTACTAAAAAATCCTTAAGCAAAATATATGGATATATATATATATAGTTGAAAAATCCTTTAAACATATATTTATACTCATATTGTATGCATGATTTTTGTAGTGTTGTCTCAATATTGATATTTCATAAACAATTTGTCTTTAAGGGTTTTAAGAGATAAAACTTTTGAAAATTTCTCCTTTTTGAATTGTTAGAAGGAAAACTAAAATATATTTGAGTTGTTATGAGTAAATATTTTTCTATTATAATTTCATTTTCTCACTTTTCAAAAGTAAATTCATTTTAAAAATTTTGGTTCTTTAAGTTATCTACTAACTTCATTTCTAGTAATTGAAAATAAGTTTTTCAAAATATCCTTTAAGTTTTCAATGTGGTCAAATATTTAAAGTTGTGTTAAATGTATGTTTTCCCCTTATTTTTATATCCTTTCTCTTCTTTAGGATATAAGTTTACCTTTAAACTTTACTTACTTAGCAAATTCTATTTTTTCTAAGTTGGTTTCGTAAATAGTGAGTTGGTTTTACCTTGGTTTGAAAACTTGTTTTATTCTTACTATTTGTCAAGTGATAGAATAATTCCTTTAGGCAAGTTTATGAGAAAAGCTTTCTTAATAAAGAATTATTAACATTAGAACTTAGCAAAAAAAAAATTATTTTAATTTTGAAAAGAGAATAACAATATAAAATTTAAGTTTTGAAGAAACTTTCTTAGTATGTGATTTTCAAAGTCTATAATGAATCTATTTAAATATTATAAAAGATATGGTTGAGTTAAAATCTTAAAAATTTTATCTTTATAGAGTATTTAGTTTTGATTTATAAAAGAAATGAGTTCCTTTTATTATTTTGAAGAAATCTACATTACTACTTTTTCTAGAATTTAAGATTAGCTTATCCTTTGAAAAGAGTTTATTAAAAAGAAAACTTAGATTTTTTTGTTGAAAATTCCTTTTGTTAAGAAATCTAGTTTACTTTTCTTTATTTAAGAAAGAACCCATTTTTATTTTTATTTAAGACAACAACATTCTAATCATGCATGAACATGTAGCAATGTAAAAGTAAAGATAACACATAATAAAATAGAAAGAAATACTTGTAAGTAAATAAACATAATAAAATAGTCAAGCATTGGGAACCTTAGCTTCATCAAGGTATCCCAATCATGTATTGAGAGCCTTAGCTTCATCAAGGCAACCAGAGACTAAGAATAGACTAGTCCCAAAAGAAAAAAAAGAAAGAAAATTGTTTTTACTTGATATGGACAAGTCTAAGACTAGAAAGACTAGTCTTAATAAATTGCATAAAACAAGTAAATAAATAAATTGCAAGACATGAAAATAAAATAACAAATGAGCTTATATGCTCTAAATAAATCTATATACATAGTATACATAATACTATATAAGTTAGATTAGAGCAAAAATAATAACAACAACATAATAACATAATGTAAAATAAGAACATGAACAAAAACAAAACATGAACATATTGTTGCTTCCTTAACTCATATGAGTCTAAGAAACATATACTAAGCTCATGCTAAGTTGTATGAACATGATGGAGAAATATAAGTAAGATTTTACCTAAGGTTTAATAGGGGATTTGAAAAGAGATGAATGGGTAGTGTGTTTTTATTACTTTTCTTGAAGAGTAGAAATTGGTAGAGAGTGTTTTAAAAGAGATTTGTTGGAGAGAGGTTTTGAGAGGGAATTTTGGTAGAGTTTTGTTATGTAAAATGGATGTATGAAAGAATGAAGAAGGAAGGGGATATTTTTAGAATTTTTGGAGTGAATTTTTGATGTAATAAAATAAATTAAAAAAGAAAAATAATTGAGAGGAAGAGAGAGAAAGTGGTGCTGGTTTAGTGTGTAGAAGGGGAGGAATTGATTTGTTTTGTAATTTTTTGTAAGAAAAGAAATAATGTGTAAAGTTTGATGTGAATAAAGTTGTATTGGAAATGTAAAAAGTAAAAAAATAGGTATGTAGGTAGTAAGAAATAGGTATAAGAAAAAGTAGAGATAGTGAATATCACGCCCCAACGGGTACCCTAAACGTGACAGTCCACCACACTCAATATTAAAGCTTAAGTATGACAACCTTAGCCATTTCCAAAAGCTTTTATATTAAGTATAAGGCGTGCTTCCACAACTTTAGAGGACCATATATGGAATTATGAAGTTTAAGAAGATATAAATAACACATTAAGAAAAGAGGATTCATAATAATCATTCATTCATAGCAATGGTTTTGCAAACTTAGGGACATTTCCCAAGATCACTATTCTATAACAAGATATTTGTATATAATCTCTAATACTAAACTTCATCTTAGAATTCCTTTATTTAAAAGAAATTACCTGCCCGCAGGGTCCACGTGGCTTTAACCATAAATAGGGAAACTGTAAAAGATATCTATTGGGGTATAAGCTAATAGGCTTAGTGAGAATTATTTCCATAAATAATTTCTTGTAATCAAAGTTTCAAACAGGTTAATTAAGCAAACAAATGGGATGCAACATACACGTGGGCAAACAAGACAAGTAGTTTTCCGGGAACTATATGTTGAATGGATTTGCGCCCTCTATTCGGGATTTGGTGATACATAACCTCAAATAAAGTAGTTTTAGTTAAAAAAAAGGTTTAAGCTTGCGAGCACTCATCACCAAGCATTCCAATCTACTTGAAAAATGACCTTGCTTTCGGATCTTCTACCAAGCATTTTCCTTAAGCCGCCAAGCAATCGCTTTCGGATCTTCCGCCAAGTGTTGCTTTCGACATGAGCTTACTATCCTTCTCACCCAAGGATAATAACCCAAAATGCAATGTGACTCTGTAAACCCCCGAAAGTTTCATAATTCTTAAAAATAATCCTAGAAGTCCAAATATCAAAATTTAAATCCCGAAAATCGACTCAAGATAAAACCAAATTCTAGATCGAGTCAAACACCGGAAATGAAACCCTAAAAATCGAACCAAGTTAAAACCTAATTCCAAATAAGATAAAAAATGAGATTTCTTAATCTGAGAAATAGGGAACCCTCAAAAACGAATAATATAAAGTCCAATCCGTACGTCAATCAAATCACCTAACCGTTCCTAACACGCAAATCAAAATGATAGATCCAAATACCGCTTAATAACGAAATGATAAAATCTTAAATCCTTCGGTAAATTTTAGAATCACAATTTTCAATTTTCACCAAATGTCAAACCGAGTCAACTCCTAACCCTAGACTCGGTTAAACGATCCCGAAAACTAAAAACTAGTAAATAATCTCAAATAAAATAAGAGAAATCATAGATATTGAGCTAAAAATATAAAACGACCAAAACTCAAAAATTATACGGTCTTATGAATAACTCAATAAAATCGAAAGTCAAAACGGAACCCTAAAAAATCAACAAAGCCTATGACGAACCCTAGCATTTAAGATATGGCAATCTCGCAATCTCAAACCCTAGAAAACGAAATTAAGCCAATAGCTGAAAATAATTTGTAATAATATAAGGTAACATAAAAATATCGGATTCGCGAATTTTGAGTGTCCTTTAGACTCAAACGGGGACAGTTCTCGAAAAGCGTGTCCCGGAGCTTGTAATATTAAAAATATTCCGTTTATACCAATAGACTTGTAAAAATATAAGGATTCCAAAAATACCAGTTTTAGAATTTTTCAGTAGCTAAAAATTACAGATATCGCATTATTATGCGTATTTTTATTACTACCGGTACTTTAATTGTCTAGTCTACTATTCATAGTACTTTTCTACTATTCATTACTATTTCACTATCTCTACTTTTTCTTATACCTATTTCTTACACCTATATATGTCACGTCCCAATGGGTACCCTAAACGCGACAGTCCGCCACACTCAATACTAAAGCTTAAGTATGACAACCTTAGCCATTCCCAAAAGCTTTTATATTAGTGTAAGGCGTACTTTCACAACTTTAGAGGACCATATATTGAATTATGAAGCTTAAGGAGATATAAAAACATATTAAGAAAAAAGGATTCACAATAATTATTCATTCATGGCAAAGACTTTACAAACCTATGGACAACACCCTGAATTACTAATCTATTATATAAATATATGCATGCTAATACTAGGCTAAATTTTACCCAAATTTCTAATGTTCAAGAGAGATTACCTGCCCGCACGGTCCACGTGGCCTTAACCATAAGTACGAGAACTGCAAAAGATATCTATTGGGGCATAAGCTAATAGGCTTAGTGAGAACTATTTCCATAAATAACTTCTTGTAATAAGATTTAAACAAGTTGATTTAATCAAACAAATGTAATGCACAAGCACGTGGGCAAACAAGCATATAGCTTTCCGGGAACCATATATTGAATGGATTTACGCCCTCCATTCGGGGTTTGGGGATACTTATCCTCAAAACAAGTAGTTTTAATAACAGAAAATTTTAAGCTTGCGAGCACTCATCGCCAAGCATTCATTAAAAAGTTTTAAACTTGCGAGCACTCATCGCCAAGTATTCCGAATCTACTTGATTTGACCTTGCTTTCGGATCAACCGCCAAGCATATTCCATTAAGCCGCCAAGCAATCGCTTTCGGATCTCCCCCAAGTGTTGCTTTCGACATGAGCTTACTATCCTTCTCACCCAAGGATAATAACCCAACCATGCAATGTGACTCACTTCGTGGTATGCATGAGTTCATTAATTTATAAAGTCATAACATAATTATTTCAACTTTATGGCGATCAAGGAATTTCACACAAATCAATATTAAACTAAAACAATCACTTAGAACAATTCGGGCTTCGATATTCTTAGAATTCTTTCAAGGAATTATTTTACATGCATATCGGTTTATCTTTTCCTAACTCTAGTGCAACTAGTTTACAAGCACAACAAGTATAGCATTTAATGGAAATAAACTCACGATGCCATTGTCGTCTATTCCTCTAAGCGGATGAGTCGTTCACACACTCCACTTAATCGTAATAGTTCTTGGGTAAAAGAATCCTTCCTCGGGGTTACCTAACCAAAGAAAATACCCACAATGAGTTTTTCTTGATGATTTTCTTGAATTTTGACAAAACAATGTCAAAGAACGTTAAAGTTCGTATAGAAGAATGTTCCAACTTAAAATGGCCATAACTTGGTCATTTTAACTCGGAATCGCGCATATAATATACCGATTTCTACCTACTCGAAAAGATCTACCCATTTCCAAAATTATTTCCATCAAAAAAGCCATATAGGCTCCGAAACAGTGGCGACAAAATTCACCACGGATTTTCAAGAAATCAAAATTTGTTTGATAAATACTTAGTTATCTATATAGTTGAAAAATTCTCTTTTTATAACTATATAACCCATATTTAAGCATGCTCAAATGTCTTGTTGTCCAATTATTTTTCTTAGGTAAAACAATGTCGGGTTGAAGCTTTTCGGAAATTGTTTTTGTGAATTTCTTTGAAATGAATACCTTGTTTTCTTTATTTTCTAAAAACGTTTTATGTTGGTTTCATTTATCTTTTCTAAGTGACCTTTGAAAATAAAATCTTCTACTTTCTAAGTTACATTAATACTATATTTGAAGTTTTCTAGGAAATATGCTTTTCTTCATTTTTCTTGTGTAAATTCCTTTGTTTACTTGTTTTGCAAAAATCTTTACTTGATATTTCTCATTCTTTTTTCATGTCTCATATTTTTCAAAAATAATCATCCATGCATGAAAATTTGTTTTCTTCATAAAAACAATGTGGAACAATTAAGGACTTTTTGTAGAAAAACTAATTTCTATAATCTCATTAACTTCTTTTGTAACTTGAAAAGAAATAACTTTATTATTTTCAAACCATAAATTTTCTTTGCCTATTTGTTTGCAAGGTCTTTACTTAAAATTCCTTAGTCATCCATCTTATTTTCTTTCTTATGAAAAGAACCATTTTTTCAACAAAATATTTTCTTTTGAAAAACAAGGTGGATAATAAGGATCTAAGTGGCTTTTAAAGTAAAAGTAGTTTATAAAATTATAGTAAGTTCTTTTTGTAACATGAAAAGGAATGAGTTTATTTTGTGTTGCTTTATAAATTTTATACTTTACATAAATTTATTTCTAAGTGACAAAATTCTTCTTTTTGTTTAAATAAAATCATGGACAACAATCTAAATAAACATGATTATGAGAATAATAATAACCAAAATAACATAAAGCATAATAATAAAGTCAAGTATTGGAGTCTTAGCTTTTTCAAGGCTCCCGGAACTAAGAAGTAAACTAGTCCCATAATAAAATGAAAGAAAGAAAATCTTGTTTTGACTTGATGAGGACAAGTCTAAGACTAGAGACTAGTCTTAAAAACAACTTGGAATAAATAAAATACATTGAAGTAAATAAATTGCATGAAAGGTAAATAAATTGCAAGACAATGAGCTTATATGCTCTAAATAATATATATATAGCTATATAGATATATAGATAGTTATGAACATAAGAGAAACATAAATGAACAAAAGAGAAACATAAATGAATATAAAGGAAACATGAACATAAAGGAATTATGATTATGAACAAAAACAAAGTATGAACCTATTGTTGCTTTCTTAACCTTCATGGTTTTAGAAAACACACATTAAGTTCATACTAAGTAGATGAACATGGAAACTTCTTGAAGAAACTCTTACCTAAAAGAAGCTAGACTAAGAAGAACTCTTGGAAGGAACTCTTGAGAGAATTTGAGAGAGATTTTGCTATAATAGCTTTAGAGAAGAAGTGGTGTGAAAGAAGTGAAAGAGGAGGGGGGTATTTATAGGAATTTGAGGAGTGATTTTTGTGTGATTAAAATAAAGTGAAATTAAAACAAATTGAGGGCATTAGAGAGGGGGGGCGCCGGCCATGCATGGGGGAGGGGGATTTGATTTATTTTTTGACTTTTTGGAAAGATAAAAGATGTAATATGTAAGGTAGATGTGATATAAAGTTATGGGAAGGTAAAAAGTTAAGTTTATAGGTTATGTAGAGTGTAAGAATAGGTGTAAGAAAAAGTAGAGATAAAAGAATAGTATAAAATAGTAATGAATAGTGTAATGTAAAGTAGATATGACTAATAAAGTACCGGTAGTAAGAAAATTCGCGTATAATAGCTATATCTGTTATTTTTACTTACCGAAAAATTACGAAACTGATATTTTTGGAAAACTTATATTTTTACGAGTCTAACGGTGTATTCGGAATATTTTTACTATTCCGGGCTTCCGGACACGTTTTTCGAGAACTTTGTCCGATCGGGTTCGAAGGACATCCGAATTTCACGAAACTGAACTTTTTATAAAACCTATGGTTATTACGAACTATTTTAGCTAATAATTCTAACTTCGTTTTTCAGGGCCAAGGAAAACGGCAATGCCGAATTTAGTTTGATACGGTAGACTAGGGTTTTGCTAACCTTTAGAGTTCCGTTTGACTTCCGGTTTAGGGTTTTATGCTAAACTGATTCCAAAAATTTAGGGGTTTACAATATATCTATTTTTTTACCTTTTTCATTTCCAATACAACTTTATTCACATCAACTTTACACATTACTTCTTTATTACACAAACAAATAAAATAAAAACAATTCCACCCCCCCCCCCCCCCCCAAAAGGACCAAAACCGCGCCTCCCCCTCTCCATCAATCTCTATTTTATTTCTTTTTCAATTATTTTATTACATAAAAAATTCACTCCAAAAATTCTATAAATACCTCCTTCCTCTTTCATTCTTTCACACAATTCTTTACACTACCAAAACTCTCTCAAATTCAATACACAAACTCTCTCTACAACATTTCCCTCTACCAAAACTCTCTTTCACCAAATACCCACGACAATTTCTCTTTATGCAATACAACTACCATCTCTCCATAACCACATAACCATACATTCACTACCATCTTCATACCACACAAATACCTTAGGTAAAAATTTCTTTCAACCATTTATCTATTCATGTTATGTAACTTAGCATGATTATGGTGTTGTTTTGAAACTCACATGAGTAGTAAAAGCAACAACATGTTCATGTTTTGTTCTTGTACATAAGCTTTCTATTTTATTATGTTGTTATTATTATTGTTATTATTTGTTTCTAATCTAACTTATATTATGTATATATATTTATTTAGAGCATATAAGCTCATTTGTTATTTATTTACTTTCAAGTTATGCCATTTATTTATTTTATGCAATTATTAAGACTAGTCTTTCTAGTCTTAGACTTGTCCATATCAAGTCAAAACAATCTTTTATTTATTTATTTTCTTTAATCTTTTGGGACTAGTCCATTCTTAGTCCCGAGATGCCTTGATGAAGCTAAGGCTCCAATACTTGACCGGGATTCCTTGATGAAGCTAAGGTTCCCAATGCTTGATATTTTATTTCCTTGCTTATTATTTGTTTCTATTATTTTCTTATGTTCTCATTATTTTATATGCTCATGATATTTGCATTTACATAATGTTAATGTCTCAACTAATTTAAAAATAGATTGATTTTTTTTTTTTACTAAAGGAACTTAAAGCTAGAATTTCTATTAGGTGATTTATCATGAAGTTATTATCAACAACCTAGAAATAGAGTAATACAAGTTTTCTCAAATTTTCTTAAATAACAAAGATAGTTTTATCAAGAAAACATAAGAAATAAATATTTTCTTTGTATTTTATGATAATCTAAGTTTTAAGAAAAATAAATCGTTAATATTTAAAGTTTAAGACTTAAACTATTTTCTAAACTAAGAAACAAACTAGTTTTCAAAGTTAATATAAAAATCAACTCATAGAGTTATGAACCCACTTAGGAAAAGTAATGATTTTCAAATTTCTAAAAGAAGGAACTTATTTTCAAAAGAATATAAATAAAGTAAGATTAACAATAATGGATTTTATCAACAAAGATGATTCTTTTCAAAAGAAATGAAAGAACAAGTTTTAGAAAACAAAAGCTTATATTTTAGAAATGAATATAAGAAGACAAGACTCATTTTCTAAAACCATCCTAAATACAAAATTATGAAAAGGTTTTCATCAAACTTAACATACTTTTGATAAATTTGATTTTTAAAGTAAAACTCATGGAAAACTAAGGTTAAAAGAAAATTTATTTGTCCTTGGGAAAAAGAATGAAGAAAATAAAATAAGAATATACTCATTTATAACAATCTAGGAAAATATAAAGTTTCTTTAAAATACTTGAAAAGAAATTTTCAAAGTTAAAGTTTAAATGAATTGTTTTATGAAATAAATTGTTGAGACACTACCATTAGGATTTTTGCATATAAAGTGAGCTTATCTATATATTCAAAGTGTTTATCAAATATATATTTATACACATATTTTGTTACAAAAAGATTTTCTTTAAAATAAAGTTGAGTTAGAAAACGGATTTGCAAAAGTTTGGTAATTTTCGTTTTAAATCTGAACCCAATGTTTTCGGAACCCAAATGACCTTATATGACAAAGATGACCTTAGAAATGGATAGATCTTTTCGAATAGGTAGAAAACAGTATATTATATGCGAAATTCCGAGTTAAAATGAGCATGTTATGGCCATTTTAAATTGGAATTTCCTCTTATATGATTTTACCGCGATTTTAAGAGAAGTTTTGAATCTCCAAGAATAGAAATTTCATGAAAGACTTATCCCGGATGTTTCTTTTGTCTAGGTGACAAAAGATACGAGATTACCCTACCCGAGAATTACTACGAAGATAGCGAAATGGACGAGTGAGTTATTCCTCCTAAATTCGTTACCTTGCTTGTGCTTGTAGTGGCATTAGTATACTAAGAAAAGATAAAAATGGATATATTTGGGGTATTTGGGATTATGTATATGTGATTCTATGTTTATGTGTAAAATAAGAATTAAGAATATCACAACTTCAAACTGTTTGCTTAAATAATTTTGTTTACTTACTTGTATGCCTATTTATTGTTTGCTAAATTGATTGATCGCCCCTAATAAACCTTAATAAGGTTTGGCTTAAGAAAACTAAAATGCTCACGCATAGCATCCATCGAGTCACATCTTTTCGGAAGGTTGCTACTTCTACGCGTAGAGTTGGATTAGCTATGATTGTGCGGTGCCACGAGCCATGTTCCTTCCTGGAGAATCCAAATCGCTCGGGGAAAGCGGCTCTAGGTTCAGAGCCGAGCCAATCGAACGTTGTGGGTGAGGACCTAAGGACTAGTAGTAGAAGGTCAAGGACCTTCAACCCCGATTCCTAACCTTTGATACGGAGGGGTAAATCCGTTCTATATATGGTTTTCGGATAACTATATATATTTGCGTAATCATATGATTGTTGCATTGCTTGCATAGCATATGAGTGAAAATCTAAATAAACTTATTTGAATATATGGTACGAATGAAAAAGAATATCTCACTAAGCTAGTTGTAGCTTATACCCCTATAGATTTTGTTGAAACAGGTATATCCGTGGCTTAAATTGAGGGTCTTGACATTGAGGAAATCATGGAAGGATTGGTTAAGCTTCTATGAAGGAAATAGAATCATAAGATAAGTAATTTTGTAAGGTTTTTTATATATAATGACTTATACGAATAGTGATGTATATTTATTTGAAGATAATAGATGGACATGCCCCTAAGAATTGCAATGCAATATGTTTATGTTTTACTATAAGTATTCTCTTTGCCTTGTTACTTATTTATTATCAATATAAATTGCGCTACTCCGATGCGTTCCCTTGGTTGTGATGTACGCCTTGTACATGATATGGAAGCCTTTGCGTGACTAAGGTAGTTATTCCTAGGCTTTAGTATTGTGTTTGGTGGACTGCCACGTTTAGGGTACCCCTCGGGGCGTAACAGACTCACTTCGTGGTATGCATGAATCCATTTATTTGTAATACTATAACATTATTATTATCAAGTTTAAGGTAATTAGGGCATTTCATACAAAGCAAGTGTTATACTACTAATAAGCAATTTAAATCAATTCCGGCTTCGATATTCTTAGGATTCTTTCAAAGAATTATTTCCATACATAACCATTTGTCTTTTCTTAGCTTTTAGTGCAACTAATTTACAAGCACAACAAGTATAGCATTTAAAGGAAATAAACTCACAATGCCATGTCGACTATTCCTCTAAGCGGATGAGTTGTTCACACACTCCACTTAATCATAATAATTTTTGGGGTAAAGGAATCCTTCCTCGGGGTCACCTAGCCAATGAAAATACCCACAATGAGTATTTCTTGATGATTTTCTTGAATTTTGACAAAACAATGTCAAAAGAACGTTAAAGTTCGTATAAAGGAATGTTCCATCTTAAAATGGCCATAACTTGGTCATTTTAACTCGGAATCGCGCATATAATATATCGATTTCTACCTACTCGAAAAGATCTACCCATTTCCAAAATTATTTTTAACAAACAAGGTCATATAGGCTCCGAAACAGTGGTGACAAAATTCACCACAGATTTTTCAAAGTCAAAATAACTTTGGTTCAAGAAATCAAAATTTGTTTGATAAATACTTAGTTATCTATATAGTTGAAAATTTTTCTTTTTATGGTTACTTAGCTCATATTTATTCATGCTCAAGTGTTTGTTGTCCATTTATTTTACTCAAGTAAAATCATGTCGATTTTGGTGTTGTTTTAGAAAAATATAGTTTACAAGAATTTCATGTTGGTAAACTCCTTGAAATGACTATTTTGTTTCTATTTATTTTACGAAAATGTTTTATATTGGCTTATATATATATATCCAAGTAACTTTTTGAAAATAAATTTTCTTCCTTCCAAGTTTCCTATACTAAGACTATTTTGGAGTTTTTAGAAAATAAACTATTTTTCCTACTCATTTTTCTTGTACAAATTCTTTTATCTATTTATTTGTAAAAATCTTTATTGAACAATTCTCATCCTTTCCTTATGTTTTATGTTTTTCATAGAAATCATTCATGCATAAAAATTTGTTTTCTTGACAAAAACAAAGTGGAACAATATGTGACTTAAGAAACTTTTTATAGTAAAAGTAGTTTCTAAAATTTTTTGTGGTTTCTTCTTGTATCTTGAAAAGAGATAACTTTATTTTTGTTTTCCCAAATCATAGATTTTCTTTTTACATAAACTTATTTCTAAGTGTCAAAATCTCCCTTTTTGTCGATTCATTTTTAGAACTTGAAACTTTGGACAATAATTTAAATGAACATGAATTATGAGAAAATAATAGCAAGTAAAATAACATAAGTAATAAAGTCAAGTATTGGAGTCTTAGCTTTTTCAAGGCTCCCGAGACTAAGAAGTAGACTAGTCCTAAAATAAAATAAAATGAAAGAAAGAAAACTTGTTTTGACTTGATGAGGACAAGTCTAAGACTAGAGACTAGTCTTAAGTAAATAAATTGCAAGGAATTAATAAGTAAATTGCAAAGGAAAGTAAATAAATTGTATTGCTTAAAAGTAAATAAATTGTAAGTGAGCTTATATGCTCTAAAGGATAGGTATATATATATATATATATATATAGATAATAATATTAAGATATAGTAGCAATAATATGAACATAAATAGATTTTCATGAATAAGAAAAATACATTAACATAATGTAGCTTCCATAACTTGTAGTCTGTGGAAACTCATACTATGGTCATGTAAAGTTACATGACATGAAGAAAAAGTAAATAAAAGAAGTTAGTTACCTAAATGAGACTTTAGTATGGTTATGTGGTTATGAGTTTTAGTTGTTGGTAGAGGTTGTTGTGGAATTATTTTGAGAGAGTTTTGGGATGGTATTTTGAGAGAGTTTTGAGAGGAGAATTTAAGAGAGTTTTGATAAGAAATTTGTGGGTAGTGAATGTGTGAAAAAAAGTGAAAGAGGAGGGGGGTATTTATAGGAAAATGTGGAGTGATTTTTGTGTGATTAAAATAAAAGAAAATTGAAACAAATTGATGAGGATAGAGAGAAGAGGGCGCCGGCCACAACTAAAGGAGAGGGAGAGAGATTTTATTTATTTTTTATTTTTTGTTAAATAAAAGATGTAATATATAAGGTAGATGTGAAATAAAGTTATGGGAAAGATAAAAAGTAAAGATTATAGGTTATGGAGTGTGTAAGAATAGGTGTAAGAAAAAGTAGAGATAAAAGAATAGTGTAGAATAGTAATGAATAGTATAATGTAAGATAGATATGACTAATAAAGTACCGGTAGTAAGAAAATACGCGTATAAATGCGATATATGTTATTTTTACTTACTGAAAAATTACGAAACTAATATTTTTGGAAAACTTATATTTTTACGAGTCTAACGGTGTATTCGGAATGATTTTCCTATTCTGAGCTCCCGGACACGTTTTTCGAGAACTGTGTCCGATCGGATTCAAAGGACATCCGAAATTCGCAAAACTGATATTTTTATATAACCTATAGCTATTATGAACTATTTTAGCTAATTATTCCAACTTCGTTTTCCAGGGCAAAAAAAAAAAAAAGGCAATACCGGATTTAAACGGTTAAGGTAAACTAGGGTTTTATTGACCTTTAGGGTTTTGTTTGACTTCCGGTTTAGGGTTTTATGCTAAACCAATTCCAAAAATTTGGGGGTTTACAGTGAAATAGTAATAAATAGTAGGAATAGTATTATGAATAGTATACTAAACATATAAAATACCTATAGTAATAAAAATACGCGTAAACAAGCTATATCTATTATTTTTAGTTACCGAAAAATTATGAAACTGATATTTTTGAAATCCTTATTTAATTACAAGTCTTTTGGTGTTATTGGAATATTTTCATTATTTCGAGCTCCGGGACATGCTTTTCAAGAACTAATCCTGTTTGAGTCCGAAGGACACTCGAAATTCACGAATATGATATTTTTATGTTACCCTATATTATTACAAACTATTATAAGCCATTAACTTAATTTCGCTTTCTTGGGTTTGAAAACGTGGGATTGCCAGAGTTGAAATTGTTTGATTGTCTTGATCTTTGTTGACTTTTGAAACTCCGGTTTGACTAGGGTTAGGGTTTAATCCACCTTTGCCTTAGAAATTGAGGGGTTTATACCAAGGATCGGATAGGTGTTCCTTCTCATGTTCGGGTTTTCAAATCGAATGATTATTGAACTTTCTATTTTTGTTTTTAAAGCTTCTCTTATGAAATCCCGTAATCGAAATTGATTAAGTTTCGGTTTCAACTTGGGTCAAACTTTAGGGTTTCGATTCGGTATTCGAAAACCATTCTCAGAAAAAATTCGAGGGCTCACACTAATTGTAAGCCCTAGAAAATTCCAGTAAATAATTTCAAAATGAACTTCGAAAATAAACCCTAAAAATGACTCCAAATTAAAATCTAACTTTAACTAGTTTTAAATCACGAACGAATCTAGAAATTTCTTGATCTTGAGAAAATGAGATTCCTTACAAATAAAATATGCACTCAACAGTCTTCAAATTCAAAAACCAATTCAAGAATTCCGAAAATATTAAGAGATATTAAATACATATAAAAATAAAATTTAAAATGAAATTCTCAAACTAAATGTGTTGTACAAATATAAAACATCAGTTTTCAAATTGGTAAAGATCTAAACCAGAAAATCACCAGGAAACCCTAAGTGAAATATAGTAGTTTAAGTCCGACAATCTCGTGCTCCTAACCCTAGAAGCCGACATGTAGTTTAAGTGTGTAGAGTAACTCGTAGTAATATAAGGCCGCTTAAAAATATCAGATTGATAAAGTTTTGACCTATTTCAAACCCGTTCGGATACAAACTTTGAAAAACGTGTCCCGAGGCTCGAGATATCAAATATATACCATTAATACCTTTAGACTTATATTTTTATAAGAATTTCTAAAATATCAGTTTTATAATTTTTCGATAACTAAAAATATCTGATTTTGTGATTATATTCGTATTTCATTACTACAGTAATTAACTAGTCTTTTGTACTATTCACTACTATTCATTATATAATTTTATTATTCTTATAAACCCTTATATTTTTTGATAAATATTTTATATATCATAGGAAATTCTTTTTTTCTAAAATTTAGTTAGTTTCGGGTTTTTACGGGATCAGTTTCTATTTAAGACCAGATACTAAAAATAAAATAAAATAAATTAATTTAATAATTGAAAAATATTTTAAAAATATTTTTATTTTCATAAAATAATTTTTTAGAATTTTTCGAGTTATAAAAATATCATTTATAGCTCATATTCGTGTATTTTAATCATACCGGTAATATATTTGTTGAAATACT
The DNA here is from genome assembly GCA_024138025.1 of Combretum micranthum. Taxonomy (NCBI): domain Eukaryota; kingdom Viridiplantae; phylum Streptophyta; class Magnoliopsida; order Myrtales; family Combretaceae; genus Combretum; species Combretum micranthum. Next base: position 497,867 of record JAMXBD010000524.1, read on the forward strand.
AAGATAATTCAGATAATTATTTAATTTTATTTATGAAAATTCCGCCATTCATTTAAAATTTATTTTTCTTAATTTTATTTTATATATTTTCTTAATAAAAAGTACTTTTTCAACTCATACTTCAAGTACACTTCAATTGTCTCTTCTACAAATTAATCAAGTTTTTTTTTACTCTTCTACACTCCATTTCCCCACAAATGGTGGCTAACCATGCTCTTAATAATAGCCTTTTTTCTTTTATTTTAATGATTTATTTAATGAATTAAAGTCTCTTTTAGTTAGCACATTAAGTAACATAAGTTACACTTTCAAAAATTTAAGTTACAAACTAACTAAACCTTCTCTCTTTCTCTCTTGGATTCATGTGCAGCCCCCTCCCCATTTGCTGCCCTTGTTTTATTTTTTTTCTTTCAATTAATACACTCCTCTCTCTCCATTTAATGCCTCCCATTTACACCATTTCCTTCTTTGAAATCCTACACCATTTACTCTCTCTTTTTCCTCTCTTTATCACTTTCTTAGCCTTGTTCTTGTAAGGAATACAAGCTTCCCCCATCTCCAAATCTTGCTTCTACACTCCATTCTTGAAGATCCTTTGAGTAAACCTTCTTCTTAAGCTTCCATAGATGATATAGGTAAAATATAGTGAGAGTTTCATGCATCAAATAATCTTCCATAAGCTTAAAAGCTAAGGATGATGATGCCAAAGTGAAACACTCCTCTTATCCATGATTATTTTCTTGTATCATTATTATTTTCTTGCTAAAAGTAGTTATATTTTGTAGATCTAACTTTTTTTTTATAGCTTTAATTTTGTTTATGTTTAGATCTTGTTATATGAGTTATTATTTTGTTATTGCTAATGATTTATGCATATATTCATCATTCACATAACTATCTTAGTATTCATGCATTTATAACTAGTATAGTAAACTAGATCTAGTTGTTTTAGGTTCATAAATGCATTAGACTTTTGATTTATTTTCTTAAATAACTTGTAATAGCTTGATGATAGTAGAAAAGCTTTAGAAAGCTCAAGATCTATTTTAGTTTCAACAAAAATCATTTTTGAAAATTCGGATAAAAAGGGAACCATATTTAGAAAAGCTATTTTTCAACTTCAAAATGTGTATTTTTCATTTAAAATGAAGGGCTTAAGGAATAGATATCATAAATGAATGATTTTGAGGAGTAAAGTTTAGATCTATGAGTTTATAGTTTACTACCATGCATTTCTTTTATATTCATGTTCTTATTATGTGTAGATCGTGGTTTTGAACTTGAATAAAAATAGTGAAATTCGTATCTTGGTAAAACCTATATTTAAAAACCACTTTCCAAGTCTCAAAATAGAAGTTTTAGTTGAGAAAATGAAGGTTTAGTAGATGTATATCATCAAGACTGCTTTTTACAAGAATCAAATGTGATTTTCAAAAGTTATTTTTAAAATAAAAATCTCATTTTCGGATTTAGGCCAAGGCATAGCTTAAAAACATGTTTTCCAACTTAAAAATGAAGTTTTTATTTAAGAAATGGAATGCTCTTAAGATAGGATATGTAAAGGATAATTTTTCCTAAGCTAAGATGGATTTTATCAAAAGATATGTCCAAAAATAAATTTGGTAAATTCTGATCTCAACCAAAACCAATTTCGAAAACCCATTTTTCAACACCAAAATGAAAGTTTTGTTTAGAAAATGGAAGGCTTATGGAATAGGTATCAATAGGAGATGTTTTTTATAAGTAAATAGTAGATCTACTAGTAGAGATTCTCAAAAATAGGAAGAGATTACAAAATATGAAATTTGAGTTTTACCTAAATTTTGTAAATTCGGATGGTTTCAAAAACATGCCTTAAAAACCCAATTATCAACTCCAAAACTTGTGTTTTATATGAAAAATGAGGAGTTTAGGTCATAGGTATCATCAAGTAATGATTTTTATAAATTAAGATGGGATTTGCTAAGAAAAATATATAGAACAAGGAGTAGAAATGAAGTAGGAAAAATTTGAGTTGCTACTCAACTTAGGAAATTCGTAATAATGGAGTAATGGTATGAAAACCCATACTTTTCAAACTCAAAATAGAAGTTTTATTAAAGAAATGAAGTCCTTAGTGGCTAGGTATGTTTGAGCTTTAATTTTCTTAGTATCAAATGATTTTTACTTAAAGGAATCACCACAAAAACAATTTATACAAAATTCGGATTTTGGGATGAAGCAATTTTAAAAACATGTTTACAAAGTGCAAAATGGGAGTTTTTATTGAAAAACAAAGCCTTAGGGAATATACATAATGAAGGCTTAATTTAACAAGAATAACTAGATTTTATCAATGAATTTTTCTAAAAACAAGTAGGGATTGTCAAGATACAAAATTAGCCTTTCTAAGTTAATTTTTCATAAAGTCTTACAAAGAAAAAGTTTTCTAAAAATTTTTTATTCAATATCATCAAGAACATGTATATAATATATATATATATATCTCATGACATATCATTTATGTTAGTGACTTGTTCATATTGCATGTATACTTGCTTTGGATAGTAGAAACCTTACAAACATTCACAAAACTACTTTTCGGAATTGAATTTCGCTACTGATCAGAACTGATCAGACCTTTTCGAAGCTTCAAAGTTTTCAAAACTTAAATATGATATTATAATTAGATATATCTTTTGAAGTAGATGGAAATCGATATATAATTTGCTAAATTCCAAGTTAAAACGACCAAGTTATAGCCGCTTTAAGTTGGAATTCTCGCTTAGGACGAGAATTACGAATTTAATGGTTTGTATTAGATAGTTTGGATTAGTTAAGTGATGAAATACTTATTAGGGTATTTCTTCCTGTTTAGGTGACCTCGAAATCGATGATTCCTTATCACCGGATTACTTTTACTAAGAGACCGGTGATCCAATGGCTGAGTGAGTCTTCTTCTTATTTTGTTACCTTATTTGTGCTTGTTGCTAGTTGCATTAGAATTATAGGAACAAGATAAAAACCGATATGAATGGGGATGGAATAGATGATGAGATTTTAATGTATGTATGCTAAAGAATACTAAAGCATATCGAAACCGTGATTCGATTGGATAACTGCACTGTGCATATTACTTCTATTATGTGTATGATATTGGTTGATTACTCTAAAGAATGTATGGATATTTTGACCCAAGCAAAAATTAAATTGGTCATGCATCGCATTGGACATGTTGCATTTGGTAGCATGCTACTCCTATGCAGGTCAATCGGTATGGTCCGAGGACTCGTTTGGATAATGAGACCCGGTATCAGAGCTTATTCATAGGGAACTAAGGCGCGTCGAGGATGTATTCTATGTGTAAGCCTAGCCGAGTCGAGTGTTATGAGCCGAGGGCTTGGGGACTAGCAGTGGTCGGTAGACTTTCAATACCATCCTCAACCCAAGATACGGAGAGCATAAATCTGTTCTGTGTATGGTTCTGGATACCCATACATAATTGACTGCTCATGTATTTATTCATATATAGCATATGGATGATTTTTAACTTGCTTGTTATGATACGGAATTAAGGGAATTCTCACTAAGCTAGTGTAGCTTATACCCCAATAGATGTTTGAATGAACAGGTTATCTCAAGAATGCTAAGTGGGGACCGAGATTGTCACACCCCGAAGGTACCCTAGTTGAAGTAAACAAGTCTCACTTGAATACCATCACTAGATTACCTTCAGAGAATGACAGATTTCCAAAACAACAGGATCTTTTAGTTGCTTGATAAGAAATGATAAATATATGTAAGAAATAAATTAGTGAATAACTACTATCTTAATCATAGAGTATTACAGAACTATTACAAATCAGGTAGTCTTACTGTAGTTCACAACTAATAAAATAGCACTAGATAATCTATTCTAGGAATACATAACCATTAATCCAAAGTATAACTATAGACTTCCAGCTCCTAAGCTCTTACCGGAGCCATGTTCCTGGAAGTGACTAACCAGGGTCGCAAGGTAAACCTGAAAAGGCTGTTGGAGTATGAGCGAAACCACAGCTCAGTGAATAACCAGACATATCATACATCACACAAGTTATTAGCAAATCATATGTAATACAAGCACTCAATCATATGCACAGATACAAGCTTGGATGATCTAGAATCCAAACAGGAAAAAGATTTACGCCCTCTTTTTTAAGGTTGAAGAACCATTATTCCATGACCCACCAGCCCAAGAGAGACTAAGTTTACAGGAAAATTAACGATTTCTCGTTTTAGGGTTATCACTTTAAATATAATGAATTTAACTGACCATTTCCTGTATCCACCTTAGAAACTCCCTAAGTATTAATCATTTCAAAGTGATACTACGGGCGGTGTTCTTCATTACCTCTTAGTTCCCGCAGAACCAACGGAACAAAAAAAACCTTGGAAGAACTAACACATTAGAACAACCAAGCGTTAACAGAGAATCGAAATATTAATACGTAGTAGGCTATCATCCCTTTATATATACAATAATGCAATTCGTGCAATGCATGACCAGGTTATTTATTAAATCAATAGTTCTTATTCAATTTCGTGGTGATCATACAATACACACAATCATCAGCATAATATTTCATAACATCAAACCATTATATTATCACTTTTGTAATGATAGATTAACAATCATACAATCAAATCACAACATACTTTCAATAAAACATTCTTTTGATTATCTTTATATTATATGTTCAACTATTTACAAGCACAAACAGTATAATATGACTGAATTACTCACCTGCTCATACTGACTCAATCGTAATAATCAGCTGAGAGATCTTCTAGTGTATCAAGGTCACCTAGTAATATGAATAAAGTATTCATCAATATAAAATAAATTATATAACTAAATTCCTATACGTGGCTAGTGTCATAAACTTGATATTTATCAAGCTTTGGTAGTGACTAATACTGATTTTATGTTATTCTATACCGAACTTAATATAGTTATTCATATTTATTTATTATTACTTAGTGCTATCGTGCTTCTCTTATATTATCTCATGTAATTATTTTGTTATTTTTAGAAATCACATTACTCACAAATTTAGCTTATTTCAATTTCCATTCTTACGTACTTTATCTATTTAGAACAATTATTTGATTATATATAACTTTTATTAATACTTAATATTTTTCTCTAATTCTAGGATTTTAAGATTTATCAAATACTAATCAAAATATTCTAAATATTTGTATTTACTTATCTATTTAATAAATTCTATATTATCATATATATTAAATATATTTATATTCTGTTTATTTCAACACAAGCTTTCATAGAAGAATTATAGGTGTACGCCGGTTCAAAGCCGTCGGCTTTGAAACTCAGATGTCAGTGTTGATTTGTTTTACATAATATTTCATATTGATTACGCCGGCTTGAAAGCTGTCAACTTTCAACATACGTCGGTATCTATGCCACTGGCTTAGAATCCCAGATATCTGGCTTTCATTCATTTTTACGTGAAAATAATTTTTACGTAGCTTCTATTCAGTGTAAGCCGTCCCTACACCGCCGACCTATCCTTGTAAGCCGCTGGCGTTGAATGTTTACACTGCCAGCTTATAGACAGTGTTAGCACTGTTCATCATCTTCCTCGATGATCCAATTCATATTTGTTAAATTTTCCACGTTAAAAACATTCTTAAGTCATTCCTAAGTGTTTCTATATCTTATATATAGACATAAAACAACTCTTAACATGTCTATAAATATATATTCTTAGATTTCGATCTTACTAAAGCATAATTAGGGTTTTGGATTTTTACCTTGGTTGAGCTGATCTGATGAAACTCAAAGCTTGTATTTGTGTTGATTATATTCCTATGATTATCAGAAGTTAGTTCTAATTCTTAGATTTAAAAGAAAACCATTCAAACTTCATCAACTCACCTTTGAACTCGTTTCCAAGTATTTTTCGTATTGTTTTTCTTTTGATCGGAACTTGAATGATTTGATCGGTTTGATTTCTGTTTTTAGATTGTATTGGCTGCTAATTAAGAGTAGGTTTGGTCTGTAACTTTCGTGAGTGTTCAAGGTTTGTTGGTTTCTTCATTAAGAGCTTTAAACGTGCATATATATAGAGAGAAGAAGAAGAAGCTTGCAGCTGCCATTTGCTACGAATTTGCTCCGAATTTCCTCTTCATTTAGCTTCATTTGATCTATTGTTTTCATGCCATTAATGAGAAGCTCACTTGGCAATATTTAGTTGGTCATAAGGTTGATTTTGTTGACTTTTTGGGGTGCATTATTGCTCAATTTCGGCTCTCTTCTTCCCCCATGCTCTCCAAGCACTTTGCAGCCGAAAACTTCTTCAAAATATATATATATATATATAGTTATTTATTTAACTTAGTTTTAGGATAGTTTAACAAGTTATACGGGTACAAATTACCTAATATTTAAGAGTTTTTGTACAAAAATATGTTTATAGAATTCTACAAAATACTTAGATTATCAAATAATATAATTTTAAGTTTTATATTTACGTGATTAATTATTTGTATAATTTTATCTCCCGCTATTACGGTTTCCTGAACTCATTAGATCAATTTTTGTTTTAAGCTCCAATAGCTTAAGAATACCATGATTAAAACAATAGTGTGATTCAATTATTTATTTGGAGTTTAGATCTTGATTTATACAACAGTTTATGTTTTCGTTGTGTATTTATAATCCTAACAGTTTATCTTTAGGTTATCGTTGCTTATCTAAAAGCGTAGTTGATTCACTTCCTGATATCGCACTTGATATAGAGGCTAATTTATATATATATCTTTAGTTTTGATACCTATCATGAAATCTTATTAGTAGCGTTTAATACTATCTAGGGATCTTAAATTTAGGGTTTAAATCCAAACCTAGGCTCATTACTACTCATTGTTCTAATCTTAAATCATTGTTGAGTTCAAAAGCAATCATTTAATCTCTATATTTTATATTTTTCTATTTAATTTTATTTGTAAAACAAGTTTCGGGTTTGAATTTTAGAGTTTCTTTTAATCATATCTTGAATTATCATTCAAGATACGAAATCTCGTTTTTGTATCAATAGGGTTAAAGATTTTTTTATTCATTTCTAAATCTTATCTAGCCAAATTCCATGCATGATCTATTCTTAGGCTTTTATTGGATCTAAGTCTATTAACTAGTTCATATAATCTATTGTAGAGTCGTACTAATGTGGAAAATTTCCGGGTTTACATTCTCCCCCCCTTAAAATAAGCTTTGTCCTCAAAGCTTGAGTACGTACCTGAATTCTCAAACAAATGTGGATAGTTTTTCTTAGTCTCCTTTTCTAGTTCCCATGTAACTTCTTCTGTTTGGAGATCCCACAATACATTGACGTAGTGAATTTCTTTATTCCTGAGAACTTGCACTTTCTGGTCCAATATTTTAACTGGATGCTTTTCGTAAGTCGAATTCTCCTTTAAATCAATCGGTTCCAATTCGACTATCTTATCTGGATCCGGTACATATTTTCTTAGAACCGATACATGGAAAACATTATGTATACCAGACAAATTGGCTGGCAATGCAAGATGGTATGCTAGATTTTCCAACTCGTTCCAATATCTCAAATGGTCCAATATATCTAGGACTCAACTTTCCTTTTGTTTGTCTACCATGAAGACTTTTGATTGGACTTATTTTTAGGTATACATGTTCTCCTTCATTAAATTCCAGTTCTCTTCTCTTCAAGTCTGCCCAGCTATTTTGTCTATCTTGCGTTGCTTTCATTATTTGCTTTATTACTGAAACCTTCTCAATTGTTTCTTGAACCAATTCAAGTCCAACCAATACTTTCTCCAAGTTATCCCAGAATAATGGTGACCGGCACTTTCTATCATATAGGGCTTCATAAGGTGGCATCCCTATGCTTGAATGATAACTGTTATTATATGCAAATTCCACTAGTGGTAAATGTTGGTCCCAATTTCCTTTGAACTCCATAATACATGCTCTCAACATATCCTCCAGTGTTTGAATGGTCCTTTCTGTTTGTCCATCAGTTTGAGGATGATAAGCTGTGTTAAATTTCAATTGGGTTCCCAAAGCTTTTTGTAATCCTTGCAAAATCTGGAAACAAATCGTGGATCTCGATCTGATACTATACTAACAGGTATACCATGCAATCTCATAATCTCCTTCAAATATACTCGTGCCAATTTTTCCAATGAATATGTCATGTTAATTGGCAAGAAATGAGCTGATTTCGTGAGCCCATCCACAATAACCCAAACAGCATCATTACCCGTATTTGTCTTAGGTAATGAGCACACAAAATCCATGAAGATTTGATCCCATTTCCATTCGGGAATTAACAATGGTTTCAACAACCCACCTGGTTTTTGGTGTTCAGCTTTTATCCTTTGACACACATCACATTTAGCAACAAAATCTGCAATATCCTTTTTCATTCCATTCTACCAATATGCACTTTTCAGCTCTTGATATGTCTTTGTTTCTCCTGGGTGTATAGAATATCCAGAATAATGTACTTCATGCATTAATTCCTTCCTTAAGTTTTCATCACGTGGCACACATAATCTTTTATTCATTCTTAACACCTCTTCTTCATCCACATGAAAATCCTTGTATTTTCCTTGAGATATTTCTTGTTTAATCTCTTGGATTTCAATATCTTCTTTCTGAGCTTCCTCAATCTATTAAAGCAAAGTAGTTTCCAAAATTAGGTTTCCCAATTTAGCTTCCAACCCTTGCATTGAAAATTCCAAGTTTAATTTCTCAAACTCTTTGATGAGTTCTTTCTATTCCATCAATATTGAGGCTACTTCTCCATAACTCTTTCGGCTCAATGCATCCGCCACGGCATTCACTTTACCAGGATGGTAATTAATGGTAAGATCATAATCTTTAATCAATTCCAACCATCATCTTTGTCCCATGTTCAACTCCTTTTGTGTAAATATATACTTCAAACTTTTGTGATCCGTATATATTTCACATTTTTTCCCATACAAGTAGTGACGCCAAATCTTGAGTGCAAATACAATAGCAGCTAATTCTAGATCATGAGTGGGGTAATTCATCTCATGCGGTTTTAATTGTCTAGAAGCATATGCTATTACTTTTCCATTTTGCATTAACACACATCCTAAACCATTTCTGGATGCATCACTGTACGCAGTATACAGATCTTTGTCATTGGGTAGAACCAATATTGGTGCTGATATTAACCTTTTCTTCAATTCTTGGAAACTTTGTTCACGTTGATCATTCCACTCAAATTTCTCATTCTTCCTGGTTAATTGTGTCAGGGGTCGTGCGATTCTTGAGAAATCTTTCACAAATTTCCGATAATATCCTGCTAATCCCAAGAAACTCCTAACTTCCGTAACAGTTTCAAGTCTTTTTCATTCCACAATAGCTTTAACCTTCGCGGGATTAACCGATATTCCTTCTCCAGAAATAATACGTCCAAGAATGATATACTTCTAAGCCAAAATTCACATTTAGACAATTTGGCATACAGCTTATTATCTCTCAGTATCCGTAACACACTTCTCAAGTTCTCATCATGTTGTTCTTCAGTAGACGAATATACAAGTATATCATCTATAAAAACGATCACATAGATATCCAATAAAGATCTAAAGATACGATTCATCAGATCCATGAAAACTGCAGGTGCATTAGTTAGTCCAAATAGCATGACCAAAAATTCATAATGACCATACCTAGTTCGAAATGCAGTTTTTGGTACATCCTCTGCCTGAATTCGGATTTGATGATATCCTGATTTTAAATCAATTCGAGAAAATACCTTTGCTCCTCTCAACCGATAAAAAAGATCATCAATTCTGGGCAAAGGATATTTGTTCTTGATAGTCACTCTGTTTAATTCTCTATAATCAATACAAAGTCTCATTAAACCATCTTTCTTCTTTACAAACAATACTGGTGCCCCCTAAGGTGAAACACTAGGTCTGATAAATCCTTTATCCAACAATTCTTTGCACCTTTAATTCTTTTAATTCCACAGGTGCCATGCGATACGGAGCTTTTGATACTGGTTCTGTTCCAGGTATCAAGTCAATTGAAAATTCCACTTCTCTGTGTGGGGGTAATCCCAGTAATTCGTCTGGAAATACCTCCGGGTATTCACACACTGTTCAAATGATATGAATATCCAATACTTTGGATTCACCTTCGGTCGTTCCAAGAATACACCCGTTTAACTCCATATCCTCTTCATTTTCCACTTCAATTGTTGTTATTCTATTCCCGACTCCTTTGAGTATCTCACCCCCTATACTCTTTTCTTTCTCCTTGGTTATTGACAAAAGATACCATTTTGAGATGGCAATTAACTTTTGCTTTTACAGCAGTTAACCAAACCATACCCAGAATAATATCATATTTTTGCATCTCTATCATGATTAAATCAGTAACTGATTCTTGATTTCCAATCTTTAATGGACAATTCTTTATCATCTCCCATGTTACTACTAAGTCCCCTGTTGGCATAGTAACTCTCAATTCTTTACTCATGCTTTCTATTGGTAATCTTATACGTCTTGCTAACCCGATATTTATGAAAGAATGCATTGCTCCCGTGTCAAACAAAGCATAGGCAGTCTGATTCCCTACTTGGATCGATCCTATATATCAATTATTAAATTCACGTTATTTTCAATTCATAAGGACTTCTATTGCTCATTTACTTGTGATTGTGTCTAATAACTTTAGATAAACAAATATGTAACTACATACCTGCAATGAGTCCATATTCTTCTGAAATAGCTATGAATTTATTAATTTACATATTAATGTGTTATTGAAATGATATATATATATATGTGTATTTGTGTGCTTGGATAATATAATTAGTATATGTGTTAGACATGTGCTATTTTGTATGTGTATAGTATAATGAAATTAATATTATTGTATTATATGTATAAATGTGTGTATAGTGTAATGAATAAGTGTGTCTTTTTCAAATTAATATGTATGTGTTATATTTGGAATTTAATAAAATTACTTTTGAATTGCTTAAGATTAATGACTGAAATTTTACAAAATTTAAGTCTACTTTTTAAGCCTAAATCTAGGTCAAATATACCCCTAAAGTCAAATTTTGGATGAGTATTGACTTTATTTTGGACAAGTTTTGGACCCTTTTTGGCAGCCCTAATCCTCCCATACGAATTTTCTTTTCTTTTCTTTTCTTTTCTTTCTTTCTTCCTTTCCATCTCAAAATCCTAAACCCTAAGCCAAAATCAATTACAAGCTTTTGGATTTAAACATCATTCCAAGCCAAGACCTAACCATGTAAGTTAAATGCAAGCTTAATATTTTTATTTTATGTTCTATCTTGTGCTTGTTTGTAAAGGTTAGATAAAAATAAAATTTATGTACTAATTGGTGTGAGATTGATTTGGTGCATTGATGGTAGTTTAAATAAGATTACATGGCTAGAGGAGTTGTCGTGTATATCTTATATGAATGTTGACATGTGAGGATGAGTATGTTGGGAAGATTGAAGGATTTAGTAGTTGAAGTGTGATTAAAGTTTTGATGATTAGAAGTAGTGTAATTTTGTTTAAGGTTTAAAAAAAAAAAAAAAGAAGATCTATGATTTCTATTATATTATCTATGTGGAATTAGATAAACAATTCCTCAAACAATTCTTTCAGACAACCTTATATATAATCTTTTAGGTTATATGTGGTTGGGGAACTGTTATCGCCTATTTCAAATATAGGGGTGATAACGGGTCCTTACAGTTGGTATCAGAGCGTAGTTTGATTAATTGTTTATCTAATTGTAATAGTCATTTAAGACTTGACCTAGACACAATTAAGTAGTATAGAAAAGAGTTAAGCTATCCAAATAGTTGTGTATAATTTCCTTCTTGCTTGTTTCATATACTTGTTATTTGTTTTCTTGTTTACTAATTGCTTATTGTTTGTTTGATGACTTGTTGAATTGTTCATTAATATATATATGAATGTAAATATTAATTTGATAAGTTTTGCATGAGATTAGAGATTGATATACATGTGTGTATGTGTGTTGAATATGTGTATACAATTGTAAAGATGGACAGGTTGAGGAGGTCTACAAGGCAATATTTTGAAAGAGAAAGTATGCCACCACCACCATAGTCATCATCTACATTTGCTCCTACTTCATCTTCTACACCGAGTAGTGAGACTACTCCATCTCCTGCATCGGCTTCAGCTTCATAAGTTCCTCGACCGACTCAAATTCCTCCACCTCCACCTATGCCACCTATACCTCCTATGTCACAATTACCTACTGGTGATCCAAATTCAATGTATAGTATGATGAGGGACATGATGGCAATGATGCAGCAGTATCAGATGATGATGTATCAACAAACACAGCATCTCATGCAGCAAGGTAACCAGCAGGGAATGAGACCAAATGAGGCTGCTCCTGTAAATGATTAGTCCAACCAAATCAAGTTACATGATTTTAGCAAGATGGTTCCGGAGTTTGATGGCATTAGTACTGATCCTACGGTAGCTGAAGGTTGGATAGAGGAACTTAAGAAAACATTTGCAGCTAGTAGAACACCGGAAGATAATAAAGTTGATTCAGCGGTTTATATGATGAAGAAAGAGGCTTACAATTGGTGGAGATTAACTGGTGGAAACCTACAACAACCCATATCATGGAATGCATTCAAGGATATATTTTTCACCAAATATTTTCCAAATTCAGTGAGAGAAAGGATGATAGCTGATTGGTTGAACTTGAGACAAGGGAGCAAAACTATAGATGAATACTATGGTGAATTTTATAAACTGTTGCGCTTTGCTGGAGGTGATTACCGGGATGAGAGAATGAAAGTTCAAAATTTTCAGAATGGATTGAATGAAGAAATTCAAAGTGAAGTGAAGAAATTTGAGTTGCATACCTTATCAGATATTGTGGCCAAAGCTTTGCTAATGGAGCAAATTCAGAATGATAGTAGAATTAAAAGAGCAAAGAGAGCTGCCTTTCTGGGAAAGAGACCCGCTTCCACTTCATCCTATGATAATTATCGGGGTGTTGGTAAAGGAAAGAAGCCTTTTATGGGACAATAAGGAGATCAAAAGCCGATATATAAAGCTTCTACACTTGCATTTGAAAAGAAACGCTTTAGTTGTTATGGTCCTCATGAGTTGTCCAATTGTAAGTGGACTCCCAATGCATGTTTTTCATGTGGTCAAGTTGGACATAAGTCTAAAGAGTGTAAGAATCCGAAACTACCACTGGTCTTCTGTGCATATTGCAAGCAAAGAGGTCATCATATTGCTAACTGCAAGGATCGACCTAATGTTAAGAGTGCAGTCAACATAGAGAAAGGAAAGACAAATGCAAGGGTTTTCACCTTACAACAGATTGAGGATACTCCCTCAGTAGACACTTTGGCAGGTATACTGAGTGTTGCTAGTAGGGATGCATATGTGCTGATTGATACCGGAGCAACTCATGCTTGTATTTTTGAAAATTTTATGAATGAATGTGAGCTTGTTTCTGAAATGTTGATTGATCGTATTATGTGTGTGACTACTCTGTTGGTGATTGAAAATAGGCATCCTTGTGTGTGTAAAAATATAAGTGTTGTGATTTCAAATGTGAACATGCCTATTGATATGATAGTATTGCCTTTATCTGATTTTGATGTGATTTTGGGAATGAATTGGCTAAATCATTATAAGGTTACGATTGATTGTAGTAAGGCAGAGTTAAGTTTTGGCTTGATTGAAAAGAGTTTCACCTATAAATTGGAGAGGCTAAGACCTAGGAGTATGAAGTTTATGGAGCTATGGGAAAAACCAGTTGTGGTAGCTATGAATATTGAAGAAGTGGATATCAAAATGATGCCAATTGTGAATGAGTTTGTGGATGTTTTTCCTGAGAAGTTACCTAGATTACCACCAGATAGGGAGATAGAGTTTGGAATTGAAGTATTACTTGGAACAGTACCTATCTCTAAAGCTCCGTATAAAATAGCTCCAGCAGAGTTGAAAGAGTTAAAGTTACAATTGCAAAAGTTACAAGATTTGGGCTTTATCAGACCGAGTATATCGCCCTGGGGTGCTCCTGTGCTGTTTGTTTGTATTGTAACTTAGTTTCTTATCATGAATTTGTGATCTTTAATTATTTCATGTAATTAGAACCTGGGGCTTCTCGTGATTATAATTCATCTTCTTTAAGAAGTTCTAATCATAAAATTTACAAGATTTTTTTAATTAATCAATTAAGGTACGGTTTTGATTTCTTGTCGTCTCGAATTGTTCTACAATATTTGTTCTTGATATATGAAATCCTAAATTTCATAAATCACAACCATGTATCATATGACCCTAAGTTTATGAATGTCAAGATTCGCTACGAAATCTTAACTCATTAGTCACATTATCCCTCACAGACCTCAACTCTTGTGTTTGTAGAGGGTTAAAATGTATGGTAAACTCAGCAAACAACTTTTTTTTTTTTTTTTTTGGACTTAACTCAGTAACAACTTAGGTTGGACTTTTTAAATAAAGTAACAAGTTATTCCCTTTGTTGCTTTATATTGGCATTTAATCATATTAACTTTGAAATCTTGCATTTAAACTATTTAGGGGTTTAAATGCGCCTTTTGTAAAATTTAAAGATCGTTCGAATAACACAATTTAAAAAATAACGAGGCTAAATGTATATTGATTATATAAGAAGGGTATATTTGTTATTCAATGTACAAGTTATTTATTTCTCTCTTATTTTCTACAAGTAACCATTGTCTTGAGAAGTAAAACAAGACATAAAACTATCATTCAACTAAATTGTGCTGACAGTCTTAAAATCTTTTTAAAAAAATGGGGACCCTTTGTTTTTCCAAAATGTCAACTGAGCGTCCTAAAATAGTAAAATCTAAACTCAAGGTAAATTGTATAGATACCTTACTTTTCCAGAAGTCTACAGTCGGATCCCTTGAAAACACTTAGAAGCCCTTAGAAGAAGGCTTCAGCGGGTCAAGGTGTTTTCAAAAAGTCTTACAATTTTCAAAAGATTTCATGGCATGGTTTTTACTTTGAGGATGGAGTCTAAACGTGGAATCACAAGGGTTTTCGTCAGGAAAATGCTACAACAATAATAAAAAGTTTATAAGCACATAATGCACTGTCCCTTCTTGTATCAAATGACAACAACGCAAAATAAATTATGCTTTTCCATGAAACCTTCTGTTTTTCAAACAAAGTATTGAACCTTTTGCGAGATTATTCTTTTCTTTCTATTGCTTGATATTAAGCTATGATCTACGTTGATCTAAAATGGAGCGCCTGGCGGTGGTGATCCTTCAAGGAATGCCTTGAAAAGTGTTAAAGATGGCGACGGCGATGTGTAGGGAACTTCATGTGCTGCTCCTCTGACCGTAGCAAACGTCAAATATGTCACATTCTTATCTCCCTCTGAAGTACCGAATGATTGAGTCCATCCCCCTATCTGTATGAGATTTTGCTGTGAACTTTTCAGAGAAATCAAAGGTCTGTTTCCTTTTGTAAATATGGGAGAAAACAAGGACATTTTGAAGTTACTAGTATCATAATAGCTATCTAGAAAAGTACCAACCTGTGTTTTGTCGTACCAAGGTGCATATCTGCTGGTGGTTGTGAAATTCAACTCTTGAGCAAGCTTGTTAGCTACTTCCCTTGTGTTTGTCAGTGGAATTTTCGTATCTTGATCGCCGCTGTTTGGATTTATCACAAGAGCATGACATCAGAATCAATGAGGAAATAAGTAAGCCAGCAGACATACATGTGTAGAGTTTCATGATTCAAATGTTTCTACACATCATAAAGTCCGTGAGTAGTTTCTCTTGTCGTTGTGTTGGTTTTTATAAAGTAGGATTTGGCTCAAAATTACCCATTTGCTACTCTCACACGGTATGTCCTAGGTGCCCTGCTAGGATTTTTATTTTTTATATACATGGAAAAAAAAATTGAGATACGTCATCATTAATTATTTGAGACATTGCTCCATATATATAGATGATTATCCTGTTTTCCCTTTCTGAATTTCTGCTAAAAATGTGCCTTTAATTATGCAACATGGTTAACTCTTTGTTTTACAGAAAGCAACTATCTACAGATACAGTTAATTCACTGCACCTTTTGCCCTAAGACTTTGTTGAGATTATGGTGCATTGGCCATGTTTTCCTTATTCTTTTTAAGGGGGGAAAAAAAAAAGAAAGAGAGAAAACAAGAGAATTGTTCACTATGACATACCTATAGAGTAGAATCCGCACACCTTTCTTGAGGATGTATGCAAGTGTAGGTACTATGTCAATGATGAAGTTGTCCAATTGATAATAATCATGCCTGTAACAAAAAATTTATACCATAAACGCGTTGATCTAGATCATGAAACCGAAAGTGACTAGAAAGAAACAAACCCTGAACAAAATCCCCAAGTTCCAGGAAGTTTAGTTGTGTTGGCATGAAGTGCATCTTGAACCCCGCGACTATTGAGGTATGAATATATCCAATCTCCCAGACATGGGCTGCTAATAGCATCTGACCTACTAGCAATCTGCCAGAAAATATAGCGACTTGTGTGTAAATTATTTATGCAGGACATATCTTGTTCAAATACCATCATCCTAGAGAAAAACTCACTTGGACACGGGATGAGCCCATCATATTTGTGGAAGGAAATTGCATTACTAGACTGTTTGATAGGCAGTCTGAGGCAAGAATGTTGCCACTATCAGTATATTGGCCCACCTCCTCCTCAAATAGGTTGAAGACCTCACGGCATTCCTTTGACTGATTTTTATGAATTACCTCAATAGTGTCCCGTGAGTTATTACACAGAGTTTTCTGGAGCATAAGCACTTTATCTGATATCAATCCATGCGACCACAAAAATTCATCCGAATTCAAGTTGTCTATGCTCAGCAATGGGTTCCCTAGCTACAACAAAGCAAATTAAGTTGTATACGTGGTGTGATTGAAATGATTAAATGTAATCATCAAATTGAACTAGTCGATACCGCTATGGCCTTTAGTTTAAATGAGTTGGCTTTGTAATGTTCATTGTAATCCAACAACAGGGCCGCCAGCTGAGGTACATAGTGGCCTAGGATCATTTTGAAAGAAATTAGAACATATTGAGTGATGGAAGACAGGCATAAAAACCACAATGAACATGACTTTTGCATCAATATAGTGCTTCCATAAGGGAATTGGTACTGAAACTTTACCTGCATAGCTCTCTCCAGCTATATATAAGTCTGAGTTTCGGTACTCCGGGAATTTGTCAAACCAATTAAGAAGAAATTGCAGGTTATCCGATGCTGAAAACAGACAGCAATTCATATATAATATGCGGATGAATAATAGTCCCAGAATGGTTAGATCTTCATATTAATCGCGTTACCTGTTGTGGTATCATTCAAATTTTCATAGTCCGAACTCGTATTTGAGTATGAAAATCCAACCCCAATAGGAGATTCCACATACAACACATTTGAGGCTGCAGTAGTTTCAAAATTAGAAATGCCTTTAGCAGGGATAAACTTTCATAACGTCTAAACACATGACCATCAGACATGACATCATAGTAGGTACCTTTGTTCCAGGAATAATTGTTCCTCATCAGAGAACCATCTTCTGCTGGTCGAAATGGACCATGCTCCATAAATGCACCAAATCCAAGAGAAGAGCAACCAGGGCCTACATATGTATCCGACCACATTCCATGAAGCAATAAAATAAAAAACAATACTAAACCCAGAAATCAGACAAGTGAAAAAAAAAAAATACTATTAATCATATAGAAAGAATATACCTCCATTAAACCAAAGTGTTAGTGGATATTTAACCAGGTCATTAGATTCTGCTTCTACAAAGTAATAGAACAGTGCTCGGCCCTGCTGGCGGTCTGTTACAATATAGCCTGAATACTGCTTGAAAGAAACGTTACCGGGCTGACCAGGAAGCGCGGGAACAAACTCACCACATGATCTACTACCGAAGAAGAGTAAGCCACTGAGAATGATGTACCAAAGAACCATCTCCCTCAGTACTAGATACCAGGAGGACTAAGCTTTTTCTTTTTTTTTTTTTTTTTTTTTGGGCCGAATACCAGGAAGACTAGACTGATAAGTGTATAATGATGACCAAGTGTAGTCCAGACAGTTGGCACATAAATGATGAAAGTGAGACAATACTCCAATAATTTATGTTTATAAAGCCACATAGCATTTGTTTTTAACTGGGGGGGTTCTCATGCAAACAGCTAGGAGACTGGCTGTGAAGATAACGTAAAATTTTGTCTGTTGTTCCTTTGGATGATAAAATCTGAGGCCTGCTCTCTGTGAAGCTTCTTATGGTTAGGTTCTATTTTATTTTATACAAAGCAGTCTTTTCCTTTTTAGTTAATTAAACAAAAGAAATCTTTTCATTATGGTGCATAGGATCTTGTGAGAAATTATTTTAGTATGTCCCCCATGTTTCCCTCGTTTATTGGATTCAAGAGATTTTCAGGAAAATATAGCCCAAGAAATTAGAACGGAAGGAAATATATATATATATATATATATGGATCTTTTTATTTTTTTTTTTATACATTTGATAGCATATAAAATTTCACGGTATTCTTACCTATACTTACTAGCATTTAGTTGATTGATAATAGTGGTAATTGAATAACAAGAAGAGTTGTCACCAATGGTTAATTTGGTACTTGAAAAACTTTTTAGGCTAATAGTATCTTTTGGATGCGAAATTGCTCAATTTCAAAATGCAGATATTAAATTAATCAAATCCAAAGTTTGGTATCTAATTATATATTTTGCTAAAGTTTAAGTACCATTTGTGACATTACCTCAAAATAAGATTAAAAGTGTGCAAATTAATTAACTATTTAAAAAAATAGATAAAATAAAAAATTAGGCTCAGATAGATTATGTTGCACTTAAATTTTTTGGACAACCAAATTTTGTATGAAAATTTAATTTGAAACTTACACTTTAAATAGTCAATTTAATACTTAATTAAACTTTTTCATAACTTCTTACAATCTCTCCCAACATTATTTTCTTAGTTTGTTGGCATAGAAATGATAGGTTTATTAGTGCTAAACAGCAATAATGAAGATAATAATCAGTTATTAAATTGAGGATATAAAAAGTTCAAATACCAAGTTGAATTTTTATAAAGTTCATGTGTGAAATTTTACATTTAACTAAATCTTTCATCTTTATGATATGCCATTTTAATTGATGCTTTTTTTATATCTATAATAGAAAATATAAGCAACATCAGAAGGAAAACATACAAAATATTATAAATGGAGTAAAACCTCCATAAAATAATAATATTGGGACTATGAAACTTTATTAAATTTTATTAAATCAAAGAGGTATTAATTAATTGATAAATTAATCATATATTAATTTAAAGAGTGCCTTTTTCAATTCAATAACTATAAATTTAGTTATATAAAAAATTATTGTATATTATTAATATGAATCATATTTCATGAATTAATCTAAAAAAAAAGATAGAGATGAAATCCACCAAGATTTAAATTTAAAAAAAAATTGATTCATATGTTATTAAATTGTCCAAGTTATATTTGTAATTTTAAAGCATTTTTAATTTATGATAGAGGTTATACAATTATTTAAGGTCTTCTAATAAGTTGTTACCTTATTAATTTATCAAGATTTCTAATTTTATAAAATGGTATAAACTGGAAAAAATATTATTTTATAAAGATTATTATTTTATCGAATAATAATCTATGGAGGTCTAACCTCGTGAATAAAAAGGAAAAGCTAAATTTCAGCTTTCCGGTCCTCATTTTTCCAATCCATTCATCACGTTCGCGGTCGTTTTCCTTATGATGGAGACAGCAAATTGTGTATATCTGTGTGAACCTCTTACTATTATTTTTATTTGTATTTTATTTATATTTAATTTATTTAATTTATTTATAAATAAAAATATATTTTCAACCAGGACAAGCAAGGACCTTCAAGGACGCATTTTCCCATCAATTTCCGCCCAAGTCTAGAGAGAGAGGACAATTTATATGCTTACAATTGCTCATTTCTTTTGAACGCAGGCCCTAGTAGGTAGAATTATTCTCCTCCGCTTGTATTATTTTAAAAACCGCCGAGCAGACTTCGGGTCTTTCATATTATAATTACTAGCAGATGCTGCACACATGCAAATTTAATAATATTAAATTATAAAAATAAAGTAAATATGTCTTATATTTTTATCATAAAATAGAAAATATTTTAATATAAAAAAAATGGGATAAATTATATCGGAAGGTCCTAATATTTATAAGTAAGTTTATTTGAAGTCTCAAACATTTTAAATGATTTAAAAAATATCCTAACCTTTAAAGAAGTGGATCAATTAGGATCCTAAAGTTTAGAAAAATTGGTTGATTGAATTTTCATTGACACGTATCAATAGGAGAAATATTTAATTAAAATTTATAAAACTTTTTGTGATGTCTCTATAGACATATATTGTAATAACCCAAATTTATATAATTCAGAAATAATAATCATTAAGAAAATAATATGAAATTATTGAAAAAATTTTAAGAAAAGCCTTGGAAGACATTCCTAATTTCTTGCGATTTAAATGTATTAAAATTAAAATAATTTGATGATCACTAAAAAATTTGAATTATTATGTTTTAAGATAAAATTCTATAAAAATAACAAAGACAAAATTAGAATATATATATATATATATATAAATACAAATAAATTAAAATAAGATTCAAGCTAGTAATAATAATAGAAACCAAATTTATTAAAATAAAATACTCCGGATAATTAAAGAAATGAATGATAAGTAAATAAATAATTATAAAAGAATGGCACTAAATCTATATAACTTGAATTTTGAGACATTTTTATAAAACAAAAATATTATAAGAAACCCCAAATTAATATAGCAAGAAAGCATAACTCAACAAGAAATATTAAACATATTGGATAATGAATACAAAAATATGAGATATTAACCCAATAAATAATATATTATTAAATAATTCAAAATTACAATGGAAGTGAAAATAATATCAAAATTTAATCTAAATTAATTGGAATAAAACAATGAAAGAATAAAATCCTAAAATGATTAAAAGCTTTTGATTATGAAAACTAATGCTAATATAATGTTAACTATCAATGATAATTAATCCTAAAATTGCTTAGAATGTAATTTAATAATTGAGTTTGGATAGTTTAGTTGAAATAAATAATGTGAAATATAGGTTACAAATAGATAGATTGATATAATCAATTAGTAAATAAGCTTAATTGAACTTGAGATTTTAAATACTCCTTTTCAATCTTTTAACTATTTCAATTATCCATTTTATAAACCTAATTTCATAAATCCCTTTGTTTATCAAATTTGAACTTTATTTCTTTCAACTTGTTTACTTAACTTGATCATTTTTCCATTAGGCCAAATTTCACTATTTTATCAATCAATTTTAATTTGAATACTCTTTTCTTTTAATCTATAAATGATCTAAAATTTTCTTAAGTCTAATACTTAGATTTCTAAAATATTCAAATATTGCTTCTTTAATCTAAATTTTATATCTCTAACTTTCATGAATTTTGAGATTACCTACTTATTTAAAAAATATCAGTTTTAAGCCTAAACTTAACTAAATATCAAGTTTTACAAAATTTAATTTCTAAACTTGGTTCGTAAGGCAAGTTAGCTATTGTACTTATATATACTCTAAAATCTTCTCCTAATTGTTTTTAATGCTCAAGATAATGATCTGATAAGTTCAAATCAAAGCCTTTAATCCTAAATATTATTAATTAATTTTATTTCTATCATATTTAATCCCTCTCTCTCTCTCTCTCTCTCTCTCTCTCTCTCTCTCTCCTGTTGCTGCCATTATCTTCTTTTCCTTCCTTCTTTTTCTTTTCTTTCCCGTTTCTTCTCTCCTCCTTCATTTCTCTTCTTCTTCAATTCAATTTCCAACCAAAAGTCTCAATTTCAAAGAAGATTAAAGAGAAATGAGGATAGTAAACAAGATAAAAGAAGGAGACTAAGTAGGAAGAAGCTTCAACAAAAGAGAAAGAGAAGTAGTGATGAAGGAAAGATAGTTAAGATTAATCCAACATGTAAGTATGATGTTGTTTCTTTGTTTTATTTGTTACGATTGCTGTTATATGATGATTTAATGCTAGTTATGAGTAAAGCTTGAGTAGAAACTTGTAAACAAGTGGTGTAGGAACTTGAACATTAAAGACCTAAGTGTATATGTGTGTTCATGGATATATTAAAGGATTGATGAGATGATTTGAGTAAATAAGATGTAATGATGATATAAATGTGTTATAAGTCAAGTTATCGAGTTGATAAGGTGTTGGAATGGTGTTTGATGGATAAAACATATAGAAAAGTAACTTGAAGAAGAAGAAGAAGAAGAAAAATAGGAGACGCGTTTCTGGGCTAATATGCCCTTCCCCATGGGCCGTGGTAGGAAGCATGGTAGCCACTGTGCCCACTGCTAGGCCACCACGGAGGCGTGGCAAGGGGCGTGGTGGCCTCTTTCCTCTTGCTAATTTTTACATGTTCCTTGATATGGGGCATGGTGATCACTACCACCCTTAGCACGGCTCGTATGGATCCAAATCTCCATTGTTTTTCTTTCCTTTATCATGTTAACTTGATTTATCATAATTTCATCATTCGAACTCGGATGAAAGTGATTTCAAATGCTATGAAAAGCTTAGAAAGAATCCTATAATTGTTATGTTGTAAGTTTTAGGAAATTCTAAAAATAAGAAAGCTTAAGCTATAATTGTTTCATTAGTATGTACGTGTAGTTAAGCATGATAATTCATGATTCCTTCGAGACCGTTAGAGTAATGAGTTAATATAATAAGTTTAGATAAGCATGATAATTCATGATTTCTTCAAGACCATTAGAGTAATGAGTTAATATAATAAGTTTAGACTTCTTAGACACAAAATGAGCTTAGTTAACAAATCTAAGTCTCACTTGGCTTAATCTAATTTAGTAACTAAATGAGACTTAATATGGTCTATGCATATCAAATGAATTAGTTAATGAACTTGAGTTAACATGATTCTTATAAATGAAATGAAATGGTAATATAACTAAAGTTAGTTGATCTAATGAGCTTCACTAAGATAAAATGAATTATATAATTAAGTTAGATCAACATGAATCCTTTGAGTAAATGATTTATATGTGATTGTAATATACTAGGCCTTAAGTGATAAGAGGATGTGTTGTTTCAAGTATAAGATTGTTATGAAATGAGTGTTTTGTATATGAATGTTTTGAATGTGTTTTTGTAACAAAAGACTATAAAAAAAAGAGAAGAAATACTTTGATAGACAATAGAGAACTATCCATATCTTGGCAGGGTAAACTTCGCAGCCATGGCGGGATTCATATTTAGTGTCTGACAAATAGGATCTTAAAATGAATCCAAGTTCTTGAATAGTTGTTTGCTTTAGTTATATATTCTCTTCAATAGCCTTTAGCCAACTTTCTTTTCCTGATTAGATTTCATATGAAGGATGATGATGATTTGATGCTGATGATAATGTTGTGGATGATTAAATGATTAATGGGGATGGTGCTTTGATATTCCTAGTGAATAGGAATAGTTAAGATTTAGCTTGGATGCCAGTTGAGTAACAACAATCTCTTCACCTTGCTTGTGTTTGTAATCTATTTTCATTGGAAATAATATAAATCTAATTGATTATGCATGGGGTTTGGGAATCCATTTACTGAATGAAGATTACATTTGATTGATAACTCACTAAACCATAAGTGAAAACAATTGAGTGGTGTTAATTGTGATTTATATAATATTGATTGTCTAAAAATGATATGGAAATTAACTAATAAGACATAATTCTTAGTTGACCTTCAAATGAATCTATCATGCATTGCATCACATCACATTTGCATTGGTAGGGGTTCACATCTATTAATATTTCAATTCTATAATAGTGCTTGATTAGGACCAGTGGATCTACACAGAGACTATTAGTAGGGTTATCGGCTTCATAGAAACTAAGCAGGCACCAAAGGCATCGCCTATGTTGAAATTGACTTTAGGGATTGATACTTAGGGAGGTTTTGTGGATCCAATGGAAGTGGAGGGTTGATTGGCGGAGTAAATGTTTTGATCTATGCACAAAATTATTTTTAAAAGAAGTTCCCACTTCTTAGTCTTGTCTAAGGAATAGATAGAGGCTATGTTTCAATAAAATGAATTTCAAAGAAAATCCTCCCTCCTTAGCTATGTCGAAGGAGCAGTTGACAGTTATATCTGTGGTATAAAAGAAATGATTTTATGCTAAGAATAATATGAGCTAAAGGCTCAAAGTTGAGTATGCACCCCCTTCCTTAGTTCACAGTTCTTTTAGGCGGAATGGCCTGTATTAAGTCCTTTAACCCCTAAGAGAGAGTGTAAATCTCCATTGGTTTGGATTTCAGTCATCCAAACTATACATAACATATGGTTGAGTGTGCATTGCATATGTTTATTAAATAAACACTTGTTTAGTATTTGTTTGTAGTGTGATTTGGTTTTTGTTATCTACTGAGCTATGGTTGAGCTCACAACCCCACAGTTTTGGTGTAGGAATAGCTGAAACATTGGTTATAGGATAGGTTTGTGTGGAGAAGAACCTTTGAAGATAGAAGACGAGTTTGGAATAAGAAACAGATAAATAGTATAGTTTATTTAAATTTTAATTCTTGTAAAATAAGTCTTGTTTATAGATTAGATTTGTAACCTTGTAGTTTAAAATTTGTAAAACATAGATGATTTATTCTATTTTACTATTTGGTAGGGGAAATCGATTCTTTATGTTTCTGGTGGACTATAGGAAATCGGATTTCCTTTATTTATCACAAATATAATTTCATACTAGATGTTTATATAGTAATTATTCTGATAAAGCCTTGCAAATTTTGACTTTGCAAGACGATTCTCATATTATGAGTGCACACGTGATATGATAACTTCAAGTTACCCTTCTAGGCTTGTTTTTAGGATGTGACATATATCAATAAGAAAAATATTTTTATTAAAACTCACAAGACGCTTTTCCAAATATTGGGACCTCTTTTGAACCACTTGAAATATTAGGATCTTAAATAAACTTATCACCAAATGTTATGACTTTTATCCAAAAAAATCTATATAGATTTTGAATTTAATAAAAATTATTTAGTATGTGAAATGTTAGGGAGGGAAATTAATATTTGTTATGTTTTCTCAGTCTTGTCTACTTAAATTATAATGTAAGTTTTTAAATACAAAAGAAAAGAGTAAGTATTTTTTTTAAAGAAAATGAATTATAAGTATTCTAGAGGGAGTAGTTCATTGTTTAAAAAGAGGTTAGTTGGTTTTAAAGATGAGATAGTGATTAAAAGATAAATACAAAACAGAGAATAAGACCTTAGTTTTTTATTTTTGTGAGACAAATGAAAAGATTTGCTTACCAATAGTAATAGATATCATCATTTTACTTTTAGGGCTATTAAGATATTGTAATTGGATTATCTAGTATATAATATTACAATTAAATTGATTATAAAAAAATTAATATAAAAGAAATATTAAGAATTTGGTAATGGTTGGAACGAATCTAAATAATTTATCACTTTATTGATGATACAAACTCACTCTATTATGTTCCTTTAAAAAAATACAGAATCATATAATTTTTATTACTTTTATCAGCCCTTCGATTAGTGTAGTGTACAATACATGGTAGCTTGAAGTACCATAATTACCAAATTTTCTCTAATCCTTTTTGTTATGAATCCTTTTTTAATGTTTTTTTTATATATGTGCATTTGCTATTTTTTATTGTAAGTTTTAAAGTGTAATTGTGAATATTTGTTCACAGGAGAAAGCTAGCAATCCTGTCCTATAATGTATCCATCCATGATTTATACCATTAAGTAGACTCTAAATTGGCATTGGAAGTCATAAAATAGGTTTTAATTATGGTTTTCTTAAACCTATTTTTACAAGGTAGATTACAAATACAGAGTTTTCATGCCCATTCATATAAAGTACAAATTCTAAGGTAATTAGTACCATTGTATAAAATATTCATTAAACAATAATATATAAAAGATAAATAATAATTATATAAAATATATTTTTTAAAAAGAAAAAAAGATTTTAGTTCGTAAGATAAAAATCCTTAGGAGTTAAACTTAAGGGCACATTTCATATTTTCCTCTTCTTTTTCCCCTAGGTTAGAAATTTCATGGATTATTTCATTATATCATATAAACTTGAAATTATAAAAACTGGAAAAATTACCTTTTTATATTATAGGTTTCTGGGTGTTCTATTATTTGTTTCATAAGTCTTACATGAAAAAGAACTTGTAAAATTACACACGCACATACACATAATTTTTCTAATATCACATAAACTCAAATTTTTAAAAATATAGAAAAAATTTACATATTACAAAATATACCATGTACCATATATGTTTTATAACGAATAGATATTAGGGTATTTCTAGAGGATTGCAAGGTATTTTTTGGATTCAAAATTTGGGAGCCCTTATTTTTATTATAAAGTGTAAAACCCCAAATTTTTGGAATCGATTTAGCCTAAAACCCTAAACCGGAAGTCAACCCTAAACCGGAAGTCAACCAGAACTCTAAAGGTCAACAAAACCCTAGTTAGACGTAATAGCTTAAGTCTGGCAATCCCAAATAAGCAACTCAGTAAGAGTAAGTAGGAGTTTAGAATATAGAATAGGACGTAATTACTCAAAGAAGCATAAAAAGGTCCGATTAGTAAAACCGCAACTTGTTTTGAACTCGATCGAACACAGTTCTTGAAAAACGTGTTTCGGAGTCCGGAATAGTAAAAATATTCCAAGTATACCGTTAGACTCGTAAAAATATAAGGTTTTCAAAAATATCAATTTTGTAATTTTTCAGTAAGTAAAAATAACAGATATCGCAATTATACGAGTATTTTCTTACTACCGGTACTTTATTAGTCATATCTACTTTACATTATACTATTTATTACTATTCTACACTATTCTTTTATCTCTACTTTTTCTTGCACCTACTCTTACACACGCCATAACCTATAACCTTTACTTTTTACCTTTCCCATAATTTTATTTCACATCTACCTTATATATTACTTCATTTAATTAACAAAAAGCAAAAATGAAAACTCTCTCTCCCCTCCTCACAAGCATGGCCGGCGCCCCTTATGCCTCTCTTTCCCTCAATTTGTTTAAAATCACACAAAAATCACTCCACATTTTCTTATAAATACCCCCCCTCCTCTTTCACTTCTTTCACACATTTACTACCCACAAATTCTCTACAAAAACTCTCTCAAATTCTCCTCTCAAAACTCTCTCCAAATATCCTCCCAAAACTCTCTCAAAATAATTCCAAAACAACTTCTACCTACAACAAAAACACATAACCACATAACACTAATAAAGTCTCCTTTAGGTAAACATCGCCTATTATTTTCTTCTTCTCATGTCATGTAACTTTATATGACCACAGTGTGAGTTTCCAGAGAATAAATGTTATGAAAACTACATTATGTTCATGTATTGTTCTTGTTCATGAAAATCTATTTATGTTTATGTTGATATTTTTTCTCATATTATTGTTATTATATCTAAGTATTACTATCTATATATATATATATACATATCCTTTAGAGCATATAAGCTCACTTGTAATTTATTTATTTTTATGCAATGCAATTTATTTATTTATTCCATTGTAATTTATTTATTCCTTGTTATTTTAAGACTAGTTTCTAGTCTTAAACTTGTCCTCATCAAGTCAAAACAAATTTTTCTTTCTTTCTTTAATTTTATTTTGGGATTAGTTTACTTCTTAGTCCCGGGAGCCTTGAAGAAGCTAAGACTCCCAATACTTGACTTTATTATTTATGTTATTTTTGTTTCCTATTATTTCTCATAAATCATATTCATTTAAATTGTTGTCCAAAATTGCAAGTTCCAAAAATAATTAACAAAAGAGATTTTATCACTTAGAGATAAGTTTATATGAAGTATAAAATCTATGATTTGACAAAGATAAATTCATTTCTTTTCAAGTTACAAAAAGAACCCACTACAAATTATAGAAACTACATTTGCTATGAAAAGCTTCTTAAATTCTTTAATATTCCACTTTGTTTTTCGAAAGAAAATAATTATTGGGACAAAAATGATTTTTATGAAAAACATAACATGAGGAAAGGATGAGGAATTTTCAAATAAAAATTTTTGTAAACAAATAGATAAAGAAAATTGTATAGGAAAAATAGTATTAATATAGAAAACTTAGAAAGAAGAAAATTTATTTTCAAAAAGTTACTTGGGAAAAATAATAAAGCAAGCATAAAACATCTTTGGAAAAAAAAATATTCATTTCAAGAGATTTACAAAATGAATTCTTGAAAACTATATTTTTCTAAAATTCCAAAACCAACATTATTTTACTCAAGAAACATGATTGAACAACAAAACACTTAAGCATGAATAAAAATGAGCTATGTAACTATAAAAAGAGGGTTTTTTTCAACTATATAGATAACTAAGTATTTATCAAACAAATTTAGAATGATTGAACCAAAGTTGTTTTTGAGTTAGAAAATTCGTGGTGAATTTCATTGCCACTGTTTCGGGGCCTAAATGGTTTAGTTTGACAAGAATAGTTTTAGAAATGGATAGATCTTTTTGAGTAGGTAGAAATCGTTATATTATATGCACGATTCCGAGTTAAAATGACCAAGTTATAGTCATTTTAAATTGGAACTCTTCCTTATACGAACTTTAACGTTCTCATGACATTGTTTTGTCAAAATTCAAGAAAATCATCAAGAAATACTCATTGTGGGTATTTTCTTTGGCTAGGTTACTCCGAGGAAGGATACCTATATCTCGAAGATTATTTCGATTGAGTGGAGTGTGTGAACGACTCATCTGTATAGAAGAATAGTCGACATGGCATCGTGAGTTTATTTCCTTTAAATACTATACTTGTTGTGCTTGTAATTTAGTTACATTAGAGTTAGGAAAAGACAAATAGATATGTGTGTAAAATAATTCCTTGAAAGAATCCTAAGAATAGCGAGGCCGGAATTGATTTAAATGTTTGTTTTAGTATAACACTTGCTTTGTATGGGATTCTTTGATCGCCCTAAATTTGATAATAATAATGTTATGATATCATAAATAAATGGATTCATGCATACCATGAAGTGAGTCACATTGAATTTTGGTTATGATCCTTGGGTGAGAAGGATAGTAAGCTCATGTCAAAAGCAATACTTGGCAGAGTGTCCAAAAGCAATTACTTGGTGGCATTAAGGAAATGCTTGGCGGAAGATTTGAAAGCAAGACTCAATTCAAGTACACTTCATATACTTGGCGATATTGGTCGTAAGCATAAATCTTTTTTTTACTAAAACTACTTGTTTGAGGTTATGTATCACCAAACCCCGAATGGAGGGTGCAAATCCATTCAACATATAGTTTCCAGAAAACTATATGCCTTGTTTGCCCACGTGTATGTTGCATTCCATTTGTTTGATTAAACAACTTGTTTGAAATTTTGTTACAATAAGTTAATTATGGAAATAGTTCTTACTAAGCCTGTCAGCTTATACCTCCATATCTTTTGCAGTTCCTTCATCTGTGGTTGAGGCCACGAGGACCTTGCAGTCAGGTAAATTCTTTTTAAAGGAAATCTTAGATGAAGTTTTGTATTAGAAATGATGTAAAAATATTCTTGTAATGGGTTAGTGAATAAGAGAAATGTCCCTAAGTTTGTAAAGATCATTGTTACAAGTAAATGAATATTATTAATCCTCCTTTCTTAATATGTTATTATATCTTCTTAAGCTTCATAATTCCATGTATGGTCCTCTAAATTTGTGAGAGCACGCCTTACACTTAATATCAAAGCTTTTGGGAGTGGCTAAAGTTGTCATACTTAAGCTTTAATATTGAGTGTAGCGGACTGTTATATTTAGGGTACCCTTTGGGGCGTGACATAAAGTACAAGGGTTTCATACTTTGTACACCCTATACTCCCTTTATCTTTTTATGGGTTTGATGTATTAATTATGTTGCTAGTAATTTATTATCGAATAATGAAAGTAAATTTTTGGTATTTTTGTTTAATGAAATTTGTTACTTAGGGACAGACCCTATTTTAGTAAATAAGAATGTTCGATTACCATGATTGTATCTTATTGTTTGTTTGAGCAAATTTTAGTAATTTTGAACTCTTTATATGACAATATAGTTTTGGCTTTGAAAAAATTACTAGAACGCACTAAAGCTGTAAATGAGTCAAGTCGAGTCCATACAGTGTCAAGCTCTAACTCGATTCGAATGTAAAACTCGATTCGAATGTAAAACTCAAATCTTGAAAATCGACTCGAACTCAATCAAGCTTTGGTTTTTAAACTCAAGCTTTACTCAAATTCATACTTAATAAGCTAGACCTTAGCTGAATCTTATAATAATCAATTAGACTAGAAAATGAATCAGTATTTTGGAATATAATTAGGGTTTTAGTTGATTTGGTCTTAAATATATTGAATATTGAGCATTGCATATAAAGGAAAAAAATAAGATAAGAAAATAGGTTTTAAAAATAGAAAAAAAAACATAAATTTTATAAATTTTATAAAAGATATAAAAAAACTCAATTAGACTTGCGAGTTACTAGAATTGAATATTTTAAAACTCGAACTTGAACTCGATAGCTGCTCGAATAGCTTGAACTCGAGCTCGATCCGATTGTAATTGAGTTGGATTCAAGTTATCCCCAAATCAAATTCAAGTGGCTTACGATTAGTTGCGACTCATTTAGAGCCCTAGAACTCACTTATTTTCACGTGGTTAAAATTGTGGAATGCAGCATGTGATAGTGTGTGAGGCCACAGCTTCAACTAGAATATCTAGCTCATGATATTAACTATTTATTTATGAAATCCTGTAAGAAGAATACGTTGATCGGATATTTCTGCTGTAGAGAGAATTTCATAACTTGTCACAGGGGATAGGTCTTAATGAGTTTGGTGAAAACCTGGACGGACAATAGCATATATATATATATATTAATATATGAACACCAAAGGATATGAAGTCATAATTACACACTTACAATCAGAGTAGTTTTGATAATTTTTTCGTCGTTAAAATCCTTACGTTTTTCAATTCTATTAGACTAGAATTAGAGACACCATCTAGTATAGACATCGGCTGATGTAGGTATGGTTACTATCTTTGAGGTTCTGGGCGGAGGGCTCGAGGAGGAGAAAGGAAGTATGATCGAAGTGACGGGAACTGAGGACTTGGGTAGTTCGAAAGAGATAATAATGGCTGACAGCAAGCCAAATGAACGAGGATTCTAGAATGAGGCCGTGGGTCCTTGAGCGTAGGCTGAGCTAGTGGGCCGAATTTCATTCTGCAAGTGGACATTGGTTAAAAGCTAGGTGGGCCGATAATTAATTAGTGAACAAGGGCTTGGCCCATTTCATTTCTATTTTATTTCTGTTTTGTTTCCTTAGTTTGCCAGTTATAATTACACATGTGTTGGCTGATGTGGCAAGCTACCCATGTGGTTGGTTAGGGTTGTTATGCAGAATATTCCACATTCCTTCTGAGTGTGTTATTAATATCTGTATGAGTAACAATATGAGAAATCAATGAGTAATATGAATTAAGCTTGCATTCAAGCGTATGTTCTCTCTGCATTCAGAGAAAATTTGTTCAATCATTAGCTAGCATTCCTTACCTACATCAATTAGTATCAGAGCCATCAATAGATGGTTGAGACCCGAGAAACAAAAAAAATGGAAGAAACCATTCGCACCATCTTTAAAGAACAGTCAGACAAACAAGAAAAATGGGAAAAATCACAAGCTGAAAAACAAGAAGCTTGGATGCAAATGTTTACAAGTATGATACAAGGGCAACAAGAATTGTTGGATAAACACGGAATAGCACTTCGTGAATTATCGCAACAACTAAATGACGTCTCCAAGAGAACCTCCACTGGTACGAAAGAGTTAAGCACGTCTCAACCTGAATCCAGCAAGTCCAGCGCTGATCACAGCATTGATACTACTCCAGCTGCATCTGATAAGGCCAAAACCAATACCACTCAGCAAGATTATAACTATCAACTGCTGCCAGTGAAATCTACCAAGTTTGAGTTTCCTACCTTCAATGGGGAGGATTTAAGATCTTGGTTGATCAAAGCTGAGCATTACTTCAACTTGGATTCAACTCCACCTCAGTTTCGCGTGCAAATTGCTGCAATGTATCTGGAAGACCGAGCTCTTCATTGGTATCATCATTACTCACACAATCGCAACTCGAACACTCCTGTCACTTGGGAGGAGTTTGTGGTTAGCCTGCAAACAAAATTTGGAGCTAAACATTATGAAGATCCAATGTCAGATTTCAAAGAGCTATTCCAGAAGGAGTCCTTACAAGATTACATAGATGAGTTTGAGTATTTAGTGACCTGGGTCCAACTTCCAGAAGCTCATCAGGTTAGCTGTTTCCTGAGTGGTTTAAAACCCGAAATCCAATACCCTGTCAGAATGTTTAACCCACAGACATTACAACAAACCATCACACTAGCCAAATTGCAAGAATCCACCCTCACTGTATCCCATAGCTCTCTAAAAGCATACAGAACCCCCAATTACCCAAGCTACCTAAACACTAACCATAACTCAACCACCACTAGTAACCATTCCAAACCAGTAAACACCAGTTCCAGTACCTCAAAACCATGGACAGGAATCCAATCATCTGTAAAAACCAATTACACCAAAAGCTACCCAAGCATTTCCACCTTTCCAAACACCAACCGTAACACACGCCGACTCACCCTAGAAGAATTGGATGAAAAAAGAAAAAAAAAAGCAATGTTTTTGGTGCGATGAGCCTTTTGGTCCTGGTCATAAATGCAAACAAAAAGGACTCCGATCTATGATAATTGAAGAGAGTGTAGAGCAGGAAATCACAGCAGGAGAAACAGGGAATGACACCAGTGGGTTGGAGGAGGAATTGTCACATCTGACATTGTGTTCATTGGGTGGAAATTTGGATGTTGGAATAATGAAACTCAAGGGTTATTACAAGAAAAGGAAGCTCAATGTGTTAATCGACAGTGGCAGTTGCTTGAATTTCCTGGACACATTTATTGCTCAAGGATTGAGGTGTACTACAGTACCTACTAAACCCTTTAAGGTTGCCTTGGCTGATGGCTCCTATTTGGAATCATATAATAGAGTACCTGATCTGGAATTGTGGCTGCAAGGCACTAAGTTTCACGTCGAGGTCCATCTACTTCCTGTGAAGGGGCATGACCTAGTATTAGGTATACCTTGGTTGGCAGCACTAGGAGACATCAAGTGGAATTTTCAGAGCATGACCATGGAGTTTATCCAGGGTAATGACCTACGCAGATTGCATGGGGACAAGGAAACATTAGAATGCATGGACAGCAAAGAGGTGGACAAGTTGGTCAGCAGGAGCAATACTACCTATCTATTACAGTGTTGGTTAGTACAAGGAGAGAAAATGTCCTCCGAACACCAATCTGTTTCCTTTATCCATCCTGAGCTATTGGAACTAATTGATGAGTACTATGATTTATTTGAAGCTCCCAAGACGCTGCCACCTATTAGGGACCACGACCATAGCATCCATTTGAAGGAAGGAGCTCAACCTGTCAATTTAAGACCCTACCGCCACTCAATTGCTCAGAAGGATATATTGGAGGATATGATACGAGAAATGTTGCGGCAGGGCACTATCAGGTACAGTCATAGTCCATTTTCTTCTCCGGTAGTGCTTGTAAAAAAGAAAGATAACTCTTGGCGGATGTGTGTTGATTATAGGGAGTTAAATAAGTTAACTACTAAGGACTGTTACCCCATACCCTTAGTGGAAGACTTGTTTGATGAGCTGTATGGTGCTAGTTATTTCAGTAAATTGGATTTGAGGTCGAGTTACCACCAAATTCGTATAAATCCTAAGGATGTGTATAAAACAGCTTTTAAGACACATGACGGACACTATGAAGTCATGGTTATGCCCTTTGGCCTAACAAACGCACCATCTACATTCCAAAGGCTGATGAATGATTTGTTTCGCCTTTATTTGAGAAGGTTTGTCTTAATATTTTTTGATGATATCCTTATCTATAATCAAACTATTGAGGATCATATTGGACATCTCAAGCTAGTACTAGAAGTGCTGCGTAAGGAACAATTGTTCCTGAAGAGAAGTAAGTGTGTGTTTGGGGTAAGGCAAATCGAGTATCTTGGGCATATCATCTCAGAGCAGGGAGTCACCGCTGACCCTGAAAAGATAACAGCAGTGTTGTCTTGGCCCAAACCCCAGAATGTCAAACAACTTAGGGGGTTCCTTGGGTTAGCTGGGTACTGCCGTCGGTTTATACAAGGTTATGGGCTGTTAACAAGACCTCTGACTCAACTACTGAAGAAAAACAGTTTTGGTTGGAATGAATTAGCTGAGAAGTCCTTCAATATGGTGAAGGAGGCACTGGTTAAGGCTCCAGTGTTGAGGCTGCCTGACTATTCCAAACCATTCATCCTAGAGGTTGATGCTTGTGATGATGGATTAGGAGCTGTTTTAATGCAGGAGGGGCACCCAATTGCATACATAAGCAAATCACTTCCAACAAGACAAAGGGGGTTGTCCATCTATGAAAAAGAGATGCTGGCTTTAGTGTATGCAGTGGATAAGTGGAGGCATTATCTAGTGGGGCGCCATTTCATAATCAAGACAGATCACCAAAGTTTGAAATACTTGTTGGAGCAAAGGGTAATTACTCCTAGTCAACAGAAATGGTTGACTAAGTTCTTAGGATTGGATTATGAAATCCAATATAAGAGTGGAATTAGCAACAGGGCAACTGATGCCCTATCTAGAGTGTGTGGAGCTGACCTACATACTCTTGTTCATACTGTGACAACAGCTCCAGATTTACTGCTGAAATCCAAGAGAGTCTACCTCTACAGTCAGAATACCAAGTGATGATCCAGAAGTTGCAAAAGGGTGAAATGATCCCAAACTATACATTGGAGCAAGGGATCTTGAAACGAAGGGGAAGGATAGTAATTGGTCCCAATGAAGATCTAAAAAGAAAAATAATGGCCCTATACCATGATGGGGTGCTGGGAGGACATTCTGGCTCTCAAGCTACATTTAAAAGAGTAAACTCTGTTTACTATTGGCCAGGCATGGAGAGGTATGTGAGACAATATGTACGGGAATGTATAGTGTGCCAACGGCATAAGTATGAGAATATTGCCTCACCAGGGCTATTACAACCTCTGCCTATACCAGAAGGGTGCTGGACTGATATCAGCCTTGATTTTATAGAGGGATTGCCACGATCTCATGGCAAGGAAGTGATTTTGGTCATTATTGATAGGCTGAGTAAATATGGGCATTTCATAGCCTTGGCTCACCCTTACTCAGCCCAGGATGTGGCTAGAGCCTACTTGGATAACGTTTATAAGCTCCATGGGTTACCCCAAACAATGGTTAGTGATCGTGATCCTATATTCATTAGCCATTTTTGGAGCGAA
Organism: Combretum micranthum; assembly: GCA_024138025.1. Classification (NCBI taxonomy): domain Eukaryota; kingdom Viridiplantae; phylum Streptophyta; class Magnoliopsida; order Myrtales; family Combretaceae; genus Combretum; species Combretum micranthum. The sequence goes on from JAMXBD010000524.1 coordinate 533,600, forward strand.
TTCTTCAAACTACAGGGGGTAGAGCTCAGGTTATCGACAGCGTACCATCCACAAACGGATGGCCAGACAGAGGTGGTGAATCGTTGCTTAGAAACCTATTTGAGGTGTACTACTGGGGAAAATCCTAAGAAATGGAGCGAATTCCTATCACTAGCTGAGTGGTGGTACAATACAAACTTCCACTCAAGAGCTAAGACTACACCGTTCGAAATACTATATGGATATTCCCCACCCATTCACTTGCCTTATATTTCGGGTGATTCTCGTAATGAAGCGGTTGACTCACTGTTGACAGATCGTGAGAACGCGATCAAGATGCTAAAATTCCATTTGGGTAGGGCTCAGACTAGAATGAAACAACTGGCGGATCGGAAGAGAAGTGAAAGGGAATTTCAGATTGGTGACCTAGTATGGGTTAAACTACAACCTTATCGTCAATTGAGCTTACGCAAAGGGAAAGACAGCAAACTTTCACCACGGTTCTATGGTCCTTATAAAATTAAAGATAGAATCGGAAAAGTGGCGTATAAACTAGACTTACCAGAATCGTCGACTGTTCACTCCAGCTTCCATGTGTCGCAGTTGAAGCCGTGGGTTCCAAGTTCCAACCATCCAGCTACACCTTTGCCGCATCCTATTGGGACAGATCCCCTGGAGCCTGAAATGATTCTCAACAGAAAAATGGTTAAACGAGGAACGCAGCGGATACTATGGTTTTGATTAAGTGGAAAGGTAAGCCTGAAGAAGATGCTACCTGGGAGTTCTATTCCGACCTCTCGCTTCGATTTAAGGACTCACCCTTGTGGTCAAGGGTTCCTAAAGGGGGCGGAACTGATATAGGTATGGTTACTATCTTGGAGGTTCTGGGCGGAGGGCTCGAGGAGGAGAAAGGAAGTACGATCGAAGTGACAGGAACTTAGGACTTGGGTAGTTCGAAAGAGATAATAATGGCTGACAGCAAGCCAAATGAACGAGGATTCTAGAATGAGGCCGTGGGTCCTTGAGCGTAGGTTGAGCTAGTGGGCCGAATTTCATTCTGCAAGTGGACATTGGTTAAAAGATAGCTGGACCGATAATTAATTAGTGAACAAGGGCTTGGCCCATTCCATTTCTATTTTATTTCTGTTTTGTTTCCTTGGACCAATAATTAATTAGTGAACAAGGGCTTGGCCCATTCCATTTCTATTTTATTTCTGTTTTGTTTCCTTAGTTTGCCAGTTGTAATTACACATGTGTTGGCTGATGTGGCAAGCTACCCATGTGGTTGGTTAGGGTTGTTATGCAGAATATTCCACATTCCTTCTGAGTGTGTTATTAATATCTGTATGAGTAACAATATGAGAAATCAATGAGTAATATGAATTAAGCTTGCATTCAAGCGTATGTTCTCTCTGCATTCAGAGAAAATTTGTTCAATCATTAGCTAGCATTCCTTACCTACATCATCGGCACGGTTCGGATCGATTCTGGACCCAAATTGAAACCGCCGGTATGTGAAACCGAAACCGAAACCGGAACCGTCAGAGCCTGGACGGTTCGCGGTTCCATGAAACCACCGATTCTGACGGTTCCGATTCCACATGAACCGTAAACCAAGTTTTCTTTTTTTTTTTTAAATAAAAAAGACCTGCCCTCTACCCCTTCCCTTCCTCCTTCCCCCCAACCCCCCAAACAAAACACCAAAATCATTTTGTGTGTGCACGTTTCGATTTTTTTTTTTTTAATGGCGGGTCAGAACAGGTGGAACCGCTGGTTTCGCGTGACGAACCACTAAGACATGCCGTCGGAGGTTCGTGTGATGTCTAATCTAATACTTAGTCTAACTTCCGAGAGTTTTTTTTTTTTTTTTTTGCTTTTTTGCCCGAATTCCCAGAGAGTTTAATCTAGTTTTCTTTAGTTTTATTACTACAAACGCAACAAGCACATTAATCGGATATGTATGCTATTTTAAAAAATGAAATTGTTTTAAAAATCGCGTGTGACCATAATAGATAAACTATACGCAATTTTTAACTGTCTATTTAAATTAATTTCTTTTTCCCATGGAATGGAAAATAAAACAATTATATAATTCTAAAATGCATCTTGGGTTTATGTTTAGTTGGATAAATATAGGCAATAAAAAAAAAAAACAAACCGTATGCTGTAATTACAAATACACGCCTATAATATTGGTCACAAGTGGATTGAAAACATTAAACAGATAAGAACAGTTTTGTTAGTTTTCTTTTGTCAATTAGAACTTGCGGGTCATCCATCAGCGCTGCATATGTATAATAAAAAAAAAAAAAAGTAAAAACAGTTAAAGAGAGAGAGAAAAGAGAGAGTTCATAAAAAAACAAAAATCACTGTCAAAAGTTTAGCTTTTTATATTTTGCTACCAAAGGCTGGATTGACTTAATCAGAGTTTTCACTATGACGGATTGCTTAATTCCAGCTTTCCGTTCCTCATTTTCCAATCCATTCATCACGCGCGCGGTCGATTTCCTTATGACGGAGACAACAACTTACGTATATCTGTTTAGAACCTCTTGACTTTTATTTTTATTTATATTTTATTTATATTTAATATATTTAACCTGTTTATAAATAAAAATATATCTTTATACATCACAAGCATGAACCTTCAAGTAGGCATTTTCCTATCAATTTCTGCCCAAGTCTAGAGGGAGAGGAGAGGATAATTTTGTGCATGCCATCGCTCATTTCTTTTGAACTCCGCTTGTATTATTTTCGTAACCGCCGAACAGACTTCGGGTCTTTCATACTATTATTACCAGCAGATGCTATACGTGCGCAAATTTAATAACATCAAATTATAAAAAATTAAGTAAATATGTCTTGTATTATTTGTTATCATAAAATAGAAAAATTTTTAGTGTAAAAAAATCTGATAAATTATACCAAAGGTCTCAACGTTTCAAGTGGTTCAAAAAATATTTCAATGTTTGAAGAAGTGGGTCAATTGAGGTCTCAAAGTTTGAAAAGTTGATTGCTTGAGGCATTCATTGACATATATCAGTAGAGTTGTGCATACGGGTCAACCGCATAAACCACAAAAAAATACGGGTTGAACTAAAAATTTTAACCTGTTTAATGTGTTGCCAAAATGACCCATCCCACATAAGCCAGGTTGAAGGCTGAAGCGGGCCAGCCCATTGAGGGTCGAGTTGGCCACGAACCTGCACTTAGAAAACATAAAAAAAAAAAAAAGAAATGTGTAAATCTTATAAAAAAAACCCAAGTATATTATCCTCTTTATTTCTTTTTCACTTCACTTTTCTATTATTTAGTTGTTGAACGTTGATTATGTAATTTTTATTGATATTATGTTTTAAACTTTTAACTTTTAACTTTTATGTTTATTATATCTATAGTCCTTTTAACAATACTTTTTCATTTATATTTGTTAGATATTTAGATGCTTTTGTTTATAATAAGCAACATAATAGCAACTGATAATTTTCATGATGTATTTTTTCTTGCCATGCCAAAGAAAAAAAATTGGATGGATTCTAATTTCTATTAGTTCAAATAAATCATTTTACATTGGGATAAAAAATTTTAAAATAGAAGTCTATAATATTTTCATACAAGATTATCATATGTAGGTAATTTGTGAGATAAATAGAAATATATTCTACAATTAAATTATTAAATTTAATTTTAATTTTAATTAGAATTCTTATAAAATTTTTCAAAAAAAAAAATATTAGCGGGTTCGTGGGCCAGCCTGCATAACTCACCAACCCACGTGGGCAAGTTGGGCTAAAACTTGTGGCGCATGTAGCAATGCGGGCCTAGGTGGGCTAGCCCAAAACCCATAGGTTGAAGCGAGGCAGGACGGGTTGGCCCGTATATAATCTATTTGCACAGCTCTACGTATCAGTAGGAGAAATATTCAATTAAAATTTATAAAACACTTTTTCTTAGGTTTCGTATACATATATCAATAAGAGAAATATTTAATTAAACTCACAAGGCGCTTTTTGAAATATTTGGACCTCTTTTGAACCATTCAAAATATTGGGATTTAAATAAACTTATCCTCAAACGTTAAGATCTTTATTCAAACAAATCTATGTAGGTTTTGAATTTAATATAAATTATTTAATGTATGAAATATTAGGGAGGCAATATTAATATATTTTATGTTTTCTCAGTATTTTCAATTTAAATTATAATGTGAATTTTTAAAGACAAAAGAAAGAATAAGTTTTTTTTTTTTTAAGAACATGAATTTTAAGTATTCTAGAGGGAGTAGTTTATTGTTTAAAAAGAGGTTAGTTGGTTTTCAAGATGAGGTAGTGATTAAAAGATAAATATGAAACAGAAAATAAGACCTTTTTTTTTTTTTTTTTGCAACACAAATGAAAGGATTTGCTTAACAATAGTAACACATATTATCATTTTACTTTTAGGGGCTTTTAGATATTGGAACTGGATTATCTTGTATATAATATTACTATTTAATTGATTATAAAAAAATTAATATAAAAGAAATATTAAGGATTTAGTAATGGTTGGAGTGGATCTAAATTATTTATCATTTTATTGATGATACAAACTCACTAAAAAAAAAAAGAAAATACACAATCATAGAATTTTCCTTAATTTTTATCAACCCTTAGATTAGTGTAGTGTACAATACATGGTAGCTTGAAGCACCATAATTACCAATTTTCTCTAATCCTTCTCTTATGAATCTTTTAATGTTTTTTTATGTATGTGTGTTTGCTATTTTTCATTGTAAGTTTTATAATGTAATTGTTAATATTTGTTCACAGGAGTAAGCATGTAATCCTGTCCTATAATGTATCATCCGTGATCTATTCCATTAAGAAGATTCTAAATTGGTATTGAAAGTCATACAATTTTTTAAGTATGGTTTTCTCAAACCTCTTTTCACAAGGTAAAATACAAGTAGAGAGTTTTCATGCCCATTTATATAAAGTACAAATTCTAAGGTAACTAGTAGTATTGAATAAAAATTCATTAAACAATAATATATAAAAGATAAAAATAATTATATAAAATATTTTTTAAAAAGAAAGAAAGATTTTAGTTTGTAAGATAAAAGTCCTTAGTAGTTAAACTGAAGGCACATTTCATATTTTCCACTTTTTCCTTAAGTTAGAAGTTTCATGGAGTCTTTCATTATATCATATAAATTTGAAATTATAAAAACTGGAAAAATTACCTTTTTATATTATAGGTTTCTAGGTGTTCTGTTGTTGTCACACCCCACTTCCGCAGGCGACGGCGATGCGATGCCAGGACAGGCAAACCCACTACTGGCCCCCTAGTGGTAATGGCCGACACTACCATTACATCATGGTAACCTGATGCAGTGGATAGGATAGCAAATAACTATTTGGAGAAATGGCACAGGATTTGATGATAAGGGCAGTTTCGTAATTTTGGGAGTTTTGGATTTTTACCGAGCGGGACCATATTCTGAAGGGAAACGATCCAACGAACAAAAACTCACCAGCTTCGCTCGTGACCCAAGCCGGTTTTCGGCCAAATTCCTTCGTTTAGGCCGTCAAAACCGCGTTTTTACTATTTTTAGTAATTTTTCTTTTATCTTATCTTTTTATTGGATAATCTTTTTTATATGCCGTCTGTGGCATTAATCTCGTCCGTTCATTTGTTTTCGCCCTAGGTATTATTTAGATAGTTTCCTTTTTTGGTAAAAATAGCATATTATATTCTAGGGTTACAGAAGAGACAGATTAGATTTGTTTTGAATGAAATTTTATTGAGAGTGTTCTCTCTTTTTCAGAATTCGTCATCTTGAATAGATTTCGATTTTTGATGCCAAATATCAAGGTATTCTTAGAATCAATTGGTATTTGAAGATCACAAGCCGGGTATTCGTGCGCGAATCAACGTCTTGCGATTATCCCTTTTATTCCGCTGCATCATAACCCTAACCAACGCATGCCCCACAGGGTACCACAGGCACTATAGGTATTGTTACCCTCGGGATGGATTGACCCCAGTCTGCAGCCTCTAGGGATCAAACCCATGACCTGAGGCTTTTGCCTGCCCCAAAGGCAGCACCCCTTACCAGTTGAGCTGCAGATCAACTGGTGAGAGGTGCTGCCTTTAGGGCAGGCAAAAGCCTTAGGTCTAGGGTTCGAATCCTAGAGTCTGCAGACTGGGTTCAACTCTCCCTAAGGGTAACAATACCTATAGTGCCCGTGATACCTTGCGGGGCATGCGTTGGTTGGGGTCTTACTTGAGGGTGGATGTCGGCCATTATCACTAGGGGGCCAGTGGTGGGTTTGCCTGCCCTGGCATCACATCGTCGTCGCCTGCGGGGTTATGTCACACCCCACCCCCGCAGGCGACGGCGATGCGATGCCAGGGTAGGCAAACCCACCACTGCCCCCCTAGTTGCAGCTCAACTGGTAAGAGGTGCTGCCTTTGGGGCAAGCAAAAGCCTCAGGTCATGGGTTCGATCCCTAGAGGCTGCAGACTGGGGTCAATCCATCCTGAGGGTAATAATACCTATAGTGTCCGTGGTACCCTGCGGGGCATGCGTTGGTTGGGGTCACCATGATGCAATGGTGGTGTCGGACATTACCACTAAGGGGCCAGTGGTGGGTTTGCCTGCCCTGGCATCACGTTGCCGTCGCCTGCGGGGGCGAGGCGTGACAAGTAATGTGTAAAACAAGTAGTGGAATTAAAATAGAAAATGTTGAGTTAGTGATCAACTTGTCAAATTCATAATTTGAGATGATACATATGTAATCACCTAGTATTTAAGCTTAAATTGCATGTTTTATGTGTTAAATAAAGTCCTTAGGTAGTAGATATAGTAAAGCTTTAAATTTTGATGCATTAAACAAGTTTTCTCATAGGAAATATGCAAGAAATGAATTTTTCCAAAATTCGGATATTTGTAAAAAGCTTGTTTAAAAACATACTTGCAAGGTGAAAAATGTGATTTTTTATGTAGAAATGAAGGTCTTGGATAGTATAGATGATGAAGACTCATTTTTATTTAGATAGCAAGTAAATTCCAAGAATGAAATCCTAAAACACTAGGAGATGCAAAATTAGAAAAATCGATTTTTAAGAAATAACTATTGTAGAGTCTTGTAATAATTTGGAGTTCTTAAAAGTTTCATTATCAAAAATCATCAAGATCATGCATATATTGAACTCATTTCATGACATTCATATTAGAAATTCATTCATATTTTATCTATACAAGGATCATCAACTAAAAACATTTTTATTAAATGCAAAACAATTTTTCGGAAAGGGAAAAGTTACAGAATAGATATGATCCCTCTGTTTCGTGACCTAAATGTTTTCAAAACTTGAAATTAATAATAGAAATAGATAGATCTTTCGAAGTAGATAGAAATCGATATAAAATTTGCGAAATTCCGAGTTAAAATGACCAAGTTATGGCTGTTTTAAGTTGGAACTTCCTCAAATAGTGAGAATCACGATTTTGTTTAGTTTAGATGTATAGTTTGAATTAGTTAAGTGATGAGATTCTCATTAGGTTATTCTTATTTAGTAGGTGATCCCGAGAACGACGATACCCTACCACCAGACTACTATTACTAAGAGATCGGCGTACCATGGCCAAGTGAGTATCACTTCCGATTTCAATTATTGCTTGTGATTGTAATGATAGTTGCACTAGTTGCTAAGTAAAGATAAAAAGAATGATTATGCATGATGGGGTTAGTTGGGAATTACAATTGTCTGCTGCTGATATGTGAAGTTGAATTTAAAGAATATCGAAACTGGGTGATAATTCATTGCTTGTATATAGAGAAGCTAGAATGGATTGTCTGCTAATATTGCTTGGCCACCTAAAAGAATTGGATTAATCAATTATTAGACATTCAATATAAATTTGAACTCATTCATATCACGATGGGGATGGAGCATTAGCATTTGTTGGTTTTTTGTGATCCATAAAACGAATGTGTTGGTTAATCGTGATCCATAAAACGAATGCGTTGGTTAATCGTGATCCATAAAATGAATTATTGTTCAGTTGACCGTGAGCATAAACTGTATCGTACCGCAGGATTCGTTAATCTGTTAACCGGGGATGGAGGGTGCAAGTCCATCCACATATGATTTCCAATTGGTCATATGTTTGCTAAATTCACTTGTTTAATGCATTTCACTTGATTGAATAATCACTTGCTTGAATGATTTATCGTAATTGCGATATGGAAGTTCTCACTCACTAAGCTAGTTAGCTTACGCTCCTATAGTTTTTACTTGTTGCAGCACGAATTCATTTGGCTTAGGCCAAGGCAGGCTACAGCTCAGGTACCGAAGCTAGGAGTTTCCCTTCGAAGTTTACTTCGGTTTTTATTTAGACTTCCACAAGAAACTAAAAGACTCTGGATGACTGTAATAGACCTTAATATTCTTTTGCGGGGGAATGCCCCTTAGACTTTGTAACTTTATGTATGTGTTTTGATTTATTATCTATGGCTATCGAATGCCACATTAAACTCCTTAACTCCATCGATTAGAGTATTCTATTATCGTAAAGGGACGCTTTACATCTATACAAGACTCCCGAAGGGCTCGGATAGTAATTCGAGAGTCTTATATAGTATGTGGCGGACTGTTACGTTTAGGATACCCCTATGGGTCGTGACAGGTGTGATAGGAGCCTTTGTTCTCACAAGTTTCCATGCTACTCGACTCACTTTATTGCCTTTTTTATCCATTCTACTTCAATTTCACCAATTTACAGGTGAAATTGTGAAGTACACATAGAGTACTATCAATCAATAACAATTTTTTGTCTTGATTCATAGTTTTGAGGGGGTCAAATTTGGTGATGAAAGCTGGGCAAAGTCAAAGATACAAGATTGGCTCCATGTCTGTTAATGGCAATTTTTTACCAAAATTGTGCAAATTAAAGCTTCCACAAGCATTGTAGAGTAAAATATCCTCGAATATTCCTTTGAATTTGTCTAAGAAACACAAAACTAACATTCAATCATAATTAAAGCAAAATCCTAATTTCACCAATTTCCATCAACATGATTCAACACATTTCTATACTTATTCAAGCTATAATCCTATAAATAGGAGCTTAAAAAAGTCATCTCCCATCAACAGTTAGTTAGAAATCCACTTACATAGTTTAAATCAAGATTATTCTAACATCCGAGTGTTTCTAATTTTTTTTTCGAAATTCATCTTTTTGCAAGTGTTCTTGAAGAAATTGGGGTTTAAAGGAAGCTTCAACATATTATGAACTTCCAATTGATAGGGTCAGGGAAGCTCGATGTCATTCTTATTGTCTTCAACTAAGAATTGTCAATGACAGCCACCAGAGGAGCTTTGATTACCATCCTATAGCCATCTTCAAAGCCATTCACCACCACTAAAAAGTGTTTAGGAACCTAAATTTGGCCTGCCTGACAACTTCCCTAACCAAAACCACCGGAGGAGCCTTCAATCTGACTTCCGCCAGCCACCCCTTACCATGACCTAACCTATCAGATCCAAACTCGGTCCAAAATCTGACACTTCCCAATCCACCCCCAACACCTCACACACCACCACACCCCCCAAACTCCACCTGACCTGCATGCTTCTTAAATCCAGGTAAGCCTCTTCTACTTTACTTTGTTTAATTAATAAAGAAAATTAAAAATTAAAAAATGAAAAGAATCGTAAATTTAGTCACATATGTATGTAAATAAATAAGGGTATAATAAAAATAATAAGTGAATAAAATATGACAAATCGAAACATATGTGTGATATGCATGCATAAAAAATAATATTTTAGTTTTCAAATTTATGTTCTATAAAGAAAAATAATAAATAAATAATTTTTTTTTTACACCTAGAAAAATATCCTTTTTAAAAGTATATATAAAATTAAAATTGTAGCTCATAGTATCACATTTAAAAACTTATTTCTTACTAAATTTTAACATTTAAGAAACGTAAATCGAAAAGAGATTGAAAACCTAAAAGTAATCAACCCACTAAACTTTTCATAAAAAGAATTATATGTTGTCTTATCTCAATTAGCGTGTACATAGTCATCTCTGGGACAACTTAAAATATGAAAAAAGCTTTTCTTTCCTTATAGTTTTGCAAATATTAATTTGATGTGTTATGTCTTATAAATATTGTATTATTTTGCTTCCATATGATGATTGAATTGTAAATACTATATTATGTAACATTGATAAATTTTCTAACATTGAAAGAATAAACTTTAACTAAAGAATTTTAAACCATACAATTTTAATAGAATAGCCCCCAAATCTAGAATTTCTAGTAAAGTTGAAAAATTGATTTCAAAATTAATTTTCATTACAAACCATGGTCAAGTTAGGATCAACTAACCAATTAATACTAACTTGTAATTTGTTCCCGACTATGATAAAGTGGCGACTCCTTACAGTTTTATAAAATGATGATATTATTCCTTCAATTCTTAGTTAAGGATTTGTATCAAATAGGTTAGATGCAGCAAGGAAGCAAGAAATTCTAATGATCGAATGAAAGGCTAATTCTAGCCGAATGCAACTGGAAATTTTAACAATATGTCCCTAGTCGAATACAACTAGGATGAATTTGAATGCAAGTGCTAGAGCAAAATATTTTTGTATTTTCTGTATATTTTTGGTATTACATCATGTTGTACATATAATGCAATACTGACATGTGATTCTATAACTAATTACTCCTAAAGAAAATATATGGTTGATACTACCATGTGATGGACATGCCACATCATATGGTTAGTTACAATTTGTAATATTCTAGAATAATCCTTATTTAGTTAGTATAAACTATCTATATTTGTGGGTGTTGTATCAGTTGGGCTTATTATCATTATTCAGCACATCACCTTAGTCTAACAGCGACCCATTGTCATGCTTCGAGGGATACTCTAAATATGACAGTCCATCGTACACAATACTAAAGCCTAAGAATGACTACCTTAGTCACGTAAAGGCTTCCATATCATGTACAAGAGGTACATCACAACCAAGGGAACGCATCGAAGTAGCACAATTTAAATTGATAATGATTAAGTAAGAAGGCAATGAGAATACTTATCATAAAACATAAACATGGTAGATTACAATTCTTAGGGGCATCTCCTCTATTGTCTTCAAGTCAATATAAAAACACTTCTTAGAAGTTTCTAAAACACTAATATAGCATACATTACATATAAGGACCCTTACCGACTTATGTTCCCATTGCCTTCGTAAAAGTTTAACGTCCTTCCATGACTTCCTTAATGTCATGATCTTCGATTAAAGCCGCGGGTATACCTGTTTCAACAAAATCTATGGGGGTATAAGCTTACAATTAACTTAGTGAGGTATTCCTTTTCATTCGCATCATAATTTCGAACAAGTTGATTTAAATTTTCACACATATGTTATGCATACAATGCAACAATCATATGATTACACAAATATATATAATTATCCGGAAACCAGATATAGAACAGATTTACCCATTTGTATCAAAGGTTAGGGAATTGTTGATGAAGATCATCGACCTTCTACTGCTAGTCCCTAGGTCCCCACCTAAAGCGTTTGGTTGACTCAGCTCCTAACCTAGAGTCGCATTCCCCGAGCAATTTGGAATCTCTAGGAAGAAAGATGACCTATGGCCCACCATGATAACAGCCAATCTAACTCTACGTATAAGAGTAGCAGCCTTCCGAAAGAAATGTGACTCAATGCATGCTATGCATGAGCATTTTATTTTTCTTAAGCTAAACCTTATTAAGCGTTTATTAGGGGGTAATCAATCAATTTAGCAAACAATAAGCAATTATACAAGTAAGTAAACAAAACACTTAAACAGGCAATTTGAAGTTGCGATATTCTTAATTCTCATTTCACATATAAGCATAGAATCAAAAATATACATATCCTCGGATTCCCCATACATATCCATTTTTATCTTTTCTTAGTATACTAATGCCACCACTTAACAAGCACAAGTAAGGTAACGAAATTAAGAGGAATAACTCACTCGTCCATTTCACTATCTTCTTGGTCATGGTAATCCTCAGGAAGGGAAATCTCGTATCCTTCATCACCTAAACAAAAGAAATACCCAGGATGAGTATTTCGTAGAAATTCTACTTAAACTTTCTAATTCTATCTTACTATATTCGTCAAAATCCGCATAGAATGAAATTCCAATTTAAAATAGGCATAACTTGCTCATTTTAACTCGAAATTTCGCGTAAAATATACCAATTATACCTATTTGAAAAGATCTATCAAATTCTAAGGTTATTTTTGTCATATAAGATCGTTTGGGTTCCGAAACCATAGGATACAAATTCATCATGAAATTTATAGTTTTCAAAACATAAATTTGCAAACTTTTCCTTATTAAAAAAAAAATACTTGTACCAAAAATGTAGATAGTAGTATAGTTGAAAAAGATCTTTTGAATATATATATAGACTCATATTGTATGCAAGATCCTAATGGTGTTGTCTCAACGATTATATTTCGTAAAATAATGTCTTGTGGTGTTGAAGACTTTTATCTTAATAATCACTTTCTAAAGAATTTCATAATTTCTCAAGTTATTTTAAGTATATTTTTGTTTTCTAATTTCTTTTCTTAAATAAATTTTCTCTTAGCTTTAGTCTTTTACTAATTTTACTTTTAGTGATAAAAGAATGAAGTTTTTAAGAGTTTTATTAAGTTGTTGCTAACTTATAATAATTTGAGTTGTGTATATTTTCTTTTTAAAGAAATGACTTTGATAAACAATTCTTTTTATATTTTCATTTTTCAACTTCTAAAAAAATAAACTTTGTTTCTAAAACTTGGTCTTTTAACTCTTCAACCAATTTTATTTGATAGGAAATCATGTCCCAATATTTTCTTAAGTTATCTATTGTTTTTTAAATCTCTACTGTTTATATTTTTATTTCTTTGAAAATGAGTTTATCATTTAAAAACCTTGGCAAACTTTTTTTTTTTTTTCCTAAGTGAGTTTATAATTTAGTGAGTTGATTTTATCTCAACTTATAAAACTTAGTTTAGTTATTACTTTTTGTTAAAATTCCCACGAGTAAGCTTTTTAAGAAAAGTTTATTTATCAAATAATTCTTATTACTGAATCTTAATAAACTTTATGTGACTTATCATAATAAAAGAAAATGTTTATTTTGTTAGTTAACCTCCTTGAGAAAATCATCTTTATTGTTATCTAGGAAAAATCTTAGTGAGTTTGAAAAGAAGGTGAAAAAATAAAATTTTCCTATGGATATGATACAAAGTCTTGATTTGGTGACAAATATATTATATATATATATATATATATAAGAAAGGTTGGTTTCATTTCCTTTATTAAAGAAAATTCTACTTTAGATTTTGTTGAGACAATATCATTATGGTTATGCATGTACATAAGCATGTAAAATAATAAGAATATGAGAAAGATACAAAAAGCAAATAATAATAAGCATGATAATAAAAATATCAAGTATTGGGAACCTTAGCTTCATCAAGGTAATCCGGTCAAGTATTGGGAGCTTAGCTTTATCAAGACATCCCAAGACTAAGAATAAACTAGTCCCAAAAAGAATAAAGAAAGAAAATGTTGTTTTGACTTGATAAGGATAAGTCTAAGACTAGAAAGACTAGTCTTAAAATAACATGAAATAAATAAATAAATTGCAAAGCATAGAAATAAATAAATAACAAGTGAGCTTATATGCTCTAAAGATTATATATAAATACATAAATATATATTTTGTTAGTTATGAGTAAGAGTTTAGCATAATAACAACAATAATAATAACGAATAATAACATTAATAATAAAGCATAATAACAAAATAATAAAATAGGAATTTCATGTGCAAGAACAAAACATGAACATGTTGCTGCTTTTACTACTCATGTGAGTTTCAAAACAACACTACAGTCATGTTAAGTTACATGACATGGATAAACTAAATGGTTAGAAGAAGTTTACCTAAAGTGTTTATGTGGTATAAAGATGGTAGATAAATGGGACTTATGTGGGTAGTAGAAAATAGGAGATAGTTTGTGTGTAGAGGAGGACTTTTATGAGTCTTTGGTTAAATAGAGTTTTGGTAGAGAGAAATTTTTATGGAGAGTGTTTATGTAGTGAATTTGAGAGAATTTTGTTATGTGTGAAAATGGTATGAAAGAAGTGGAGGGAGAGGGGGTATTTATAGTTGAAGATTGAGGAAAATTAGATGTAATAAAATAAATTGAAAAGAAAAAAATTAGATAGAGAAAAGGAAGGGGGGAGGCGAGGTGTTTGGGTGCCGGCCATTAGAGAGAGGAGAGAGGGAGAAATGTAATTTTTGTTGTTTTGTAATAAAAAGTAATAAAGATGTGAAGTATGGTTGATGTGAAAGCGTATCGGAAATGAAAAAAGTAGAAAATTAGGTATATGGTAGTAGGAATAGGTTGTAAGAAAAAGTAGAGATAGATGAATAGTAATGAATAGTAGATTAGACAAATAAAATACCGATAGTAATAAAAATACGCGTAAACGGGCTATATTAGATATTTTTAGATACCGAAAAATCATGAAAATTATATTTTTGGATTCCTTATATTTTTGCGAGTTTATTGGTATTAACGAATTATTTTTGCTATCCGATGTATTAGGGCTCAATTTTGAAAAGCTGATCCATTCGAATCCGAAAGACATTAGAAAATTGCGAGTCTGATATTTTTAAGATTCTCTATATCATTATGGACTATTCTCAACAATTATTTTCATTCCTTTGTTAGGGTTTAAGAGCACGAGATTACCGGATCTTGAACACTGGGATTTGTTACAAGCTTTGTTGACTTTTAGGGTTCCGGTTTGACTTCTAACTTGTTGATTTTATTCGTATGATTATAAAACTTTGGGGCTTTGTTCGTATTATATTTTTAGTTCAACATCTATCGTTTATTTCATTTTATTTGTGATTATTTAATATTTTTCAATTCTCAGGATTGTTTAACCAAGTCTAGGGTTATGGGTCGACTCAGTTTGACTTTTGGTGAAAATTGAAATTTTTTATTTTAAAATTCACCGAAGGATTTAAGGTTTTAGTATTTCATTGTCGAACGCTATTTGGATATAGCGTCTTGATTTGCATGTTAGGATTTGGATAGATGATTTTACTGGTGTACGGATGTTGAATCAACCGATTGTTAGATTTCCTATTTTGTTTTTAGGGTTCTCTTTTTCTCAAGATTGAGAATTCTCATGTTTAACCTTTTATAGAATTTGTTTTTAACTTGGGTCAATTTTCAGGGTTTCGATTTTTGGTATTAGACTTCTAGAATTATTTTCTAAAAATTATGAAAATTTCAGGGGTTTACACCCATAACCCATGCCCATTTTTCCTTTAAGCCCACAATTACTTCCCATCAGCTTCCATTCCTCATCAGATTTACTACCCACTTTAGCCAACAACACTTTACTTTGTTTTGTTCTTCTTCTCCATTCTTCATCTCAGTTTCAACCTTATTGTTGACTTCCGCAAACCCCCGCTCATTCCCCCCTTCTTCCAAAGCCCTTGACCATAGGGGGTTGTTTGGAAACCTCAAACACAGCTCACTGAAGATCTCCCAAGTAGCCTCTGATGGTGGAAGATCCTTCCATAAGATAAGTACTAAAACATCGATTTGATTTTTTCATTTAATAATCTTCCTATCCAAGATGGCTTGAGGTTCTAACTTATGATCTTCGCATGATGCAGGTAGAGAAGACACCAGATCTGCCTTTCCACCATGGTAGGGTTTCAACTGCGACACATGGAACGTAGGGTGAATGGCTGCCGCCTAAGGAAGATCTAATTTGTAAGCCATCGATCCAATCCTATCTAACACTTTGCATGGTCCATAGTATCTCAGAGATAATTTATGTACCCTAGATTGCTTAAGAGAATTTTGACGATATGGTTGTAGCTTGAGTAACACCATATCCTCGATCTTAAACTCTTTATCACTTCTTTTCTGATCAGCTAAGTGCTTCATGCATTGCTATGCTCGCTTAAGGTGAAGCTTAAGCATGCGTAGCATATCTTCCCTATTAGTTAAGACATTATCCACCGCTAGGGATGTAAACGGGTCGGGTTTGGGACGGGTCATTCTATTCTAGAACCCAACCCGATTATAAAAGGGTGTCCCAGAACCCAACCCGACCCGATTTTTTAAGAACCTGACCCGACCCGAACTGACCCGATAATGTACATTGATTATTGAGATAAATACTAAATAGATATATAAAAAAAACTCTTCTTAATAGGATTGACGAGCTATGTTGTGTATATATAGACTCAATCATAGCATTATCATAGAAAGCATTATTACAGTGACGGAATTTGTATATGCTTTTAGAAAAGAGTCACTAGCTATTATTTATTTATTAGAAACTTACATATATCTATATATATATATATATAATACATACCAACTCAAAAAAATAATAATAATGTAATAATAATAATAAAATGATAATACTATACGACAATCCATATATTCTTGATTTATTTGTCATTATATATATATAATATCTATTTGGTCCGAGAAATTTAATTTTTATACTTTGTTGTGTTGCGTGGGAAAGAAATAAATTTTGAAAAAGTGGGGGATGTTGCACATGGAAATCGATTTTCTCTAGATAATTGGTCAGTGATTATTAATTGTAAATATAATTTATATCCTATCATATGACTCAACACATGAATAACAAAATGATTATATGAAAAGCATCATTCAACTAATGAACAAGTAAACTCCTTAAACTAAAATTTTTAATTTTTTTTAATTATATCGGGTCAGGTTTTCCCAACAGGTTATGAGTACAACCCAAAACTTGACCCTAAACCCTATAGGGTTTTTAGCGGAGCGGGCGGGCAGGTAGGTACCCTATAACGACCCCACCCGGTTACATCCCTATCCACTACTGCATTTCTAGAATCTCCAGGCATATATGGTAGATGAATTGGGGGCGAGTACCCATAAAGTATCTGGAATGGGGTATATTTTACACTTGTGTGGTAATTAGTGTTATACCACCGTTTGGCTAAAGATAAAAATTGACTTCATCGTTTAGGATACTCACCATCATGCATCTGAGATATGTTTCCAAACACTTATTCACAAAATCGATCTATCCGTTAGTTTGCGAATGGTAAGATGTAGGTAGGTTAAGAGAAACTCCTTGCAAGCTCATGAATTCGTTCCAAAATACACTAATGAAAATAGGATCTCTATCACTAGTGATAGTTTCGAGCATCCCATGCAGTTCATAGACATTGTTGAGACAGAGATACGTGTATGGATAAGCTAATGCCATGAAATGGGCATACTTGCTCAGTCGGTCAACAACCACAAATAGCACCTCCTTCTCATTGGACTTAGGCAACTTTCCACGAAATCCATGGAAATTTCCTGCCAACACTCATTAGGTACTTGAAGGGGCTGTAGTAACCCTGGATATGCAACATTTTCATACTTATAACGTTAGAACACATCACAATTCCACACATATTGTCTTACATGTTATTCCAGCTTGGGCCAATAGAATACAATAGAAATCTTCTTGTAAGTAGCATGAGCACCTGATGACCACCCAGGGGTCCTCCATGATAAAAGCTTAAGCAGCTTTTCTTTTAAGTTTGGTGCCACCCCGACAACTACCTTTCCCTTCCTCCTCAAAATCTCTTGATTGAAAGTGAAATGCTTTACTGACACCTTCCTTCAATTGATCAATGATCTGGCAATAGCTATTAGGAAGACACCAACTAGATTTAACCTCCACATTAATGCTGGCATTATAACTTGTATAGATAGGTGGTTCAATTGGGTTCTCTCCTGCCTGATAGAGCATCTACAACAATGTTATAACTTCCGCTTTTAAACTTAATAGAATAATCCAATCCTAACAATTTAATGAGCCACTTCTGTTAGGTAGGAGTTACTAGCCGTTGCTCAAGTAGGTACTTGAGACTGGTGATCAGTTTTGATCACAAAAGTTCGTCCCAACAAATAATGCGCACTTGTCTATAGCATAAACTAGTGCCAACAATTCTTTTTCCATATACTGATAGTCCTCTATGTTTAAGTGCAAGAGTTTTGCTTATATAAACAATTGGATGATTCTCTTGCATAAAGATTGTCCCTATGCCTTCACCACTTGCATTAGTCTCATTATGAACTTTTTTATGTAATCAGGCAAACATAGAACTGGTGATTACACTATGGCCTCCTTCAATTCATTAAAGGCCTTTTGAGCATCCAAACCCCACTGAAACTGGTCCTTCCTAAGCAGATTGGTAAGGGGTTTGGCTATAGTTCCAAACCCATGAATGAACCTTCTATAATAACCCGCCAACCCAAGAAACCCCCTTAGTTACCTTACATTAGTTGGAGCTGGCCACTATTTAATTGCTCAATCTTCTTGGGATCAGTTGTAACCCATGCTTAGTAATGATATGTCTAAGATATTCAATCTGACCCACTCCAAAAGCACACTTGTTGTGCTTAAGGAACAATTTCTCCTTACGTAACACTTCAAAAACAACATTCAAATGTTTCATATGTTGAATCAAATCCGAGTTGTACACCAAAATATCATCAAAAAAACACTAAGCAAAACTTTCGCAAATAGGTCAAAATAAATCATTCATGCCCTCAAATGTGGATGGAGCGTTAGTCAAGCCAAATGACATGACTCGGAACTCATAATGTCCATCATGTGTGCGGAAAGCGGTCTTGTAGGTATCATTAGGATGCATAAGTATTTGGTGATAACCAGAGCGTAAGTCCAACTTACTAAAATAACTTGCCCCATATAACTCATCAAATAAATCTTCCACAATTAGAATTGGAAATTTGTCCTTAATGGTCTGTTTATTAAGTTCCCGATAGTTCACACATTCTCAACTATTGTCTTTTTTTTTTTCACTAAGACCATAGGTGAAGTAAAGGGGCTGTATGGCTAGGGCAAATGATGCCACTAATTAGCATTTCCTTAATCATTTCCTCCAAAATACTTTTGAACCATGGAGTAATGATAAGGCCTCAAATTAATTGGTTTTGAATCATTTTGTAGTCAATCCTATGGTTACATGATCTAGTAGGTAGAAGGGAAACAGGTTTTTCAAACAAATCATGATAAGTTTCTAACAAATGTAGAATCATAGGATGTACCACTGTTCCTTTGGATCATCAGATCCCATGCTACTAATTATCCAACACTTTACTTCATAACTAGTTCCAGCAGAAGTAAGGATATGAGACATAGCTTTACCTAAGATAGGAGTGATGTCCTCTTTTTGTCCCACAAATTGCACATAGTGTCTTGCCACTAAAACTCCATCCTGAGTAGCCTGAAATTCTAGTGTATTGTTCCCAAGGAAACTAGCCAAGGCATGCCCAATGTCATATCATAAGCTTTCATAGGAGAGTGTAAAAATCATCCTTGAAAGAATGTCCTGCATACTCCACCAATTCATAAATCATGAAATAACTGTACAGCTTAACTCCATTGGCCAAATTGACTATCACTAGTTCAATTGGAGTCAGAACACAATTGAGATTCTTAGCTAGTCCTTCATCAACAAAGTTAGAAGTATTTCTGGTATCTATAAGAATGCTCAATTCCTTTTGGTTAAGGCAACCCTTAACATTCATACTTTGCTTAGCATGGTTGCTATTTCCATGATAGCACACAAAGTGAGTGTTGCTAGCTCGCTTTTCAACTTCTCCATCTCACCCTCCAATTTGCCTCTCCCTCACCTTCATTCTCTTTACAAGCTATAAGGAGATTCAACCTCTTATTCTTGCATCTATGGCCTAGCCCAAAGGTTTCATCACACCAAAAACACTGCTTCTTGCATCCTTTTCTCTTCTATTTCTTAGGCATGAGTCTTTAGGTATTATTAATAGGAGTTATATTTGGTTTTTTAGTAGGTTGTGTGGATAGCGCGTAAGTTGGGGAATGCTTTGGGTTGTGTTTTGAGCTATGGAATTGGTAGTGGTAGTGGAATATTTGGAAGATGATAGGCAATGTTTGAGGGTAAGGGAAGTTTTTGGTTTTTTTTTATGGGTTTTATAGTGATTAAAGTAGCTTCCTAAAGTTTAGCAAGTGTGTAGGCTTGGGATAAGGTAGGTTGGAACATTCTTATGGGGTATTGTAATTCAGGTTTCAATCCATTTAGGAAACAACCAAGAAGTTGTGTTTCAGTGAGTTGGTTTTGGTAGATAAGTGAATGAATTAGTCAAGGTAGTTGAAGGGAGTCTGTGTTGTAGTTTTTTCAATTCCGTCATAGGATCTTTAAAGACACAATCACTGAAACAAGCCTGAAGCGCTTTGGTGAGTTCTTCCTAAGTAATGGGTGAAGCATTTGTTCTCAATTTTGAATAAAGGCATACCACTCATAGGGTTTCTCATCTAGGTGCATAATAGCAACCTTGACCTTCAAATGTTCTGTGTGTCATTAATCAAGAAAAATTGTTCTGCCTTAATAATCCATGATTGTAATCCTTCCCCACTAAATGTAGGGAAATCTATTTTAGTACTACGTATGGGTAGATGATAAGCATTTTGTGTGTTGGCCCCAAAATAGGACTATCAATTCCCAAACTACTCATGTTAGATCCATCTACTGGCTTCTTTACACTTAGTGGTGTTCCAACCAATGCAGCATTCCCCTTCAACTGTTGTTTAAGTTCTTCTATGGTATGTGATTGTTGATCAAGGGTTTATTGTTGTTTCTGTAATGCTTCAGAGAACATTTTGATCCATTCTTCTTGTTTATCTGATTGATCTTTCATCATTGCCTTAACAGCGCCTCCATACGTTTGTACTCTCTAGTGCCTTTTGCCATCAGCTCCAACAAGTGGCTTTGAAACCAATTGCAACAAGGAAGCAAGAAATTCTAATGATCAAATGAAAGGCTAATTCCAGCCGAATGCAACTGGGAATTTTAACAATATGTCCCTAGTCGAATACAACTAGGATGAACTGAATGAAAGTGCTGGAGCAAAATATTTTTGTAATTTCTATATATTTTTTATATTACACCATGTTGTATATATAGTGCAATACTGACATGTGATTCTATAACTAATTGCTCCTAAAGAAAATATATGGTTGATACTACCATGTGATGGACATGCCACATCATATGGTTAGTTACAATTTGTAATATTCTAGAATAATCCTTGTTTAGTTAGTATAAACTATCTATATTTGTAGTTGTTGTATCAGTTGGGCTTATTATCATTATTCAGCCCATCACCTTAGTCCAACAGCGACCCATAACCCGTGCCCATTTTTCCTTTAAGCCCACAATTACTTCCCATCAGTTTCCGTTCCTCGTCAGATTTACCACCCACTTCACCCGACAACACTTTACTTTGTTTTGTTTTCTTCTCCGTTCATCATCTCAGTCTCAACCTTACTGTTGACTTCGCAAACCTTAGCTCATTAGGATTTGATACAAATCAAATCGAAAGAAATCAAACCAAAAATGAAAAATTCAGACTCGACACCTTATTCTTGTTTCTATAAAATACCAAAAAACAAAAATAAAAATAAACCCCATAAAGATTCTTCGTTCTTTTTTTTTTATTGCATTATTCGTCAATTCTATAAAATGTATATATTTGTTTTTGGAACCAGCAGCTATTTCCCTTAATCCGTGGTGCAAATGCTCTTGATATTGCAAATACCTAGTGACTTTTTTCTTCTAACCAATGCATATATTGGTTGAAGGGCAAATAAAATTCTGTGTCAATTTGCTACATGATTCTGTCGCACATTATTTGGGTTAGCCATGCTCATCCACAGTAAAGACCCATAAAAATCATATAGAATTAAAGAGGTCTAATCCCATTTATTGAATTTGCAACTCATATCTTCCATCAATATCTGGAGCCATTATCTAGTCATTTAATGATAGCACCAAAATTTATAAATAAAACCCTTCTCCTCCTCATTCAAGACGTTTAGAGCATTGTGTAGATATCAAGAAACGTCTAAATCGTCGTTGAAATCATTCCAAGAAAGATCAAAACAACAAATCAAGTAAAGAGCAATCAAGAATTCTCAAGAAAAACTTAGGCTTAATAAGTACATCCAATTTGAGTTTACCTATTCCTCATTCAAGGCGTTTACTCAAAGAAGGCTTCTTCATATGTTGTTAGCTTATGGCATCTCGAAGTCATTAGGAATGCAACTTTGCAATCCGTTTACAGCAGCTTAACCCTACACTCACCATGTAAAAACTTGCTCTAATTTCATGTTGGTGGACTCCATAACCGTTTTGGCCAAAAAATTTGAACTTACTAATTTTATATAAAACTTATTGCTCATTAGCTGAAATTAAATTTTATATTTGTAGCCCTTCGACATAATATAATCTTTGTTATATAGGATAGATCAAATTCCCGACGCAGTATGTAATATTAGAATATTAATGCCATGAAAAAATAAATAAATAAATAATTAGAACGTAGAAAGGAAAAGTAGCGTCAACAATCAAGCCAGTGTCCCACCCTGAGTAAACTGGGGATTCAAAGGTGCTACTGTACCGAAATTTGAGCTACAACTGGAAAGTTTAAGCATTTTAGAAGTACAAAAATGGATAAGTAACATCGACAAAACTACAACGCGAGATACTAGTTGTACGAATGGTAAAATTAATTTAGATATTAAAAAAGGGAGCAAAATAGAGCTCTTTATATATGACCCCTAAATCACTTTCCCCATTGCTCTACCGCGCTATCTACTCCATTCAAAATCTCCCCCGTATCTCGGACTGGCATTATTTGTGCGGTTGGCATCTTCTAGCCTTGTGATACTGGCAAAGGCATGCCATCCTATGAGGTATGGTAACAAATACTGCACAAACGCCAGAAAAGGCACATCAGATAAAATGAATCTGCAATGCATTAAAAGCAATCAATCCGACAAGGAACACCCTCCCCAAATCCAGAGATGTTTCCAATTCTTCTCCTTTTTATTTTATTTTATTTTACTTTAGACAGGACATGTTTCCAAATCTACTATGGCTATAAAGGGGAAATATAATTTTTAACATTAATCTTAATATAAATTACCAGAACTTGGGAAGGAAAAGTATAGCTTCTTCCACTCCTGGGTCTTGAAATGCGAGAGAAATAGGCCAACTATCCGGAAGACCAACAAGTTCATCTACTATTAAAAATGGTTACTTGCTCTTCTGCATAAATCATTTATAAGACAAGCCTCTGTGAAATGGGCTGCCTAACACTTCTGATGAGTTTATTAGTGTGATCTTATTTTTGAGTCCAATAGACCCGATTAACTTTAGAATAAAATTCTATGTTGGCCTTGCATACAAAAGTCAGGCATGCAAATGCTCCAATGAACTTTACGTGAGAACTTTGACCGTATGCAATTAAACCCCATGTGTTTTGACATTTGTTCAACCCCTAAAGTTACCTATTGAGAATAAATGGAGGTTAAGCCCTAAATTAGATGCATTAACAATACTATAACCATAACCCCACAAGGATAAAGCAGGTTATAAGAGGGACTGCATATGGTGTCCTTGAGATTAATTAATAAATGGATCTCTTTACTGGAACTTCACTTGTAGAAATCATAGCTTCTGAAGCTCCATTTATTTGCAAATTTTATGATTTGTTACAATCAAACCGTCATGGGGCAGGTTTGAATGGATGTGAAAGTACAAAAGCTTAATAGCATCTGTTTAAAATTAGGGACTTTAGTGAATATGGACATTTTGTTGGTGCAATTTTCCCAAAATAAGAAAATGTCTTTACTTTGCACATATAGCACCAAAAGTAAATATATAATAAATAAATAAATAAGACATTGAATCAGATGAAATAGAAGGTATAAAATAATTGCCTAAATATTCCACAGCTTAATAGCTTTTCCCACTCAGTGGTGCTGAGGAAGCCTCTATAATATGAAAAGGTATTTTATTGTTTGGAGTTTATGCTCCAGACAAAGTACCCATTAGATCATCTTATAACAAATCCATCAAGATGCAGAAAATCATAAAGAAGCAACCGTTACCTGGAAACCAGCAACAAGCACTGTAAATTCTGCCTTTGTGACAGGAATGTAAATGCTTTCATCCATATTAAGAAGCTTATTTTGAACACCTTGACAAATAAAGCGGAAGTCAACTATTAGAAAATTATAAAAAGTTAAATCACTGCAATCAACTTCAATTGCAAGCAGATATGGGTCTGTTTGTTTGACTTTTTTGGCAAATACAGATACTTTTTTTAAACTTTTTTTTTAATAAATTATTTATCAAGAAATATATATATATAAAAAAAAAAGTTAGTAGTTCTCATCAAAAGATCAAATAGATTAAATATAGATAAAATATAGATGATGCAAATCGGACATATTTACACATATCATTTTAAAAAAAAATACAGATAGATGAAAACAAACCATCCAAACAGACCCATAGAGCTACATATGCTAAAAGTGACAATGATCCATGAGATTATAGTAAAGTAGAAGTCTATTAGATTGAGCATGTGGTCCCCATCCTGGTCCTACAGACCACAAAATTCACAACGGGGAAGTGTAGGCAAGAATGGGCTAATCATACAAACTAAAAGGTGTAAGGTTAAAACTATGAGCTCCGCAACCAAATGATAAGACAAAGCCTTGCATGAAAATCACCCCATAGATGATATACACAGTAACATCTAACTAAACACCTGCAATCTTGCCCCTTGATGATTGCTTAAATGTCCAACAGATATTATTTCATGTGATGGCAAAGCCAGCAGCAAAAAGACAACTATAAATTTGCTAAACCCTCAGCCCTATGAAATTCGCCATACACAAGTCAAACTATAATAACTCCAAAAAACAAATAAAATGGAGGATCGATATAAAATTAAGGTGCCGATATATTGCAATCACTGTGATTGCTTCCAAAAAATTAAGATTCAAGAGAGGAGAATTACTCAGGTTAAAGAAGTGTCCAGATCCATCAGGAAGGGGCTCGACCTTCAAAACCTTCCTTATTTTACCCTCGTCACTGCAACAACAAGAACCTGTTGAATTTAGACCCTCACTGATCCAAAAAGCTTATAGAGATATTGGCATCGTTATTATTCTTTAATACTCTCCTCCATGATGGGCTAAGACATCAACTAAAGCACATCAAGAGGAATAATTACATGAGATGAAATTATTGCACATGATTTCAAGCTTCAACCCCAATCTTAACACCAGGTCAAATTTTCACCCGTAACTAGCTAAATTATTCCAACATTTAGTAACAATATGTTATAGAAGAAGCACATAATTGCCCACATGAAAGGCTGGAAAGCATCATGCCAAGGTACCTTTTCCCTTTCATGGGATCATGAAAGAATTCACAAGAACCTCTCGCACCAAGAGCCACAAGACTACCAATTTCTGTCACCGACAAGGAGAACACCTACAGAGACAGAAAAGAAAAGGCAGACTTGGTATTAAGGGTCCATTTGTTTAACCATATTCTGATCATTTAAGTATCATATTTTTGTCAATTTCAAACAAATATTTGTCAAAAAAATAGATATCAATGAAAAACCAACAGTTTTACTCATAAATTGACCAAACAAATATGTTACGGATATAATAGAGATAAGTTACAAATACAGATCAAAAACAGATACGATACAAATAAAAACCCAACAATCTAAACAAATATATATACTGCATAATTTAAGATATTACATGTATGTAAGCACTAACCCCTCTATTTGTACTTGATTTACTACCTTATGTTTAAAGGAAAAGGACTAAAGTTTCAGGAAACAGCATTGCAAGATAAAAAGGAATGATGAAGCTTTATGGATGCTTAAATAGAATTTGAAGGATGCACAAAAGGTTAAGGAGTTAAAAAAGCATCAGAAGATTTTCACATTGCATATTCATAGCAGGCACTTGTTCAAATGCTCCCCACAACAGAAAGAAAGTGAATCCAAAGAACATGTTGCCTAATTCTTTATTTTTCAGCAAACTTTATGTTCATAGATAGTAACAACGGGAAGAGAACAAGAGATTTATATTTTTGCTTTACAATGACTGCACAACAGAAGGGGCATCAGATCAACGGAGGGAAGTAATAAGATGGTTCTTCCACTGGACCAGAAGCAATGCTAATCCAGTGGCCAGAAAGTTTGTCAAATCTCATGATTCCAACCAAAAAGAAGACAGGTGTGCACTATCATAAATCTAAATGCAAACCTGCTTTTTGCTCCAGTCATACACACGCATGCCTGCTGAAGGGGCAAACTGAAGCAGCACAAAACCTTCCTTAGACAATTTGTATGCCCCCGACTGCACAAAAAAATGTCAAGATTAAATTTCAAGTTGGTGGGGGTGGGGGGAATAAAAACTGAATGTTAATTTGAGAAAAAAATTACATCCAAAGCAATGAACTCTGGAGCTCTTGGCTCAACCGTAAGTGCTGCCTTCCCTTTGTAGATGGAATGACCAACAAAAACTCTAGGTGGCAATGCTCCAACTAGACATACCAATAAATACATTAGTCATTTCCATTACCTCTCAACACAACATTATGAGTAGCAATCCACACTAGCATATTGTAATAAGATTTCATGCCATGCCAAATCCATGTTGGAACAAAAAGATATAAAAAAATTAAACACCACAAACAATTATTCTTATCCTGCACCCGTGCGATACTCATGCTTGTCTCCATTGGGCCAGGTTTGAGTCACTTCATGGTGTCATGATATTATACATGGAATTGGATAAGCTTTTCAACACAAATGGTAGGACTAGCAATTATTTTATCCTTTATTGGATTTCCACTGCAATTGGCAATCTTAAAGAAAGTAGATATTGACAAAATGAATAGAAAGGAAACGAGTGGAAGGAAAATGAAAAGAAATATTACTTTTATATTATACCCAAAAAAAAAAAAGAAATATTATGTTTATTTTTTATTTGGACTTATAAGATAGAAATAAAAGGAAATGAGATGAACTTTTTGCTTTTGATGTTGTTTTGTTAGAATGATAAAGAAAATAAAAAGATTAAATATTTAATAGACTAAAAGGTGACTTACTTATTATTTTATTACTTTACTATTTCAATTAGTTTCCCCTCTTTTCCTCTCCTTTCATCCTGAAATTGGAGAGACCCTCAAAGTTGTCCACTTCCATCCACTTCATCCCGTTTCAACTCCAACAAAATTAACCAAACACTCAAAATTCATTCCATTTTCCTTATCCTCCTCCGGTTTCTGTCGATTTCCAGTGATCCAAACACAGTATTCATGTCATGTCATATCAAGGTGGGCATTAAGAAATACCAAACCGATGAAACACTACAGATACTTATTTAATTTTCTAAGTTCATATCACACCGGGGCTTTATCAAATTTTATAGTAGAATTGCCACCCTCAAGAGCATACTCTCTAAATTTTGGTTTTAATATAACTGAGAAAGCAACATAAGGATACACCCTTGCCTGAGAGAAAAATTTAACAAAAATATATAAAAAATTTCGAGCACTAGAAATGTATTAATACAACTTATTTGCTATTTTAACACATAACCATTTCACACATCATGCATACTTCACTAGAAATTAATAAAACTAAGTGCTTTATATCACTATCAACAGCAAGATTTCAGCTTTCAACCTTTTTTTTTTTCCACCATGAACACAACCCTAAGCAACTAACAAAATAGAAGCGCCACAAAAAATCCATAAAAGTGCATTTACCTCCACCGGAAGGAGAAAAAGAAGAAGTGTCAGAACTGGAGAACCTCTGCTGTTGCTGTTGGTCGAAGTAGTCTGATTGGCGGCATTTTAAGGAGAGGTTTTTAGTACGAGCTACGGGTACAGCAGAGATAAGAGAGGTTTTGGTAGGGTTTAGTGGGAAGAGACCGAAGAAAGGTTTGCTAGGGTTTTGGTAGGTGACTGAAGAAGATAACATGTTTAGATGATAGAGTAGCATGGCTTCGTCCTGGTGTCTTCCTTTTTTGGGTTTTCGCGGCGATGGCAGAGCCGAGAGGCTGCTTTTAAAACGGTTGCTGCTCAAGGTGCCTCAGAATCAAGGAGCTCAAACTTGAGTACGAAAAGTGAAAACGTTTTAAGTGTACAGTGAACTGTTATATCATTTTGTCTTCAAATTCAAAAATAAACAAAGAAATTGTCATTTTATGATGGAACAGAAAAGGTATATTACTTTTCATTAATGGGCTAAAATCAGCAAAATGTTCGATTGACGGTTTATATTTTTCTTTGATCAATTTAGTAATTAATTTTAGTTTTCATGTTTGCATTTAGCTCTTCAATTAAGTTTGCCAACTCAGTTATCCTAGCTGGCAGTGTAAATCTACAAACAACTTGCATGTGGCAAATAAGGCTTAAAGAAATGATTAGGGACAAAGCCAACAGGGGTGCCCAAACTTTTTAAAATATTCATTTTGATCCCTCAACTAATCAAAACAACATTTTAAGACTTCAACAATTTGAAGTAACTTAAATAATCTTTCCGTTAGCTAATTGCAAACAAATGTTACTATAATGATATGGACCATTTAAAAAAAAAGAGAAAATGAAAAGTTGACATGTATCAAACAAATGAAAAAATAAATAAATTAAAAAAGAAACAGTTAAAGGGAGTTTTGGTGCTTGAAAATTACACCTGCACCTTAGAAAAGTAAATGCAGTTTGGTGTTTCAACATTCTCAAGCATTTAATGTAAATTTATTATTTGAAAGAACATTTTTCTTAGTATCCAAACTTAAGTAAAGTTGGATAAGGATTTCTCTACCCCTAGACTCCTCTAGTAATACTACTCTTCTTCACCCACCTATCTTCTTTAATGCATTCAACCACCTGACTTTATTCTGTATTAGTGGATGTTTTTTAGCATGGCAAGAAGACTCAAATGAAATTAAATTCACACGCAAAGGTGTAACCATATAAGAAGATACGTTTTGAAGCTATAAAGGTTCACGGCATGATACCAGATGCATGTCCATTCGAGAAGGTGTGTTATAATTTCTTATTAATAAGTTTATCCTTGTTTAGGCATTGTTGACAAGTGACTATGTTTATTCATATTGTTTCACTTCCATGAAGTTGTAACATAGTGTGTTTTGTGTATATTTATATATATTAATCTTGGTTTAAGTATGGGTTTCCAATTTTTTCCTTGATGACGTATTATTAGATGTTAATATATATGCTAGTTTCACTTATAGATAACAACAAATGCTAATGATAAATACCTTGACTTTATTGTGTTTCAAGTTTGCAAATGAGTGAGAGGACCTTTAATATATATTTCAATGGTGCATTCAAGAAGGAGCAAGATGATGTATCTTATGAGAGGGCAGTCATGTTGAAATTGCCGTTCAAACAAGCGAGCTTCCTCATAGATCCATTTCAGATTTACTTTTAAGTCTTAGGTGTAATAGCATAGCAGCTATTAGATATAAGATTCCTAATAAAACAATGGTGGAAGCCCTTAAGGTTATTTTTGACGACGTTGATGTTTTAAGCTTAATGAGTTATTTTCATAGTTATGATAATATTGAGATATATGTAAAAAATCTATTTGGGAACAAGATGAATGGGGAGCCATCTAAGCAAAGAGATAATGCCGTAGAGGTAGAAATCGATAGTGATGAGGATGATGATGATTATATTGGTGGTCTTAGTAGTAAAGAGGAGTCGGATGAAGAGCTCATGGAAGCTTAAAGGGCGCTTAAGTTAGCTAAGCAAAGATCTATAATTAGCAGTAAAGAAGTTGATCATGAAAGTATGTGTGGATCAATGATCGCAGTTGAGGACGACCTTAATTATGACCTCTTAGATGGAGATCATGTAAGTGATGAAACCGATTATAGTGAAGGTAGGGACATGGATGATTTTGAAATAGTACAAGGGAAGAAAAGTGATGAGGAAGAAATTGTTAGGTATAGAAATTATTTTCTTGTATATGATAGTAAGGCTAAGGAACCTGCCTTTTGTGCATAAATTATTTTTTCTAGTCCAAAAGAGTTTAAAGATGCAATTTTGAAACACTCTGTGGCTAAACAAAGAGAATTTAAATTTATAAAAAAAACAGCAAAACTCAAGTAAGGGCAAAATGTGTGAAGGAAAATTGCCCATGGTTGATGTATGGTTCATATAAGAATAACACAAAGACGTTTCACCTAAAAACATACATAGCACAACACACATGTGGTATCTCTCTAAAGAATAAACGGGTTAAAAGTAGAATGATAGCTGAAGTATTTGGGTCAACTATAAAAGCTATGCTAGATATGAAGCTACATACTTTGAAAGAATTGGTGAGAAAGGAAATGGGCATTGCTATTACAATGTCCCAATGTAGACAAGCTAAGCTAAGGGTTATTCAAGAGCTTATGGGATCAAAGGTGAAGGAGTATCCCTTGTTGTGGGATTATGCTGAAAAGCTAAGAAAGAAAAATTCAGGATCCACTATTATATTGAATGTTCATGAGGACTTTGATGCTAATAGGGTTATATCTGATAGGTTTTATGTGTGCTTTTTTCCTTGTAAGAGAAGGTTTCTAGATGGTTGTAGAAGAGTAATTGGTCTTGATTGTTGTTTCTTGAAGGGTATTTGTAAAGGAGAGGTGATGTCTGCAATAGGTCGAGATACAAGTAATTAAATGTTTCCTATTGCATGGGGTGTTATTAGGATAGAAAATAAGGACATGTGGAATTGGTTTATGGAAAGGTTGATGGATGATCTAGAAATCGACCGAGATGATAGAGGTGAAGGCTGGACTATTATTAGCAACAAACAAAAGGTATGCTTTTAGTTGCATTACTTTGCATTTTAATCCTTCCATAAGCATGTGCTTCCTAGAATGTATTTATGGTTCTGATATTGTTTTCATTGTTATTATACATAATGCTATTGTTAATAAAAAAATATTCATTTTGCTCCAACTATAAGGCTTAATGGATGCCATCAATAACTTAATGCCTATACCGGAACATAGAATGTATGCAAGGCACATCTATGCACGTTGATGGAGTAAGTATAGGGGGACACTTTTTAATAAAATGTTCTGGGTGATTGCAAAGAGCACAAACAAAGAATATTATGAAGCTGCATCGCAACAACTACATAATGCTAACAAAGATGGATAGACTACCTTGATGAAAACAAACCCAAAGCATTCGTGTAAGTCTTTCTTTAATACCGATGTGAAGTGTGATATAGTGGATAATAATCTTTGTGAAGCATTTAATGGTCGTCTAGTGGATGAGGGGACAAAGTCCATTATAAAATGCTTGAGGATATTAGATTGATGGTTATAGAGCGGATTTACAAGCAAAGAGAACAAGTGCAGAAATGCACATCAGAATATAGGCCTAGAATAATCAACAAGCTAGAGGAAAATAAGAGGGAAGTGAGGTGGTGTATGGCAAGATGGAATGGGGGGGATGAATTTGAAGTCCAACATCTCTCTAACATTTATGATCTCGATATAAGTAAGCAAACATGTGCTTGTCAAGCTTGGGATTTATTTGGCATCCCAATTTCTCATGATGTGTCTGCCATTATTTTAACCGATGGATTACCTGAGGACTTCATTAATGAACACTATAGTAAAAGCATGTTCTTGAAATCATAAGCGTACCTAATGAAAACAGTTCGTAGAGAGAAGTTTTGAAAGAAAACTAGACTTCAAGGTTCGGAGCCTTTGCCACCAAGGAAAAACTTGGTCGACTACCCAAGGCAAGAAGAAAGAACCCAATAGAGCACGTGAGAAGAGACAAAATGACAAGATATGGAAGGAAGATGACATGTAGCAAGCACAAGCAGCAATGGCACAATCATAGTACCTGTAAACAACCTATTGGAGTATTGGACAATCTTCAATACATGAACAGGTTCCTATAATGACTTTTTCCATTTTTATGACTTAGTTATAATTTAAATATTGTTTTGTTTCTCATGTAAAACAATTTGTCCTTTACAACAACCTAGGTGTGCAAAGCTTAACCCCAGATGAGCATCAAATAATACTACTAACGATGCAAATGTTGCTCATGGAGCATTGCCACTATATGGTGAGAAGGTATGACTTGCTAACATAAATTGCAATCATAAAGACTTGTCCTTGATGGAAAAAAAAAAAGATGTCCTTTTTTTCATTTTTTTTTTAGTTTATATTCATGTTATTCACATATGTACATGTTGCAGGAAACGTTTAATGAAGTTCTTTCTATTTAATCTGATGTGAATGCACAAATGTTTGTGTATCATGCCATGGATGCATGTTCCAATTTGATACATTGTTCAATGCCTCTTCTCATGGCATGAACAATGTATCAAATTGGAACATGCATCCATGGCATGATACACAAACATTTGTGCATTCACATCAGATTGGATAGAAAGTACTTCCTTCTCCAGTGACTTCACAATTCACGGGGTTAATTAATGAGTTAGAATAGGGGACAGATCAAGAGGGGGATGGGGTAGGTGCAAGAGGAGTGTCAATTTAGCAAAGATGCACTAGCTGCTACCCAAGATATGGATAGTGTAGAAATATATTATAAGTTGAACCAAAAAAAGAATACAGTAACTATTAGTTGTTTCCTCCTTAAATGGCGAAGCACGCGACTCATATCATTACCTAAGAAGAATTATTCAGAGACATGTAAGGGGAAATGTAAGCAAGCTGACATGGATAGAGCCTTTGATCTAGAATAAGGGTTTTGAATTTTGGAGTAGGTGAAGTCAGCAGTTTCTTTTGTTTTTTGTGATTAGGCAAAGCCTTTAGACCTATCTTAAAATATTTATATAAACTCTATGTATTTTTATCCATATGTGGAGTTGTTATCTTATTGTAAAAGTGATACTTATGGAGTGTTAATTTGCATTTTATTTAAGTCCTGGTGAGATATTTTTAGAGTGGAATGATTAGTAGCAAAATTTAAAAAAAAAAAAAAGGAATGAGTGTTGTTTCTGTAATGGTCATGCAGTTAATCGCTATGGAACATGCTTGGACTAAATTTTTTGCACTTGTGTATGTATGATCAAATTTTCATTTAAAGTATAGACATAGTGGTATAGGAAACCTTTTTCCATTTACATAAATTTGCGACTATTAATTACATAGGGAAAAATTGGAACAATCAAAGGCTATTGTAACTACTGCCTTTTAATTGAAAATATAATTGTCGTCAAATTGGATGAGAGAGGATTTCTTAATGAGGAAGATAGCTTACTTGATTCTTACTTGATTCAGGAAGTTTGTGTAGAGGTGTTGTTAATAATGGTGCAGGTAGGTCTTAGAGAATAAAGCATGTTAATCTTAACAATAGTGTTAGTTTTTTGCTCAAACTGTCATATTCTTGTGTAGAGGAAATTTGACTTGTTAGCTCTCCCCATAAAGTCCATTACAAGTCCACTCTCTCCTCAGCGATGTCCTCTAACACATGTTAATGGCATTGTGGGTGAATCTTCTAAGCTTGTTGCTACACCTGTTAGCACAACATTGACGACTGATAAATGGAATCGTGTGATCAGGATTTACTAATGATATAGAATATAAGACTGCTACACCAGAACTGGTTCTTAAACCTAACCATTTGTATTGTTTAGAGAGTAGATTTTGGTTCCATATGCCTTAGCTTCACAATTACTAATGTGCAAGCCTATCAGTTTACCTTTTTGACACAAGTGCAATACTCTAAGCAAAAGTTTTTCGGTTATATCTTCAATCTCGGTTCTCATTGCATTTTTCTTCGGGGTTTGGGTCTTTTTCTATTACCGTTACTATCTTTCAAAAATATAACTATTGTTCTCTTTGACGGATTGCAGCTCTTGAAAATCATGAAGAGAACCTACCAAATGGAAAAATGCAAGATGCAGAAACACAACTTTGTTTTCTAAGTCATGTGATTAGAGGAGTGAAAATATCTAATTTGTTTCCACTCATGAATGATTCATTTTCTTCCTGGATATGGAATAAATTGTGTCTCCCGATGTATAATTAGGTTCCCATGTAATCCTTAGCCATTTTTCAAAATGGATTGATATATGTAAGATGCTTAAAAGTAAAATTAAATTGTTTTCTATAAAGTTGAAAGTTAGTCGCTGTTACAATAAGCATTTCTCTGGTTATATTATAGTTTTTAGAAAGTATAACAATTTTTCTATATATTCTCTAGTGAGGATATCTAGCAATTCATTGTATATGAATTGATCTTAGAGCTTGCCTGTGGTGGAGATCCTCTTCTAGATGCTGCAAATACACAGGAAATAAGAAAGAAGATTGGTAAGAAAATTGAAATCCTTGCAAATGCCACTAGGAAGTGAACAAGCCCTTCAAT
This sequence comes from Combretum micranthum, assembly GCA_024138025.1. Classification (NCBI taxonomy): domain Eukaryota; kingdom Viridiplantae; phylum Streptophyta; class Magnoliopsida; order Myrtales; family Combretaceae; genus Combretum; species Combretum micranthum. The sequence goes on from JAMXBD010000524.1 coordinate 568,003, forward strand.
TTGCCTATTCCATCAGAAATTGCAGCTTGCAGTGTATTGAGGTATTAAATTTTCAAGAGGTGCACAATAATGGCTATCTTAGTTTAATTGCAGAATGTATTTCTATTATAATTAGTTTATTGTGTTTACTAGTAGCAACTTATATAAGGCTTTTGCATTTGAGCCACAATGTTGTTTGGATAGCGGCTTTTAGAGAGAATGGTGTAGGAGAAAGGTTCTTTAATGTATAATTCCCTAGTTGTTGCAAGGCTAATGCTTTCAGCAAAAATAAATAGGTTGGGTTTACTGGTTAAACTCTGAATAATCCTGACTTCAATTAGGGAGGATTGGATAGGCAAAGAAAAATCCATATGAACCTAGAATATTCATTCATATTAATCACAGATTCTTCCTCAAAAAGACACATACACATATTACATAGCCCACTGACAAGATCTACTGCCACATTACTAACACATTTTCATATTGATGACATGTGAATAAAATATCTTAATACATGGACACTATAAACCAAGCATTTTTAGAGTTATACAACCTTTTCCATAACCCAAACCATCCATGAAAGGAAAAATACAATAATAACCAACAGAAACACTATCCTTTTCCTAAATTTGAGCATCCCACAGCCATATTGTGTGTCTGCATGTGCCAACATATGCACCAGAAGATCTTACCTTAACATTTTTAGCTCTCGTTCTAAGGCATCTAATTGTCTTTGCATAACCAGTGCACTTGAGTCTCCAACATTCATTTGCCTTCTCGCCATAGTGCCCACACCATCTATAGAATCTACCCATCTTAAGAAACCACAACTGCTATTCTCTCGATATAAAGCACATCCACATAACATTCTTCCATAATTTTCCAAAGTTCGAACTCTCTGTAGTTGACATCTTAATCCACAAAAAGCACCGTATATCCCCTGATGTTGTTCTGGAATGAGCAATAGGAGTATGCAATGATGATGAGGCTTCAAATACATTTTTCATTGGCATTATGTGTGTTTTTTTTTAGTTGTGTGCTTTTTTTAGTTGATACAATAATATATGAAGTTTCTATATTGGGATGTGTAGTGTGATTTATATTTGGGAATTAGGGTTTTTGTGTTTCTTTTATTTGTATTTGGGTAGAGATGGTCTGTTGGATGTTGGTCACTCATTTAAGGCACCAAGACAGTAGAATGGAAGAAGTCTGTTTCTCTTTTGATTATTTTTTTTATGTCATTTAGTCAAATCAATTTAGTGTTGGCTCATAAAGAAACAGTCATGGCAAATAAAATATAACGTTATTAAGAGCTCATTTAACAGATGGAGAATTTGGTTAAACTTAAAGAACAAAAAGTCCTCAAATAGAAATATGTAAAATTAGGGTACCAAAATGAACATTTTTAAAAGTTCAAGTACCCCCACAGGCTTTATCCTAAATAATTGTTACGCTTTTAAAACAATTATGACATGGAAAAGGCAAAGATATTTTAAACCTAAAAACAAATTACATGTGACAACCTATTACAATTGTTAAGCTATGACATGGAAGGGAAACTAAAGGAGGTGAAGATTTGAAACCTTAAACCCCCTACCCTTAAACAAACTCTTACCCATGGAAGCCTCTCCAAGTCAACTACTGTTCCTAACTATGTCAAGGGTTACCATGTAATCAAGTTAACAAACACGTAGAAAATTCCCCAATTTGTTAATATGTATAACTTTATGGCATTGTTTTTGGAAGTGCAGGCTAATACGGCATCTGACAATTCCTAGCTAAATTAAAGTAGGACATACAGGCTAGAATTTATTAATCTTAACCTGATCCATTTTAACCTGCAGGCTAAACATATCGTCCCATTTATTGTTCATTGATTTTGTACATATATCTTATTAAATTTAATTACTTGCTCAATCATACCATCATAAATAGGAAAAATCTAAGCATGGGTTATTACTTAACCAACTCTTAAAATGTTCTCTTGAAGCTAATTTTTTGACATTATGCAAGTGAATGGTTTAAGATAATTATGCAAGAAATGGTCAATACAATAGACAAGAGGAAAAAAAACCATGGATGCAAAAGTTTTTGACAAAACATGGCAAAGACTTTATAACTACATACTTATTTTTGTGATGGAAGCACGTGAATAGCACATGGTCAATTTTTTTTCTTTTCTTTTTCCCCATCTTTTATGAATATTAGCGATTATGAAATGCTTGTTGTCATCTACCTATAGTGTCCAATAAATGTAACATTGTCAGATGCAAGCATGTAGTAAATTAAGCGATCATTTAGTATCATGACTTTTCTTTATTTTTATTTATTTATTTATTTATTTTGCAAATCAATCCTCAAGCAAACCTTGGTCATCATGGGTTAGCCCACAGGTTGAAAGAGTGGAAAAAAATTAATTATAACCCCTTTTCAAAATGGGTGAATGGGTTAGCTATGGGTGATGGCTTATATGCCCAGCTTTTAGCTAAATGAGGAAGTTGTTGACGTTACAAGATGGATCTATTTAGTAAATTAAGAGGAGTGAACTTTTAAGGTGTTTATGTTGAGCTTCTTGAGTAATAAGATGTGGAGGACAACATGGTTAAGCTCTTAAAGTTTGTAATAGATTTACTGCATAATGTCCAGGTAAGTGTCCTTCGATAGTTTAGGTAAAAATGCAAATTGAGGATATTTCTCGTCCTCTTGCTCCGAAAGAAAAAGATCTAGCAGGTGCTTAAATTTACTCTCAAGTACTAGGATGTGGAGGATGGCATGGTTAAGGTCTTAAAGTTTCCAATAGATTGTGCTCCACAATGTCCAAATAGGTGTCCTTTAATCGTTGATGTAAAAAAAAAATTGAGGATATTTATTATCCTTTGGCTTGAGAAGAAAAAGATCTAGCAAGTGCTTGAATCTACTCAATGTTCAAAAATAACTAAATTTCAAACACAAAATAAGTTTACTAGATGTTGTGAAATATACACATATTTAAGTTAACAAAGTTAATAATATTCAAGCTCATAAAAAACTACACTCAAATCTAGCATGAGTTATCTCATGCCATCATTTAATCCAAATTCTAGAATTTTACAAAACAAATTTTCAAAAGAATTTAATTAAAGCCAAACCTTGAACATTTTCATTACTGAATCCTATGTAATATTGATTCAAAATTAGTGAATGTCCTAAGCTAAGGCTCCCTTGAGTTAGCCTTGTAGTTTTGATTTAATGATGGATTTCGTAAGTTGGGGAGTATCTATTTTAGCTCGTATGGCACCTTTCAATTGCGATTAAATATTGACTTTGTTTAGTTGGACAATTTTCATATAAAAAATGTAAATCTACACCGTCTTTAGTCTTAGACTCCCATGGGCTATGCATTGATTTTGTGTGTAAATATATTTTTATAAGGGTTAATATCATAAATAATATTTAAACTTTGATACAATATTTAATAGGTACCCAAAATTTAAAATTAGTTAATTTAATACGTGAAAAAAAATTTCAAGCATGCCAACAGTATCTCCGTCAAGTTTCTTTAAGTATTAAACTGATCAATTTCAAAGTTTAGGTATTAAATTAATCAATTTCAAATTTCAAGTACCTAATCACGTATTTTTAAATATTTAGATAATATTTATGATATTATCTCTTTTTATAATATGATAATTAGTGTTTAACAACTCGCTTGAGTAGTAATCGCAAGGAACTAACTCGTGAAGCCATGATTTTACCCACCCCCTACTAGTCTTCTCTTGCAGGTCATGACAATTGACAAGTGCTAACAACGGGTTGAAACCAAAATGAGAAGCATGCTTCACCTCAAGTTACACATGGTAGGCCAATGAATAGGAATCTAAACGAAAGTTTTAAAATTTGAATATTCTTTCAAAACAAAAGTTTTACCTTTTGAGTTTTAATTCAACATTATGAAATTTAATTCATTATTAGCTAGTTTTATTATTTGGTTGGGGATTTTGATTCTCTATGAGTGCCACCTTTCATAATTGTTTTTGTGTTGATTATTACTAAATATATAGAGTAAATAAGCTATTGGCTTACCTATTTTAGTAGCATCCTCCATTGAAGGTATGTCACATAGGAAAGTGGAGTCATATGTGGTACCGTATATAGAACTGTTGCAATACTTTATTCCTAGTTAGCATACCTTCAACATAGAGTGCATGGGTGCAAGTGATATATTGGATCCATGAAATCAAAGAAGCTGTATGCTTATTGACCTGCCAAAAAAATTACATAAATAGAAGTTACATGAAATTCATTACCAAAATACCAATACAACATTGCATCTTAATGACACGATTCTAATAGCACTACATGAGCTACATCTTTAAGATGTGATTCACTTATTAATTGATAATATTTGTGAATTGTTATTTACAAATGTGATTCATCATGAATTGCTACTCATAAATGCGATTCATATGTGAATGCATTTATGACATACGATTCAACATCATACACATTTCATTAAATCGCATCTTCATAATGCAATTATTTCAAGAAAATATGAATTGCGGGTTTTAAATTTTTTAGAAAAATCTGTAGGCACATGTTTTACCCCATGAAATAGCTAGTAGGCCTTACTTTATGATCATTAGGCTCTATATGTGAAATAGGATTTTCCCGTTGCCATATCATTGGAAACACATTAAAATGGATATATTGGTCTATTTTTAAGAGTTTAGTGGTTAAAAGCTTTGATTTTTTTTTAAGGATAATGTTATAATTAGTAACTGAACTTTGGTAAGATATACAATTAGGTATCTTAACTTTAAAAGAGATCAATTTAATAATTGAAAGTCTTTGAAATCAATCAATTTAGTATTAATAGATGTCTTAGCATCGACGAAAAATTCTTTTAGGTACTAAATTTATCAAATTTAAAGGTCATACACTAAATTAATAAATTTCAAAATTCAAATATCTAATTATATATTTTGTCAAAGATCAGATATCATTCATGACATTATTCCATTTTTTAAAAAGTTTAGTGTTGTATAATTGGTTTTACCTCTTTTTCTTTTTCCTTTTTTCTTTTTTTGAAATGAGAGAAGTCATTCTAGTTATTTACAGCAATAGCTGTTGCTCATAGTTTACTTTTTCATCAAATAGTGGTATGCATTACTTGTTAATAATATCAAAGTTACATTTTTTTGTATTGAAAAACTATAAACACCCATATATAGGCATATTCTGTGTAGATATAAAACAATTTAATTAGATACAAACAAAATAATATAATTTGCAAATAAGTAAATATGATATGATATATATGTAGAGTGTAACAAAAAAAAATTCAAATATATTTATATAGTAGTAATTGTAATTTTACTTATAGTTACATGATGTATAATTACATATTTATATATTGACACAACTATGCACATAAATATGATATGCGGTATTAAACATTAATTTGTCTATGTATGGAGAGAATATCTAAGTATAATTATATAGTATGAATTATATTATGAGTTTAGAACTTCTACTTTAATCATTTGACAATTAAAATATATATATATATATATTAATATTGTGGTGGTGTGGTCACGATTGAGTATGGATTTGTGCTATTGAACAATCGACATGAACGGTTCCCAAAAAAAAAGAAAAAAAAAGGACTATTGAATGTTCTTTTGAGTTTACATAAATATGCATAATTGTATTTTTAAAGAGTTACTAAATCTAAGAGTGAACGGGTAGCCCTATCGTATAAGGTAGCCACCTGGATCCTATTTAACTGGGTAGAGTCTGAGTGGGTATTAAGGGCCACAGGGTAGGGTATGGATATCAATTTTTCATAACCTGTTCTCACATGGTAGAATACAGGTATAAGGTCTTCAAACCCTGTATACACCCTAGAACTTATACACCCTAGAATATGTATTATACTGTAGAAGATACAAGTTCTAGGGTTTCATGTATTTACCTTGTTAAATATTATACAATAATATTAATATATAATAAATAATGATATTCCATATTTTATTTTGTATCTACTTATATTCAAGATTATTATTTGTAGACTACATTTTAGAAAGTTTTATTATAGAAGGATTTGTACTATTTTATTTTAGAATGATTTGTTATTTTTATTTTAAAAGAACTATGATTGTATGTATATACTCGAACTCCCAAATTATATAGAGATATTGCTTATTTTATAACTAATTAATATATAGAAGTAATTCTAAAGTTTTATATTATAAAATTTTGTATAAGTTTTATAATTTTGTTTAATATCACGTAGATAGGTTTGCAAGTATTTGTTATAGGATTCAACTTTTACACATGAATAGATTCTAAATATTTATAGAACTTGTGATATTAACAAATTACTTTTTAAATTTCTTTTTGAATGTTGTTTATTTTGAATGTATGAAAATAAGATAGTGTCATATTATATGAAAACATATCAAAGACTATAAACTTTATGTTTTAAAAAAGAAAGAAAAAAATATAGAGATTTTGTAAAAATATATGTATATATATATTTATGTATATATGTTTTACCGGGTACATGGTGGGTACAAGAAGCCACAAAGTAGGTTCCGAATATAAAATTCAATACCTTATGTCTTACAGGATATGGTACAGGTAATGCTTCATATCTTACCTATCATGTTCCTGCTCATCCCCAACTAAGGGTCTGTTTGGATGGTTTTTTTTCATCTGTATCTGTATTTTTTTTCAAAATGATATGTATAAATATATCCGATTTGCATATATATTTTATCTATATTTGATCTTTTTGATCTTTTGATGAGAACTGCCTACTTTTTTTTTATCTATATCTATTTCTTGATAAATAATTTGTTAGAAAAAAATTTGAAAAAGTGTCTGTATTTGCCCAAAAAAGCTAAACAATATAAAATAAGTTGCTTAACTGGTTAGGTTAGTTGTAATAGCAATCCTATTGTACAATTCTAGTTACATGTAAGCTTTATAATAGCAATTAATAAAGAATCTCTATTACAAAAAAAATATTCAAAACCTATTTATTACTTTTTGTGGGTATGCAACTATTTACCTCTTCAAACTATGATAGTTATTACATTAAAACTTTATTTTATTCAATGAACTTAGCTACTTTGATGAAAAAAAATCATTTATTTATACGTTAAGATGGAATTATGGATCTCATTCATCTTCATCAAAAGCTTACAAAATAAAATTAGACATTTATAATTATAGGTATATCATGTTTATGTTACATTTTTACATTTTAAAGAATAAACGATAATAATTATGAGTGGGACAATATATTCATTTAATAATATTCCTAATGTATGCTTATGTCGATCCTATTGATGTTATTATAAGTTTTGCAAAAATTATATGGTAGGAATCAATCTTTGAGGTAAATTTATATATTAGATAAAATATTTTAAATGATCAAAAGGGGAACAAACGTTATAAAAAGTGATTTAAATAGTGAATCAACATTTTAAGTGGCTTGGTATTATAAATGGATGACATGGCTTAACCTAGTCATGCCACATTAGCATATCTTATAATAGCATATGTTATAATTGCATAGTAATGGATTCTTTATTTGTACAATTGTATACAACATTGGTCCTTTTTTTTTTCTTTTTCAACCACTTAAAGCATTAATCTTTACTTGAATTTACTCATAAATATTATTACCTTTCAATGTAATTTTCCCTTTGAATTTATAAATCTATGTATACTATATTTGTATTGATAACCAATACAAGGGATTTTGGACTCCACACTTTTTTTTTAATACCTATACTACAGTACTATATTTAAATTAATTTGAAAAACCTAATATAGACTTTGTGGAAGGTTTTTTTTTTTTATTAGTAAAAAGTGCATTAACTACGACTAGTTTTTCAAAACTCTTGATTATAAATGGTTCTTATAAATATATATATGTATATATACGCACACACATATCAATATCTATTCTATATATCTATCTATATGAAATACCTTAAAAATCAATATTAATACACAATTTCATGTTCCAAGTCGTGTACCTCTTTATGGTCTAAAGAGGATGCTCTCTAGATGTACATGACCAGAACATGAGGTTGTATGTTAAGGCCAATTTACGAATTTCCCAATTTACCCTACAAAACCCTACTATAAAAGCTCTCGGTTTTCTCTCTTTACCACTTAGCCTCTGCCTCTTTTCTCTCTAAGCTAAGAACATGAAACCCTAATTTTCTTCCTTCTTATTTGATTCTCTCACGGACTAACTATGTGTGTTTGTTTTGCGGATATGAAAAGGTTGGCATTTTCGACTAGGCCAGAACTCCTAAGATTTCTTAATTTTATTAATTTTGGGATATTCCCTATTCTATTCAACATTTCCTTTTTATACTTGTACATATTGATCCGTTGGATCTGCTATTTGTTATCCTAAATCCTACTGTCTGACAGCTAATATGATATGTTCTATCAGTTGTTGTTACAATATGTGCTGTACTATATCTATATTTCTCTATTTCTATTGCATTTTTATTGCATGTAAAAGTATTTATGTGCTATAATCTCTCATCCAAACTGGATTTTGTCTGATTCTAGAAGTAGTCATAACAGCTTACTCCCCTTCTTGAAATAAGACCTTGTCCTCAAGGTCAAAAGCTGGATAAACTTGTCGGAAATGAGCTAGATCTTCCCATGTTGTGTCTTCAAGAGGGACACCTTCCTACTGAATTAGTATTTGAGCCACTCTTTAACCCTGTCTGCATATGATTCAGGAATCCAATACACATAGAGGTTGTAAAAGAGGATGATTATTAAAAGCCTGTAAGGGTAGTGCTAAAGGCTTTAAGTTCAATCCAAAAGCTTTTTTTCAAACAAGATACATGAAAAACATTAGTTCCACACGATAAGCACTTTGTCCTATTCGTTCTATGATAGGAAAAGGACCATAGTACCTCTTAGATAGCTTGTGATAAGTTTGATGTGAAACTAAAGTTTGTTTATAAGGTTGGAATCATATGTAAATGAAATCCCCTATAGAAAAATAGACTTCAGTTCTCAAATTATCTGCAAATTTTTTCATATTGTCTTGAGCCTTCTGCAAATTGTCTTTCAAAACAGATAAAATTTCATATCTTTGGATCAGCTCCAAGTCAATAGCATCCAAAGTAGAGCCACCTCTTGTGTACATAGGAATAGAAGGGGGAGGGCATCCACAAACAATTTGAAATGGGGATAATTGAGCTCCTTCATGAGTTGATGTGTTATAGGCAAATTCTGCCCATGGTAAAAACATGAACCAAGTGGATGGCGTATCCATTACAAATCCTCTCAAGTACTGTTGAATTACTCTATTAAGTACTTCTGTCTGTCCATCGGATTGTGGATGATAAGCACTGCTCATAGCTAACTTAGTGCCACTCAAGTGAAAAAGTTCCTTCCAAAAAGCACTTGTAAACACTGGATCACGATAAGATACTATTGATCTAGGAAATCCATGATGTTTAAATACTATTTGAACAAACAGCCGAGCTACTTTTGTGGCTGTAAAAGAACCCTCCAAAGCTCTTAGATGACAGTACTTTGATAATCTATCGACCACTACCAGCAGAATACCAATGAGATTTTGGTAAAGAGGTAACCAAATCCATGGAAATATCCTCCCAAACCAATTCAGGAATAGGTAAAGGATTGAGTAACCTAGCTGATTTCTGTGTAGAGTACTTGATCTGTTGGTAAATTCCACAATCTCTCACAAATAATTCTACATCTCTACGCATGCCAGGCCAAAAGAATTGAGTGGAAAGTCCTTTGTAAGTTTTGGCAACCCCAAAATGACCAGAGGAGGGAACACTGTGGAACTCCTGTACTAATTGAGGAATAAGTTTGTACTGAACTACCAAAAATAACTTGCCTTTATGATAGAGTAAACCATTGAGCCATTTAAGATCATATTTGAGTGGCTGACCCTTAGCTATGTCCTCTAATAATTTCTGAAAAGATGGAACAGTAGTATACTCCCTTTTGATATCTTCAGTAATATGAAATAATGGCAAAGAAAAAGCCATATATTGAAAAGAGCCATCATATTACCTAGATAAAGCATCAGCTACAACATTTTCTTGGCCTGTCTTATACACTAGAGTGTAATCGTGGCCCAACAATTTTCTAAGATACTTGTACAACTTTAGGGTCTGAATTACTTGTGTAAGTGATTCTTTAAGAATTCTATGATCTGTCCGAATTACAAAGTGAGCACCTAGCAAGTATTGTATTCATTTTCTAACTGCTTCCACAACAGCATATAACTCCCTCACATAAGCAGAAGCTTTGATCAAGTGAGTGGCAGTTTCTTGCTAAAATATGCAATTGGATGAGAATCTTGTACCAATATAGCTCCTATTCCACTGCCTGAGGCATCTGTCTCGACCACAAACGGTCTAGTAAAATCAGGCAAATGCAGCATAGGGGCTTTAACTAAAGAATGCTTTAGATGTTGAAAAGCACTCACAGCTTGGTCAGTCTAGTCAAAAGCATCCTTTTTTTAACAAATCTATTAAGGGTGCTACTAGTGTAACTCTTGATAAAACGTGTAGTACCCAGACAAACCCAGAAATGCCTTCAACTGCTTGAAATCAGTAGGTGTTGGCCAATTCATGACTGCCTCGACCTTGTTAGGCTCTGGCCTAACACCACCTTCACCAACAATATTCCCCAGATATTCAACAGTAGTTCTACTAAACTCACACTTAGATTTCTTCAAAAACAAATTATTCACAGCTAAAATTTGCAATACTTGCTCCAAGTGTGAAACATGTAATTCCATAGTTGGACTATAAACCAATATATCATAAAAAAAAAAAACCAATCACAAATTTTCTCAAGAATGGTTTAAAAATCCGATTCATTATAGCTTGAAATGTAGCTGGAGCATTAGTTAAGCCGAAAGGCATAACTAAAAATTCATAATGTCCCTTATGTGTTTTAAAAGCAGTTTTCTCTACATCAGCTAGTGCTTTCCTAATTGATGGTACCCAGCTCTCAAGTCTAACTTGGAAAAAATTGTAGCACTAGTGAGTTCATCTAACAATTCATCAATTGTTGGAATTAGAAATTCATCTTTGATTGTTGCTTGATTTAAAGCACGATAATCCACACAGAAACGCTAAGAGCCATCTTTTTTTCTTACCAACAATACTAGGGATGAAAAAGAACTAGTATTATATTGGATAATACCTTGATCCGTCATATCCCGAACTTGTCTCTCAATTTCAACCTTTTGAAAATGTGGGTACCGATATGGCTTGACATTAATAGTTGAAACTCCATTCACCAAGTGAATGCGATGTTGAATGTCATGTAACGGTGGCAATGATGAAGGTGGCTTGAAAATCTAAGAAAATTTGCCTAACATAGAATCCAAAGAAGTGTTGTTGGTGATATTCGTAGATTTGTAACACTCTTCCTAAGCCACCAACTAAAAACAAGAGGCTATAGAATATGTTTGAATTAGTCTCTTTAATTGCTGATGGGAAACTTGTTATGTCACCTGTCTATTACTAAACAAAGTAATATTCTGTCCCTGATACATAAACTGTAAGGATAATTGATTATAATCAATTGTCATAGGACTCATGTCCATCATCCATTGAACTCCCAAAACCATATCTGCTCCTTGAATGGGTAAAACATAAAAAGAAGCTACACGCTTAAAACCCTGAATAGACAATTTTACACCCATACACTACCCTTCACATTGAAGCTTATGACCATTACCAATCATTATGTTAAATTAAGGTCCTGGTTGCACATGTAATCCTAAAAATTTTGCAATTCTAGATTGAACAAAATTATTAGTGCTTCTTAAATCCACTAATACTGATACTTGTCTATTTTGTACTGTAAAGTCTGTGGAACTAGATCTCCATGTAAAGCATGAAAACTTATAGTGCATGGCTCAGTTTCATCGTCAGGCTCAGGTAATTCCAGCATCTCATTATCATCAGGGCATGAATCATCCGATAACAAAAGTAAGAATTTAGCTTTGCATTTATGATTTCGATTAAATTTCTCATCACAATTGAAACATAATCCCTATTCATGTATGACTTGCATTTCTTCGGGTGATAATCTCTTAATAGACAATCGTTTAGGTTAGGTAAGGTCTGTGTTTGTGGTATGTGTTTAAGGTTTTGTGTATGGTTAAAATTGTTAGAACTAATTGGTGTAGTGGTTTGTGTGTGGGGGGAATAATATGATTGTTTATTAAATTGTAAAGTAAAATGAGGAAACATAGAAGTGGAAGGAGATTTATATGTTTTAAAAGAACTGTGATGGTCATTGAGTTTATCCTCATGCATACGGGTAAGCTATATAGTATATATTAAAGAGTGAGGGCATGCAATTTGTACCTCTCGCTTGATGAGTGATTTTAATCTTGAGATAATACAACTCATTAAAAAGGATTCGGACAGTCTAACGGTCCTGTTGGATAATGCCTCAAATTGGGATTGATAATCAGTAACTGTGGATGTCTGAGTTAATTTGGACAGAATCCCTTGAACATCCTTATAAGCAGATGGACCAAATCGAGTCGAAATTGCCTCAACAAATTTTGACCAAGAAGTTAATTGATGATTGAGATACATCCATTTGTAGCTTGTAGAGCATCCCCTTTAAGTGCAAAGCTAGCAATCGTGATTCTTTGTTCATCCTGAATCCGATGGAAAGTGAAAAATTGATTCACTTTAAACAGCCACCCCAAAACATCTTCTCCCGAAAATTTTGGAATCTCCAGTTTATTCCCTTTCAGTAAGGACTTTGTGTTAGCCACGCTTAATGAAAATGATGAATCAGATTGATTTGAGTCGATTGGATCCTTTTGTGATGAAATATGATTCTGATTCAAATCAACTTTCTCAATGTAAGTAGAAAGTAGAGTCAAAGATTCCTGAATTGCTAACAAAGAATTCTTAAGGGAATCCATATTAGCAACTTGACTTTGATTTCTTGTTGTCATGTTCGAAACGAGAGCACCAATTTTAAGGCCAATTTACGAATTTCCCAATTTACCCTACAAAACCCTACTATAAAAGCTCTCGATTTTCTCTCTCTACCACTCAGCCTCTGCCTCTTTTCTCTCCAAGCTAAGAACACGAAACCCTAATTTTCTTCTTTTTTATTTGATTCTCTCATGAACTAACTATGTGTGTTTATTTTGCAGATATGAAAAGGGTTGGCACTTTCGAGTAGGCCAGAACTCCTAGGATTTCTTGATTTGAGTAATTTTGGGATATTCACTATTCCATTCAACATTTCCTTTTTATACTTGTACATATTGATCCATTGGATCTGTTGTTTGTTATCCTAAATCCTACTGTCTGATAGCTAATATGATATGTTCTGTCGGTTTCTGTTACAATATGTGATGTACTATATCTATATTTCTCTATTTCTGTTGCATTTCTGTTGCATGTACAAGCATTTATGTGCTATAATCTCTCATTTAGACTGGATTTTGTCTGATTTTAGAAGTAGTCGTAACATTGTGCTTCCAACCGTATACCTCTCTAAGAATAAAAAAAAATATATATAGCTTCTAAAGTACATGACTAAAACACGAGGCTGTGCTTTTAGCCATGTACCTTTATGAGCAAATCACTTTTTTTCTTTCTAGAAAACACAATTAGGTACACAAAGTCATGTATCAAGGCATGTTCCTTACTATACTTTCGACCTTTCAAATCTTTAAAGTACATGATTAAAACACAGTTGTGTACTTTGCTTGTATAAAGGTGCATAACCACAAACATGGTTGTGCACTTGCCTATGTTTCTCATCCTTTCACTAAAATATCGTTTCTTCTTCTTTGCAAAGGAAAGGAATTTAATATATTTCTTTCTCATATGTTTGGAAGAGTGTAATAGGCTCTTAAACGTCATTAGTGGTGGATTCCAATACTTAACCAAAATGTCTTTAAGGTATGTGTATACTATGTGTGTGATTATGCCTATCTAGGATATAAACTAAAATTGACTTTATAATTATTCGACATTAATGATGTGTATTGCTTATGCAAGCCTGCTAGTAATAGGTGGAAAGTAGCCACACTATTATCGTGGCATCCCGATGATTCATGTGTGATGGTGTCTTAAGTGGAGTTATACATAGAAATGATATGGTTAAATCTATAGTGTATAAGCGTCATTGTTATTCGTGAGTACCCAATAACTAATATATATATATATATATATGTTTAAATATTTATGTGTGCTTCAAGATATTGAGTTATCATTTTGTTGAATGTTGGACTAAAAGATATAGATAATTAAATGGTTGTTTGTTGCATTTATGCGATGATGATACGAGTTTCATTGCCTGTGTATGTACATGTGTTCATTGGTATACCGTACTACTATCACACCTAGAGGGATACCTTAAATGTGGCAGTTTATTGTACACAACATTAAAGTTTATGAATGAATACCTTAGTCACGCAAAAGTTTTTATATTATGCACAAAGCATACATCACTACAAATGGAACACATTGGAGTAGCACCGTTTATGGTGATAACAGTTAAGTAGCAAGGTAAGAGAAATACATATATTTAAACATAAATAAAGTCAATTAAAATCTTCAGGGGCATACTATTACTAATTTCCTCAAATGGCATAGAATATATTAGAGTTTCCTAGTGGTCTCCAAAACAATAACATGTCATATATCTATTATAAAGAAATTTTCAAAATGAAACTTCATCCTATGCTTTCAATTCTTCCACTAAGGCTCAAAAGTCCACCAATGATTTCCTTATTGACCCATTCCTTAAGTGGAGTCTCAAGTATTTTTGTTTCATCAAAGATTTATAGGGGTGCAAGCTTACAACACACTTAGTAGGACAATTCCCTTTAATCATACCATACATCCAAAACTTAAAACAAGTTTATTTTTTTCAAGCATATGTTATGTATGCTATACAACGATCATATGATACAAACAAATATGTATAGGTATCCAAAAACCATACATAGAACGGATTTATGCTCTCCATTTCAAGGGTTAGGAAATTAGATTTAAAGATCTCCACGATCTTCACTACTAGCCCTAAGCACTCAGCTCATAGCAATCGATTGGCGCGGCTTACTCTTTGTCTGTTTCCTTTATATGTCTTAGTTCCCTAAGAATGAGCTAGGCCACCTGAACCCCTCTGATTTTCACATAGGAGTAGTAGTCTTCGACATGTGACTCAACGAATGCAATGCATGTCCATTTTATTTATATTAAGGCCAAATATAATTAGGGTATGCTTACACTTGATCAAACAAGTATCATAAAAACATAAGCAACACGTAATATTGATAATGCACTTAATCAATCATTTATCCCTTTCGATATACTTAGCATCCCTTGTCACTCATTCATAGACACACATACATATGAACCCATAAACCCATACATATTAATTTTGTCTTGCACTTACAATTCTAGTGCAACTATCTACAAGCACATGTAAGGTAACGAAATTATGAGGGAAAACTCACTTGTCTATAGTGAAATCTTCAATCGAAGTGATCATCAGAAAATGTAGCTTTAGGATCCTTGTTACTTGAATAAGGAAAAACCCAAAATGAGTGTTTCGGATCAACTTCATCTAAACTTTTACTTCGAAGAATTCTATTGGTGCTATATTTCCCGATTATGAAAGTTTTAATTTAGAATGACCAAACTTGTTCATTTTAACTTTGATTTTCCCATGCAAGTAGTCTATTTCTACCTGCTTTAAATGCTCTACCCATTTCTAAGGTTATTTTAATTATTTGAAGTCGTTTGTGTCTCAAAATCATACTGTACAGAATGCGTCCAGTATGCTCTAAGACTTATTTTTGTTACACTTTGTCATTTCTACCTCTTTTAGACCTTCCAAGCTAAGCATATATACATTAACTCTCATCTCAAAAGGTAATAATAGATCGTAATACATGCATGGTCCTAGTGATGTTGTCATAATTTTTTTTTTTTTTTTTTTTGTGAAATAACCTTTATGTGGAAAGTAGCAATGTTGAGTTTTATGAAAAAATTACTTTTGGACCTATAATAAAACTCTTTACCTTAAATTTTTTGAATGCGAGACTTAACAAAAATCACGATTTAATATATATATTTTGAAACCTTACAGGTCTTCTATTTATTTCAAAAAATCCATTCAATAATTTATTTTGTAAGATATGGGTTTTACTTATTTGTGATAAAAAATATACTAAGTATATTTCCCTTGAATTTTTCTTAAGTTTGGTTTTTAAATAAAATTTTAATTCTCAGTGAAACTCAATTTAAGAAAATGATGGTTTTATATCTTTTTTAATCCATGAATATTTCATTTTCATATTAAACTTCTTTTAAATAATTATTTTCCAAAAAATGAATTTCTATGTGTTTATGGATAAAAATTATTCTAAGTTGTATAATCTTTGAAATGTTTTAAGTTTTAGCATATAAGAAAAATTAGGTAAATGGCTTATCTTAAAATTTTTATTCTTAATAAAAAGGTTTGTACATGTATTGTTAATAAGATTTCTAGAAACTTTTACATTATAAAGAATTATTGACATTTATATTTAAGAAATACATTATTGACATTTGAAAAAATACACTTAAGTGTTTTCTTTCAAATTCTTTATCCTTAATGAAAGGATTTCCTAAGTATTGGAGAAAAGATTTTGGCAAAATATTTTGCACAACAAAGAATTATCAATATTTATGTTTTTGGAAAAATCTATTTTAGTATAGTAACAACATCATCTATAACCATATTTGTGCATAAACTTACCATAACAAAAATAAAATTAATAATCATGGAATTATACAAAGAACATAAAAATTAGAAATAGATAAACAAAAACATAAATGTATTAAAATAAAAGCATGAGAGTCTCAGCTTGTTATTAAGACTTTCCAATACTTGAAATATCACAATCACCATATGAAATAAAATAAATCAAATATAAAGAAATAAAATATGAAAGTTTTAGATCTTTATCGATGCTTCTTGAGACTTGAAATATTTCCAGTCTCATAAATAAAAATTTAAGATAGATAATAAAAGTATGGGAGTCTTGGATTATATTTAAGGCTTCCTTGGACTTAGACTTAGAAATGGACAAGTCTGAAACTTTGATTATGGACAAGTCTCAACATAATGAAATAAATAAAAATGCTTGAAATAAATTAGTGCATGAAATGAAATAAATGTTAGATTAGTGGGCAATAAGCTCTAAAATATACATATTACTTATACACAATAACATATAGGAAGTTAAATTAGAACAAAAATATATCATGATCATAAACATGTTGTGAATAATATATTGTCTTTGCATTTCCATTCCCTAGCATATGCATTATGGAGATTTTTTATATGGAAAACTTCTAGTGACATACATATTATACACAACACATATCATAATTTTTGGAGATGGTTTAGCATTTACCTAAGGTAGTTGATGAAAGAAGAATTTGAGAGAATTTAAGATTTTTGTGTGTGTGGTGTGAATCTTGAAAGAGGGAGAGAAGAGTGTTTGAGAAAAAATTTAGAGAGAAAAGTTGTCGTGAGAAATTGATAGAGTTTTATTATGGTATATGAAAAGTTGTAAAAAGTGAAGAAGGGATGGGTATTTATAAATGGAAATTAGATGGAATTTAAGAAGGGAAAATAAATGAAAAAGAAAAGAAGATTGTGATGAAAGAGAGAGGAGTGGCCGACCATGAAGAGGGGAGGAAGAGAATGAGTGATTAAAAATTAATTTTAGTAGAGAAAAGCAATAAAGTGTAAAAGAAGTTTTTTTTCTTTATTAAAAGTATGAAAGGAGTTATGTATAAAGTAATATTGGAAATGTAAATGTAAGAAATAGGTTGTAAGGAAATTAGAGATAGATGAATACTAGTAAATAGTAATAATATAATAAATGAATAGTAAACAAGATAAATAAATTATTGATAGAGATAAAAATACATGTAGATAAGCTATAATTGATATTTTTATGAGTCGTAAAAATTGTATATGATATTTTTATGAATTCTTATTATATTGCTAGCCTAGATTGTTTATTGAAATACTTTTCCTCATTTTACATGTTGGTGTCCTAATTTGAAAATTGATCCCATTCGGGTTCAAAACAGCCTATTTTTTGTCGAATATGATCCTTTTAGGGTATACGATATTTTTCCGGATTATTGTAAATCCCGGTTTTCCTAGTAACCAAGTAGACTTCGGAAACCAAAATCCTAAACCGGATTAGCTTAAGCTTGAGAAAAAACCTAAGAACCCTAGATCCGGCTTTCCTTCGATTTCAAACTAAAAGAATTTTTGTAAAATAATTTAATGTTGAATATTGTTCTAGAGTATATTTCAAACCATAAAAAGATCCGATTCAAAAAATTTTCCATTCTAGGCCTTCCTGAGATCCATTACGGAAAAGTGAGCCCCGGAACTCAAAATTCGAAAAATATTCTCAAATACTCTTTAGAACTGAAATTTAATAAGGATTTCAAAAATATAATTTTTATAATTTTTCGGTTTATGAAAAATACAGATATTGTCTTTTTCTCGTATTTTCTTTACTACTGGTAAATTAATTGTCTTGTTTACTATTTATTACTATTCATAAGTACAACCTACTACACTCACAAGCCACTCCCTACTCTTACATCCTTACAAACACTCAATTATATTTTCTTTTCCAAGAATAATTTGTCTCTTAAGAATTATTACATTTAAGACTTATTATTACATAAATTATTAAACAAAGTAAATTCAACTCTCCCGCTCTCCCTCCCATTTTGGAACCGGCACCCACCCACCCCCCCAAAATATTGGTTTATTTTTCTTCCTTTTTATAATTAAAACAAACCCTAATTTACCTTACTATATATTATCTTTTATGCCTTCTCTCTCTTTTTCTCCTTGTGCCGTGACCCTAGCGCGCGTGCACACACACACACACTCACAAGTTCATTTTCTTCTTCATTTTCCACTCATTTCAAGCCTTAGGTGATGAATCTTAAACTTTTCTATCATTAAACCTTGTAATGGCAAGAGTATTCATGAGTATTTTCACTAAGGACAAGAAAATGCTACTCCATGAATATCAAGCCATCGCAAGAGTAGATCTTGTGTCTAAATATGTTTTTATCTAATGATCTTCATGCTCATGCATATAATAGCAGAGTAAAGTAAAGATCTTGCATAAAAATCCATGTTCATGTTTTCAAACTCCATTTCATATATTATAAGTAGTAGATCTAGCATTTAAATGCTCATGTTATTCTTGATATTCATGGTCTTGTGGATATTTTATGTTTTAGTGCATTAATGAACCCTAAAGACTTTTGTCTTGTATATATGAATGTAGTAGTTTGTAGATCTTTAGGTAGATGAGACAAGAAACTTAAAAAGAATTTTTTTTTTTGTTTGAAATGTTCAAATGAAAATTCGGATGACTTTAAGATCATACATTAAAAACCCTTTTATCAACTCCAAAACTTGTGTTTTATATGAAAGATGAAGAGTATAGGTAATAGATATCATCAAGTGATGATTTTTATAAGTTGAGATGGGATTTGCTAAGAAAAATATGTAAAACAAGGAGTAGAAATGGAATAAGAAATATTAAGTTGCTTGTTACTTTAAGAAATTCGTAATTTAGAACTAATGGCATGAAAACACCTATTTTTCAAACTCAAAATGAAAGTTTTATTTAAGAAATGAAGTTCTTAGGGGATAGGAAAATGGAGCTTAGAATTTTAAAGTATTAAACAAGTTTTTCTCAAAGAAATCACTCAAAAACTAGTTTTACAAAATTCGGATTTAGAAATAGACCCTATTTGAAAACATGTTTACAGAGTATATAATGGGGATTTTTATGAAGAAATGAAGGCCTTGAGGAACAGATATAATAAAGACTCAATTTTAACAAGGATAACTAGATTTTCTTAAGAAATAATCCTAAAACAAAAGAGAATTATCAAAGTCATGAAACTAGTTTTCTTAAGAGTATGTATTCTTGAAGTCTTATAAAATAAAGAATTTCTAAAATTTCCTTTTAGTAAATATTGTAAAGAGCATGCATACATCAAGCTCATAACATGCCATTCATGATAGGAAATCATCAATATTGCATATATAGTTGATCTATATAATAGAAACATTACAAACATTCACAAAACTATTTTTCAAAATTGGAATTCACTATTAATCAAAACTGATCAGAATTTTTGGTGACCCAAACATTTTCAAAACTTGAAAATGATATTAAAATTACATAAATCTTTCTAAGTATATAGAAATTGATATATAATTTGCGAAATTCTGAGTCAAAATAACCAAGTTATGGCCGTTTTAAGTCGGAACTTTCCGCAAATTGCGCGAATTACGGAAATGATAATTTTATTTAATAGTTTGGATTAGTTAAGTGATGAAATATCCTTTTTAGGTGACCCCGAGATCGATGATTTCCTACCACCGGATTACTATTACTAGAGGACTGGTGTTCCCAATGGCCGAGTGAGTATTATTTCCGATTCCATTTATTGTATGTGATTGTAATGATAGTTGCATTAGATTTTGGCAAAGATAAAATGAATATGTATGGTGGGAATAAATGGGAATTATGTATGTTTGTTGATGATATAAGAAATTGAAAATAAGAATACCGAGGCCGGGTGATTAACTAACGCTTGTATAGAGGAATTATGATTGATTGTCTGCAATTATTGATTGATCACCTAAGGAATTGATATAATTGACTATTCGGAATTGAAAGTAAATTCAGACTCATTCATATCATAAATGGGGATGGAGCATTAGCTTTAGTTGGTTGCCCGTGGTCCGAAATGGAGTAAAAGTTGGTTAATCGTGATCCATAAACGAAAATAATGAGTTGGTTAATTGTGATCCACAAATGAAAATTAAGTTGGTTGACCATGATCCAAAACGGCATATTTTGGTAGTACCGTAGTATTCGTTAATTTGCTCACCCAGGATGGAGGGCGAAAGTCCATTCACATATGATTTCCGACTAGTCATATGTCTGTTGTTTTCCATATGATTGATGCATATCATTTGTCTAATTAATCACTTGCTTGTATGATGTGTTATAAATGTAATCTTGGAAGTTCTCACTCACTAAGCCAGTGTAGTTTACGTCCCTATAGTTTTTATTTGTTGCAACACTCGTTCATTTGGCTTAGACAGAGGCAACCTACAGCTCAGGTACAGGAGCTAGGCGTTTCTTTAGAAGTTATATTCATGTCTGTTTAGACTTCCGTAGGAAACCAAAGGACTCTGGATGACTGTAATAGACCTCTTAACAATATTCTTTTGCGAGGGAATGCCCCTTAGATTTTGTAACTATTTATATATGTGTTTTGATTTATATTCTAATGCTATTGAATGTCAATTTAAACTTTTTATCTCCATCGGTTCAAGTATTCTATTGTATTAAAGGGACGCCTTACATCGATACAAGACTTTCGAAGGACTAAGGTAGTAATTCGTGAGTCTTATATGGCATGTAGCGGACTATTACGTTTAGGGTACCCTATGGGGCGTGACAATTATAATCTAAAGGGATCTCATTTTTATTGTCTTAAGGTTTCAAGAGCAATCTTGCTGGACTTAGGGTCTCTAAAACTTATTGTTGAACTAGATTGGCTTTTAGTGTTTCAGTTTGAATTCCAACTTTAAAATTTACTCGTTGGAATATAAAATTTAGGGGCTTACACTTATACTATATATTTGGTTCATAATTTAAGTTTACTCTATTTTTATAATTTATTTAATATTTTATGATTCTCAGGATTGTCTAATCGTCTAGGGCTTTTAAGGTTAAATATTGACTCGATTTGACTTTTAGGTATTAGTTTTAATTTCGACTCTAAGAATCACTTATAAAGCTACCGAAGAATCTAAAGATTTACCATTTTATCATGAATTGCTATCTGATGATGTTACCTCGATTTGCATGCTAACAGTCGGGTATGGAAATGGTTTGGCTTAACTAATGAAATTTGACTTATAAAATTAATACCTGTTTATAGGAAATTATTTCGTATTATTTTATTATTAACTATTATTAGGATACATGACTTTGATTTACGTGATAGAGATTAGATAAACGAATTGTTTAGCATAGGATTCCGAGTTGAACGATTATTGGATTTTCATTTTGTTTTTGGAGGTATTATTTTCTTAGGGTTTGGTATTTAGGGTTTTGTATTTAAGGTTTTCTATTCCCGTCAAACTTATTAAACAATTAGGGTTATTTAATCTTATCTAATATTGTTTAAGGTTTTCGAAACTCATAGTTAGCTAGATCGATCTTAGGGATTCCATGGTTTCAAGTTGAACCAAAATGATTAGGTTATAGTATGAAATTATTTTGGTGATGACACGTTCCTATTAAACTATTTATCTTTGGGGTATTAGGTTTTACCTAATTCATTTGATATCCTATGGTTATTGAGTTTTTATTTGATATCGTCTAAGGTTTTTAGAATTCAGTTTTAACTTGGCTCGATTTTTGGGTTCTAGTTTTGATATTAACTCTAAAGTGCTCATTTAAGAGTATCGAAAAATCTAGGGGCTTACAATCAAGCTCCAACTGTAATCCCCCTAATTTCTCATAATCTAGTTTTAATAAATATTAAAAATATAATATAAAATTTTTAAAGAATGGTTAAAACGAGTAACAAAAATCACTCCAAAATTTTTTTCGCCATTTAAAAATATTAAAATAAGAACAAGTTTGATTATAATTAGAAATATTATAATCAATATAAATAAAGTTTTTGAAATATAAACTATGATTCTTACGACCTTAAATAATTCATGAACAACGATAAATATATGTTAATTATAAATTCTTAAATTCTTTTTCATTAAGCTCAATACTTATAAGATAAACTCTTCGCTAATTAAATAATGATACAATGATATTTAAGACTATTTTAAATATTTATTTCCATGAGACAATACTAGATAAAAATAGTTTGTTACTAATAAATTAATATAAATAACTCAATTACCATAAAAGGTAATATTCTATAACAAGAAATAACAATTTAATAAGTAATCATAATTAACCTTAAATGTCAGTTATGATAAAAGATAGTTAATTTCTAAAACTTACAAGTTATAAAAATACCATTTAAAGATGAATTATTAGAATTACACAATACATGATAAAGATTAAAAACTAAAATTCTGATCTAATTTAGTAACTTATAATTAGTAAAAAGAATTAAGTAACAAATATAAAATTAAAATTAAATTTCTAATCTAATAAAAAGTCTAGAATAAATTTATAAATAGAAATGATTTCATATGTAATTTCAAATCTTAAAAATTTATAATAAAGTCAAATTGAGGGCAATATAATTATTAATTTATCAAAATACCACGAAACGAAACTTTTTTAAACAAATAAAATGTAATTTACGATAGTAGGTACAAAAACAGAAAAGTAAAAGTATTAAACTAAAGTATCTATGTATACTATCGTATTCAGAAAATTTAATATCGTTAATAAGTAAATTTTTATCCAAAAATATTATCAAATCAGTATTTATCATACGTGTCATTTAGATCCACAAAATTAAATTTTTTCACTAATTTATATTTTCCCCCACTCCTTACATATTTATTGGTTATAAATTTATCATCTTCTTTTTGTTTTTATATTTTCATACATCCTAACTCACTTGCATTTTTTTTCTTTATTTTGTTTTGTTTCGTTGTTATGTATTTGGTTTGCTTTGAAATTCAACTTCTCTCTGGACGCGGTTAAGTTCCAACAAAAAGTGAAAATTCAAACACATATATACAAATCTTTAATAGAAATTCTATGTATACTATAGTGTTTAGAATATTTAACAACGCGAATATGAAACTTCTCATTTAAAAATATTACTAAATCAGTATTTAACATACGTATCACTTAAACCAGCAAAATTAATTTTTTTTCACAAATTTATATTTTTGCCCCCTCCTTATACCATTGTTAGTTATAAATTCATCATCTTCTCTTTATATTTTATCTATATATATCCTAAACCTAAAATAATTATCAACTAACTAATATATATATATATATATAATTTGTGGCTGCATTCGGTGGAAAGATACGAGAGGAAAAGAGGAGCCGAAAATCAACCATAATTCATCTAATTTGTCAAACAAATTAACGTCCACACCAATCATCAATTGCCAACTCATCCTAACATTGATTAGGATGAAAACAACAGACTAAATGGGAGCAAAATTCGAAGGAATTCGGAGGAAAATATGGAGGAAAAACGCAGCTGAAGTCCTCCACTTCTTCTTCTATATATATATGTTTAAAGCTAATAATGAAGAAGCAAACAAACAAACTTCAGTATCTCTCAAACTTTCCAGTGCGAATCCACTTCCAAATAACAACCAAAACAAACCAAAAACAGAGAACCAACAGATCAAAACATCCGAGTTCGGATCAAAGAAAAAACAAAACGAAAAACCTTTGGATACGAGTTTAAAGGTAAGTTAAGCTACTTTAATTTGTTATTTGTTAAAAACGTTGATCTAAATTAACTCCTAATGATCTTAGGATCATAAAACAACCCAAAGCAAGCTTCAAATCTTGTCCAAATAGCTTTAAGAAGGTAAGAACTCTTAAACTTGAGTTACACATATTTAATCCGAAAATTGTGATTAAATAATGAGTTTTGATGATTTGAGTTGTTATATGTGTAGAAATATCATGTATAAATGCTTAGGAATGAACTAGAATGGATTTGGACGTGTAAAATGATGTAAAATCGGACTTGAACCAAGGTTTAAGATGATGAATAGGACCCTGGTACTGTTCATGTGAATAGTAATACGAATTTTGCAGAAAATTAAAAAAATAATAATTTAAAAATAATTTTATTAATTCTGGTTGGTTGAAAATCTATTAGAAATATATATTTATTTTATTCTAAAGTGAAAGTTATATTTTTATAATTTTGGAATTATTTTTATTAATATATAGTTATTTAAGTATATGTATAAGTAGATACTTTAGCATTATTGAAAATATAGAAAAACATAATTTTATTAATCTTGGTTAGATAAATTAATTAATATTATTGTATTTATTAATTCTGAAATATTACTAATTTTTTTAATTAATTTTGATATTAGTTTTATTAGTATAAGCTAAATAAGATATAGAAAATAAGTATATGTTTTAGTAATGTAAAAAGTTTAAAAAATTAATATTTCTATCAATTACGAATTTCTTTATAAAATTACTAATATATATAATATTATTTGTTTAAAAAAAAAAGAAAATTGAATATCCCAAAATTAGGGGGACGTCACGTCTTCTGGATGAAGTTCTCCTCGGCGAGAACTATATATATATAATAATAATAATAATATAATAATGAAATAACTAAAAAAAAAAGAAAGAACCTCGGACAAAACGTCCCTGTACTTTGCAAATGAAAATAATAATAATAATAATAATAACTGATAAATTAATTTAATTAATCTAAATAAATGATTATGATAATAAATATTCCGTAATTTATGTTTTAGCTAAAAATAATAGAAATATAACTTAAACTACTTATGTTATTAATGAAATAATATATAAAAATGAATAAATAAATAAATGAATAAATATTTTGATATTAATTTTATCATTAAAGTTTATTTTTTTAAGCAATATTATTACTTGTATTACGAATATTGTTGATCTCTTACTAATATCACTAATGTTGTTAGTAGTAATATTAAAATTATTATTACGCCTATTGATATTACCAATATTAGTATTATTGATTTTGTTACTAAAACTATTAAATTGTTTTTGTAATTAAAATTATTTTTACTATTAGTAGTAATATTAAAACTAATATAATCACCATTATCTTTGATACTAGTATTACTACTACTTTTACGAGTATCACTAATACTAAGACTAGTATATTATATAAATAAAAGATATGATTTTTGGTAACTAATAAAAATAAGATTTTCAAAATTAATAAAATAATCTTTATATATAAAGAAAATATACAACGATGGAAAATTTTAAAGGCTTAATTTACGAGTAATGTGATCTCTAAAAATTACAAGATAAGTATATAATATACACTAAGAAGAACTCTACGAAAATTAAACAATAGAAGATAAATAATAGTTACTATAATTCACTAACTAAAAACAATATAAAAACAATGATAATATCAAATAAATATAAAATTCTAACAATTAATCGAATTAAAGATGGTATATCCATATCGTAGAATATTTAGAAATAAAAATTTAAGATTTTGCTAAACGCAGTAAATGTACATATTTGATATATCCAAACTCCATAATACATACGACTTTATTAAAATACTTTTTAAAAAAAAAGGTATAGATACTAAAATGTGCCCTTAAATAAATAAAAATACTAAATATAAAAGACAGATATGATTGAGAGACAAATATTTAATAAATGAAAATCTTCTATGTAAGGTGGTAGAACTTAAAGAAAGGTAAATCTCTTAAATAAAAAAATAAATAATAATTAAAGATCAAGAGAAGCAAAATGAAAATAAATAACAAATAATTATTTCTTACTATAAAAGTTAGAACCTTAAAAAGTCCTTAGAAATAATAGAAACTTTATCAAATACAAAATATTTAGATATTCATAGGAATTCGATTAAATTAATAGACACTGTAATAATTAAGTTTAATTTAAAATTAGGTGATTAAAGTTAGCACCCTTAATTTTAGGAAGATTTCTCTTACAGGAATAATCGTATAATAATAAATATATGTTGTTTCATTCCATAGGAATATAAATCGGTTCTCGGACTACCAATAGCTTATTACAGTGATATAACGAGGACCACAGGTGAGGGACTTTGACCTTATTATATTGGTTGTGCTTGTAGTTAGTTGCATTGATAATAACATATCAAACTGAATTGCATGTGGGTCTGGGTAAATTGCATGCTGCTTGGTGTATGTGGGAACGCCAAAATACCTTATTATAATTAACAATTTCATTGTATGATAACAATTGTATGGAGCATGTTGATGTTTGTCTGTAATTGTATGATCACCTTAAACCTGACTAAAAGCTTTTGACACCATAAAGAAAGAAATCATGCATTACACGATTTGCATAAATAGCATTTGAGCAAGTGGCAGCCTACTACGTGTTAGTATTTCGGCCCTTTGATAATGCTTGGTTGTCCTAGGCTAAAAGCTATTAGATCAACGCAAGGTTATCTTTGAGCTGTCGGTACTATAGGAACTAAATGGTAAACGAAGGACGCCGCTTATAGTATCGCTTTGAAAGGACTAACACTTAGTGGAGTTTCTAAGGTAGAAAACAGGAAATGAGAGATTTAAGATATGGTTAACTTAAAGAGATAATTAAAGTGAGTATTGCTGCATTCCTGTATGTTTAGTCTCTCCTGGGTAGGTGGGCCATAGCATTGTGATCCTTCAACCCCGATGAGAGGGCATAAATCTCCATCCTGCTTTGGATTCTAGATCATCCAAGCTTGTAATGTACATATGATTGATTGTTACATTGCATATGATTGGTAATTATAATTATTTGTTATTGTTTGATGTGTGGTTTGGTCAGGTTATCTCACTGAGCCGTGGTTCGCTCACCCCCCAACAGTCTTTGTGCAGGTATAACGTTAGCTGGGATTGGGTTAAGCATGAGTGAAGAGTGCTACATCAAAAGACCTTGCTGAAGATAGTTTCATAGATTATATTGGTCTCAAAGAACAAATTAGATAAATGGTATAATTGATTAAGATCTTGTATTTTATAGGTTTGATCTCAATTTCATTATTTGGTAGGGGATACCGATTCTCTGCGGTTCTGGCAAACTAAGGAAAATCGGAATCCCTAGTATTTATATAATATATTGGTATGATTACATTACATGTAACAATTATAAGATAGAGTCTTGTAATATCTGACTTGCAAGACGGTTCTCATATTACGGGTGCACACGTGGTATGATGACTACAGGATGATACTACTAGGCCTTATTTTGGGGCATAACACCAACTCACTCTTTTTTTTTTTTTTTATTCAAGTATAGATGAAACTCTTGTAGCTTTTGATTTAACTGGATGGCGTTATCATGGACTATGAGGAGAACACTAGTAGCCTACGGGGAGGATTATTCAACAAACTATTAGTAATGGCTCGTTAACCATAGGAGATAGAGACTCCTACTATATCACAGTATATTTGTTCCTGTAACTAAGTTAGTGTGATAAGGCATAAGCCCATTTGCTTGTTGTCATAGTATATTTAGATAGACTCCATGAGCTATCCTTTTTAATGTTGTGTAGGATGTAGAAGTGGCTGGTGTAGTTGTAGTGAAATAATTATGACACAAATGTGAACTTAGAATATTTATTATACATGTGTTGGTAGTATTAAATGGTTTTTATTGTTGTTAATAGCAGATTTTGAGTCTTTGTGTGTCCATATAATTATATGAACACACTTAATATGTTGTAAGTGGGCGTTACAATATACATATATATTCTATCAAGTCAATACATCCTTTATTTGTCATTTTTTTACATAATTTTTAATTAATTGCTTAAAATAATACATTTGCCCTCTTTTCTCTCCAACTTTTTCTTTCAACCATCTTTGCTCTTAAAGCAAATACATTTTAAACTTATTACATATAAAAAAAGAATGAGGGATAATATTTACTATTAGAACAATATATTCATTTTATTCAATTCATTTTTTATGCTTTTTCAGGATTGTTGTTATGAGTTTACATAATTGGTTATAATTGGATATATACAATTAAAATAAGAGTCGAGTAAATTAAACCAATATATATATTTTTTTTCACTTAGTCTTCACTTAAAAGAAGAAATTTCCACGTTCCTCTATATGTTAATATAATAACTGTTTAGATTAATTGTCTTCACTAAAAGTTTATAACATAAAATTATAAATTTATAATTATAGATATATATTTATGTTATATTTTTTACTTCTTACAAGATAAAAAGGTAACATTTACAAATTAAATAATATATTCTTATTATTCTATTCCTATGCTCGTGGTGAATCTGTAATTGTCATCAAATGTGTATAAAAGTAAGTTATTTTGTCCCAAAATTGAGAAATTCCACGGCTTCAAACTATATAATGTGAAAATAAAATTTTTACTCTTTCATAAAAATATATTTTTCCTAACAATACCCTAATTAATAAACAAAAAATTGGTATTTCTTCCCATATTTATTCCATTTCAATCAACAACTCACGTTGGCTCTAAACTAATTCTCTTTTTTTTTTTTCCTTGGCCGATCTAAATTACTTCCCTATATCAACAGTTTTAAGCTAAAGTTTGATTTAACATAATATGGATAAATTTGAATTCGTTTTGATTGAATTTATTTACATTTGAATTAATATTTTAACTTAATATTAATATCAGAAAATAATTTAAAACTGATCAAATTAAAGTACGCTCGTTTAGTTAGGCTCCTCATTTAATCGAAGTGGAAGCCCGGAATGCCACGTCACCTACTGTCTTCTCCTTCTTCGTCGCCTCTTCTCTCACCACAGCTGATGTGATACCTATAAATACCCCAACTCTTTGACATTTAAGCGCACTCTCTCTCTCCCTCTCTCTTCTTGCCCAAATCCATTTTGATCTTTACCCTAAACTACTCACTCGACTGCCCCCTATGGCTATGCAATCTGGATTAGGCTTATCCAAGATACTTATCCTCTTTGGAGCAGGTAAAGGAGAAACCTTAAACACTAAAACACTATTCTCTCTCTCGCTTTATCTTGTCATACTGTATCTTGTACTTAAATGTGCGGACGGGCGCACACATACTGTTTGTACTTGCGATCCACAGGTTATACTGGTACGATCCTGCTCAATAACGGGAAATTATCCGATGTACTGGGGCAAATTCAGGTACTTGTGCTTTTAATTTTTTTTTTAATTGACGTGCTCTATAAGTTTGTGATGCATCTTGTTTAGCGTCTTGTCTGGTTGATTTAATGCGTTAGTGTAGCTGTTCTTCGAAGCGGTAATTAGAAGCAGAAAAGAAAGCATGGTCTTTAAGTTTTAAAAGAGGATATCTTATTTCTAATTTTGGGGGGTGAAAAATATTGTTCTATAAATTTATAATGTTTTATGTTATGTATTTTATGGATCCTTTGGTTTGGTTAGTCGACATGTATTTGTGCTTTGTGGGGACAATGTTATTTTTTTTCCTTGTTCATTGAACAGATGTTAGTTAAGGGATTGGAGAACTCGGAAAAAGAATCCAGTGGCACTGATTATTCTGATGCGATAGCAGCACAGGTAATGTAGTATTCAGTTTTATAGGTCATTATTGTGGGAATAATAACTCAACGGGCTTGGCTGTTAACACATTTGATTCTTCACTGTCTATTAGCTGCGTCGGCTACAAGACGAGATTCGGCGAGCTCAGCGCGTATCTGACATTCAAATTCCTGGCCAAGGTGGTCTCTCTCTGTCTCACCTCTCTCTACTCCCCCACCTCTCCCTCTTTCTTACACCGGCGGAGGTGCAAACAATCACACACAAACGCACAAACATGTGTGTAGCATTATGTTGTCATGTGGCATTTTGTGTCAAACCTGTGCCTGTCTAAATAACCTGTAAAATCATTTTATCACCATAAACGATAAGTTGTTTTGCAAAGGGTATTATGATCAGCTTATTTTGGGTCATGTCACGCTGTGTAAATTCTGGTTTCGACTTTGTGATCATGTCTGAAAGTTTTAGGCAGGATTGTGTCTCTGTGTCTTGTCCATCAGGAATTAGCATCTCATGCTCACGCATGGTGTTCACCTATAAACTGTCAAAAAGTATCTTACATGATTGACATAGAGTTTTCTAAAATTCTCTTGAATACTATAGTCCTATGACTATTGAAAAATCTGTGATGATTGTCTTCATGTTAACTTCATCTATATTTTGTTCTGGGTAATTGTTAAGAAACTGAACCTCATGTGGATGTTGAATTTTTACTATTGCCGTTTCTACTAGGTATCTTACCATCTATGGCAGTTCCAGCTGCTACACTGGGGGCATTAGGGTATGCTTACATGTGGTGGAAGGTACTTACGCATATCATGCCTTTATGGGCTCTTTGTTGCTTTCCCCAGTTTAAATGAGATAATTAGTGGAGTATATATATATATATATTTTTTTTTTTTTTATGTTACAATTTTCTGTCTCCTTTTGATGCACATACTACTTTATAGCCCTTTTGAGGCTATTATTTGTCTGTATAAACAAAAGGAATACATATGTTTGTTTTTTGATATGTGATTACTTTTGTATGTTTTGTGGTTAGGGCCTTTCATTTTCAGATCTTATGTATGTAACCAAGAGGAATATGGCAAATGCTGTTAAGAACTTGACTCAGCATTTGGAAAGTGTTTCTGAAGCACTTAATGTAAGTATATATTCTTTGACTGCATTATTCATGTTTTACATATGATTCCTATAAAACTGCGAGCCAAAAGCTATTGTCAACGAAGGCTGCTACTATTGATTGACAATTAAGATAGAGTATATTGGTATTGATGAGCAATCGGGAATGAACGATTGGATAATTTCTTAACTGTAGTATTCTAAGATTCTTGACATGCTGTATGATTTAATGAATAGAAAGAGTTTGGAAATCATTTGATCTTTGGTAGCAGCAGCTATTATCTGTTAACATCCCCGATTGATCAATGGTCCACCAATGTCCGACTTTGTTTGAATTGAGGATGGTGGAGGGAAGGAAATCAAGAGAAGGAAAGGTTCTTTCTTTTGGATCAAATGGTATTCAAGAAATTCAAATATGATATTCATAGGGCCAACATATGGTCTATGTTGGTAGAGGGGTTGGTGAGATGTTGTTTTTCTCAAAAATTTTAAAAAATAAGAAAGTTCTTTATACTTCTCCTTTGTAA